>CM067564.1:70356245-70828745 GCA_034336665.1 Luscinia megarhynchos
CAGAACAACGAGTAACACTGTTGATAATAAAGTATTAAACCCAAATATTAAGAGTGAAATGTAGAAGTATTTTGTGATATTGACTGAGGAAACAATATGTCAGATAGGATTCAATTGAAAAATACATGGGGAAATCACTGTTCAAAAATCATATCAGTCTTTTGGATGTATTGTGGAAAAAGATCTCAGAACTACTGTAGATAGCTCTAACAAAAATAGCTGAATTATACAGACAAAAGCCTCACAAGCGGCCGATGCAAAAATTCACCATAAACTCACAGGGAACACAAACAAGGCACAATTAGAAAGCAAAAAGAAACTGTGCACACCCTGCTAGGAAGTGACAAAAGGCTCAGAGCCCCACTGTGATACAGGGGATGGAAAGCTGCAGCTATCTGTCCTGTGATGAACTATCCACACCTACATGCAGGAGACTCTCCCAAAGCCCTAAAGGGTGTGCCTGAGAGCAGAGTCATTCTGATATTGGTTAGACTCTCATTTTTGCAAAGAAAAGGTGAACGTTTTTATCACTGAGAAATATTGGAGGGGCTGGCTTGGAGGGTGGACAGTTCCTTTGGTCTGCAGCAACTGAATTCTCTCAGTTACCTTTGCTCTGAGAACAGCACTAGCTCAGCAAGGTGCAAGTTCCAGGATACCTGAGTACTTTTTGCTAAGGGCATAAAAGGAAGGAGTGCATTTGCCAGGGAACCCAAGCTTATCCAAGCAGAAAGTCCTGTTTCTGTTCTTTTCTGTCCAGAGTAGACCTATTGACTGGTGTAATCATTCTTCAAAGAGCGAGTGAATTGTGAATAATTTATTTGTGAGTTCATGTAAGCCACCTGTGAAAGTGCTTACCAGATGTGGAGGATGAAGAGCTGAGCCTTCAGATGTTGGTAACATCATCTTGACAGAAATGCTGTTTCCCTATACAGCAAATGTGTTCAAATTGCTGTCTTACAAAATATAGTGGTCAAGTTTCTGTTTTATTAGCCCTTTTATAAAAGACCAGAAACTCTGACAATTTTGTATTCTTCCCACATTCCAGAATATTGAAATACTAATGTGTCTTTATATCTGCCTTCTGTTTAGTGATGCTTAAGTTGAGTTCCCAAATTCAATACTGAAGCCTTAATGCCTATAAGTCTACTTGAGATAAATGGAAAAAAGAAAGAAGTCACTTTATTTGCAGACCTTTAATGTTCATGAATAAAAGCAAAAGGATTTTGATAGAACTCTGTGAGTGCTAGTAAAGTTCCTTGCTGAAGAGTGGTGATTTTTTATTTCCTGTTTTCCTTAAGTGCTATCAAAAACAGAGCTTCTGATAAACCTAAGTGTAGGACTCCAAACTGACAGTGTTTTTTCAACTTCAAGCAGTCTCTTGTACTAGTTAAAATACTGGATGCAGTGTGAGATAAATTGAAACATCCTGACAGCCAGCAATTCCTCTGACTTCCAGATCCCGAGATATGGATGCTGGAGTGACCATTTTGGACTCTGCTCATTCAGTAAGGCTGGGGAGCACACTGAGGTTTGTCATATGCCTCCATCCCTCATTATCCTGGATTGTTGAAAGCAGACTTCAAGTTGAGCCTCAGCCTCTGTGCTGTCAGGCAGGCTGCTCTGTCACACAGAGAAGTAAGTGATTCTAATTCTGGAAGCAGGATGGCAGAAAAAAAATATAAGATACTTCAGAACAGAAAACCTAAATGGGAGTTCACATATGGATAAACCCTTACAAGCAAAAAAGATTCTTTTATGAATTGGGCATTCTGGATTGATCTATCCAAATCTTTCATTTGCATCTGTCTCATTTAAAGAATGTAGTACCTGCTGAGAGTGAAGGTACATTGATCTCATATTCTGTATTAACAACAGCTTACTCTTGGTAAGTCCTAAGGGGCTGCCTTAATTAGGTGAGCTTTCTTTGGATTTGGGTGTGTGCCAAATGCCAACCACTGATGAGGCATAACCTGCACTATTCTGGTGAGAACCAGTATAGCCTCCCTCTTCAACTGATTATGGGAGCTTTTAGACATTGCAAAGGACAAATTCAAAGGAATCAGGATGTCACACAGAACTGCAGGGCAAACATTAATGGGGCCTGAACTTTCTTATTTTAGGATTCTGCCTTCAGTTGTTCTAGTTTTTTACTGCAGTGAAGCCTGAGGATGCAATATCTACTCCCTTAGCCCAGCTCTCTCTATGAAATGGTACATAAGAGACAACCTTCAGTACCAATAAGACTGTTTAAAGAAACTATAAAGAAAAGCTGCTGGGGGCAAAGAGGAAGATACCAGTTAATATACCATAGTGAGTGCTAAATTTACATATATAAAATTTAAGACTTCCCAAAGCCATACAGTCTCAAGGACTACATGGCTGATATTTCACCTTTTTGGAAATACAATGAGGCATAACATAATTCTATTTTCAAGGGAAAAACAGCAAGTGCTGCTAAGAGGTTGAAGCCCTACAGCTGCATTTCCCATAATTTCTCTCTGTAAATTTTATAGACACCATAGGTCTACCTAGGGGCACAATGTGAATCAAAACTATTAGCAAAGGGATCTCTAGGTCTTCTATTGCCGGTAGGTACAATAAAATGGGATTATGAATTTTTGCATTCAAGCACATTAGTCAAAATACTCAATATTCTCAGTTACTCAATATTCTCAGTATACTGCTGCCAAAGAAGCAGCAGTAGCCAAGGTCAATAGATGTGTAAAATAGGCAATTCAGTAACTCTTATTCCATTATCAAGCACTGATAAAATCTAATGCTACCAAGGAGCCCAGGTCTAGGTAGGAATATTTAGTATGATGTCCAAAAAGGGGGTAGATGCAGCTTTGGAATTCCATTAAAATAAGGCCTTTAAGGAAATGCTCCTGAGTGTCCGTGATTTTAACAGAGGTGTTTCCACATGGATTTTTAAAATCAGAGGCACTGCTGAAGGAAACAAAGAACTGATTATACTAATTACTGAAACACTCTGTGCCGTATTACCAGCACATTCAGGGGACACAAACAGACCCAGATTTGAGAAAGATGATGTAGAACAATCAAGAAAGAAAATCTAAATCCATACATTCTTGGCTTTTACAGGTTTTTTTCCTCTACAACAAGGAACTTACTTCAAAGCAACTAAAGCTTACAAAAGATGAGTCAAGTCAAGCCTATTATGCACTCTATATAGAACACTACTTTGAAGTAGTTTGCACTGATCCTTCTACAGCTCTGCAAGCTGAAGCACCTGCACAAGACAGAAAGTCTCAGAGGATGCTGGTCCTGGATAGAGTTGAAAGTGAGAACTGGAGAACTGCGATTTGAAATTTGAGATTAGTGTAGCCTGGAAGTTGCTGCCCCCTCAAAGTGACCGTCTAAAACACCATCCACCAACAGCTCAACCTAATCACATCTTACCAGGGGTTACTGAAGTACTATCAAAAGCAATCATTTTCTTTTGTCTTTAAACCCAGTAGGGAAATCTCTTACAGTGGAAAGATCTGACAGCAGAGAAGACGATCCCTTCTGCACTACTGTGTTGTGCTACTGCAAGTTCAGCTTTCCACACTGCAATGGGTTTTAGGTTGTCTCTTCACACCCTTTCTGCTTCTATTTTTATCTGAGACAACATGTCACAAACTCCAAGCCAATAAGAATTGATGTGTTAAAACTAATAAAATATCTAACCTTCCTCCCCATCAAGGCTGGATGGGGCTGGTCTAGGGGGATGTGTCCCTGCCCAGGGGGGTTGGAAATACATCATCTTTAAGGCACCTTCCAATCCAAGCCATTCTATGACTCTGTGATCTCAAGTTGCTAAGGATCTCAGCGTTTGGAGCTGCAATCAATCAAACTGGAAGTGTTCCACTGTTAGTCACTAGGGTTATCAGCAATGAAGATAGTTTCCTGGCATCTGTGATTTAACTCTAATTACTTGTTATCCTCTGTGTACGTTTAATAAAGAGCTGCTGGCTCTTGGTAGAAAAGGTCAAAACAGTCTAATAATTGCTGCTTCTGTACACACGCAGCAATCCTCACACTTCTTTTCCCTTGGCTTTTCATTTGTTTAGAAATTGCTGCTTAATTGATACTTGTTTGCACACATCTTAACACACGCTCTTTGTATCATGTATCTCTCTTGAGACAGCATGTGCCAACCACGATCTTTAACCCATGAGGTAAGTGTTATACTGACACTGAAGATAAAACTTGGGATACTGAGAATATTTCCATAAATGCTTGTATGGAGTATTTATTTCCTGTGCCATGAGTGACAGAAGTGCAATGTTATAATCACAACTTATTCTTTGCACCTTCCTGTGCTAACTGCTGGCCAGCTAACACTGACATTTAGTTAGTTCTTGACAGAGAAAGCTCGACTTACGAAAGCAGTGGCTGCCTTAAATTGCTGATTCCTCCTGGGAATACAGGCTTTCAGCTGTGATGAAAATGTGTTGAAATAAAGTATTGATGATGGGTATACCAGAAAGGTCATTCTGACTCCTGGAGAACTGTCTGTGTGTCTGCCTTAGAGAAATTAATTCAATTGCTTCCCTTTGGGACCGATGCAGCCCACCAATGTGAGTTTAAACAGCAATAAGAAAGCTTACATTGTGAGCAATGAATATTTCAACACTCAGAGAAAGAAGGGAGAAAGGGTGATAATTTTGCCCTGAGAAGTCCACAGCAGAAAAAGACTGGTTTGTTCTGTTATTTAAGAGCAGCAGCATGAAACATCTTAAGAGTTGAATAACATTCCTTACTAAGAGATCTGCACCTGAAAATAATTGTGTTGTTAATCTGCTGTTCTAACATCATTCATGAACACAGAAAATCTTTCCATCTTCTTGTCTCCCTTGTCACTCTTGTCCCCTACACGTCGTGCCAGCCCTACATCCACTGAGTTGCCTAGTTTGTAATGTAGGTCTGCAAATTGCTGTCTCCTAGGAGCAGTTAGCCATTACACAGGAGAACCACCACACTATTAACCAAGGTATAGGTAAGTGGATGCATAATCATTTTTTGCAATGGGAAATATTTTTATCATGAACTATTTCAGTGTACAAGGAAAACAAAGTGGAGGAAGTGAGGTCTGGATTGAAGCCCGTTTCTATATACAAAGAATCTGACATATAAACAGATTACTGTGCAGTGACAGATTACAGTGCATGCTATCAGCCCACGGGAAATCACTTATGCAAGGGACAAGCACAGAAGCAGACGTAGGGCCAGAGAAACTGCATTTTAATCAACATGCCTGACTTTACATATTACATTAATAAAACAAAGTAATGCTCCAATAATGCTCCATGTTATAGGAATATTCATATTTTATATTCTTTTGCTCTTGATGATGATGCTTATTTAGACTACAATTCCTTTGGGTCAAGGTTTAAATTTCACCGCAGTTTTTGAGACAATGCTTGACCAGTACAATCTGAAACACTGGATGTTTTCTGGACACTTTTCATGTGAACCATAGCAGTACCCCACCTTTTACAGACACTGACCTTCACAGGATTCTCCACTTGGTGCAAACATCCCATTGTCATGGTAGCCATCTCTGCACTCGCAGTGGTACCAGCCAGGCAGGTTAATGCAGTTCGCACGGCTGTCGCACTGAACAAAGCCATCCGAGCACTCATCAATGTCTGCTCGGTGGGAACAGCAAAACACAACATTCACACAGAGGAAATGGCTATATTCATCCAAGGAAAGAACAATGTCCCTGTGTTTCTGGGCTTCACAGGTTTATTTTCATTACTGACACTTGAATTTGCAGGATTAATTGCAGTGAAGTTTTGAATTGTTTCCATAAAAGTACTTGGCTAATGATTTTGGGCCTAACAGCAGCAGAGATACTGCTAACCCCAATTTACTGCCTACATAGTAACAACTCCTTTTGTCACAATACATGACAGGTAATCTGACATCTGTTTAAACTGCCCATAATATGATGAAAAGGACTAGGTCCCAGTTCATATAATAAGATGTTAACCTTTTGAGTAGTGCAGGCTGCTTCATCAAATAATTTTTTTTCCAGGGATATATGAAAACAATAAATACTTACTCTAGTCCTTGCTTATGCTTTTGGTGACACCAATTTTAGGTTAGAAGGGCTTCTCTAACCTATGGAGTTCCTGTAGATTTATACCAGCACCTTTGAATCTCAATATAACTCACTGCAGGCTCTTCCCTTAACATCAAAGAAAACAATTTAAATCACGAGGGTGAAACACAACACATTCTCCTTCTCCTGGAAATTCCTTCAGGAAGTCTCTTGAATGAACAACTTCCACTGACTAAACTTTACAATAACAATTTATCATAGATTTTTTTAATATACACTCACTAGATCCAAAATCCACTGAAGTGTGTTCTAAAGACAGCCAAACTCAAAGGCTTAGCAGAGATGCAGAAAACTTCGTGACATGTTCATTTCCAGTGCCTTCAGGTACACAGTGAGCTGTACTAAAGAACAGGTCCCAGAGTATGAATCCTGTCAGCAGTTAGGGAATACCAGGAGTATGGAGTCAAACAGGAGTAAAGCTGAGTTGTTCCCTATGAGATTCGCTGCCTCATCACTGTGTTTTATACCAGAAGTAGCACACCTACCTGAGCATCAAACTGACTGGGAGGTGCCAACAGAACCAGCACAAAGGGAGGTACAACATGCACAAACTGCCTTCAGAAACAGAAAGCTCTAATCACCCTCCCATCCTCATCATGAGTTTGAGCAATAAACTCAGCATTCTGGCCACTCTGGCTAAAGCAAGGGTTCAACCTCTCTTTAAAGGTTGAATCTTTAAGAACTGAAGGAACAAATTAAGACCCAAACTCTTAAAGTACATCAGCAGTTGACCTAGTATCCTCTAGGATGCAGATATGAAGGAGAGGTGTGATGTGACTACTGAGATATATGTGAAATATGTCAAAATTCTGCCCACAGTCCCTGCTAGCTCTCATTTATGTAATTTGCTATTTTCATGTGAGGAAGTGTAAACTGGCTAAGAAAATAAACTGTGAGCTTCAATAAAGTAATGAATCTCTTTTCTGAGAATAATAATGTGTGGCTAGATAGACATACTCTTATCAAGTATTTTGTGAAACCTATTCAAACACAAACTTTACAAAACCCTGAAACCTCCTTATCCATTGAGACCACTTTGTTCTACATTTGAAGGCAATAAAAATATGAGTGTGTGGGGAACATCTGCATAAGCTACAAGATATAGCACAGTCACTCACATTTAGTTTTGAGTTGTGTTTTTCTAATACATGAAAGGGGGTGTGAGGGATGTGCTCTGGGTGTTTTAATTACATGCCAAATAATTGTTTTAAAATTTTCTTTGGAGTAACTGTACAACTGTATCATGAGCATATTGTTTTCTAAAAGCTTTACAGACCCTTGATAAAATCTCATTAGAAATTTTTGCTATGATGCATCAGTCTGATTTTCTATCAACAGTACCTCTAAACAGGCAACCCTGATGTACACTATCAGTATTTATGATGATAAAAATCACCAATACTCCTGCTGCAATAATGCAGCAAGTGTGTATTTTGCTGCTTTGTGCACCACAAATTAACTCATAAGTCCCTATTGGTTTAAAACAGAATTTTCAACTCCACTGTGAACCAAGATAATCATCTGAGTAGCTGTGCTGCAGGACTGAGAAATGCCAAACCTTTACAATCTTCCACTGCTCAGTGTGTTTCTTTCTAAATCAGTATAAACTCTGGCCTTTTTCTTGTGAGCAGCCAGGAGCCAGTGGGACCTCAGAGGTGTTTGAGAGATCAGAGGAAGATCAATGAAAATTATGTTACAGTAGTGAGAAAAGGTTGGCTGGCAGTCTGTGTCTTATCTACTGCTACTTGCTCAGAAAGCCACAGATTACACATGAAAAAGGAAAGGAAAAGAAGAAAGGACTGCAATCTGGAAGTCCCCTTACCGTGGGGAATATGTGCCTGGCAGACAGCTTGCCAGGCAGAACAGAAGTGACCTGAACGCTTGGGTTCACCTGGTCAGACCCTGGGGCTGGCTAAAGCTGCAGACCCCAGAGAACCAACAGTGCATGCTCATCAGAGGCTGAAAGAGAAGAGCTGTTAAGGCTTGAAATTGGTCTTCACACTGGCTATTTACATTGCATTAAGACACTGAATTGCATATACTCCCTTGGGAAAATGGAATATATTTATTGGTGACAACCTGGAGAAACTAGTGCTATTTAGGCCAAACTAACAGATATGAATTAAAGACAGCCTGTGTTCCTCTCTTCAGAAAAAATTATGTGTGAATCTATAAGCCTTATAAGTGTAAGATCAGCATCACATGCATGAGCAAAATTCATTCAGATGAACTCACTGATTATTCAGGAAAAACAAGTTGTGAACATCACATCAGTATTGGCAAAGTGACAACAAAACCAACTTCTCTGTATTTATTTGCCAACTAGCTGATGAATCTGTAACACAAGAAGTATTACTTGGGATGAAATGCTTCATCTGATGTCAATGAACGAAGAAATACATTTCTTCCAGTTTTGTTATGACTGCATGCAAAGTTGGAGTTATATATGAAAGCCTCCCATCATAAGCATGTATGGAAGCACACTGAAGGACTTGAAGAATGTCTTACTCCCCACAGATTATCTGCCACTGCATTGGAGCCATTGCTGCATCCATGCTGAATAAACCAACACTCCTTTCATGATTTTGCAGCAAAGAAAAGAAATCCAAAACATTTTTCATCATTAACCTTTTAGGCAAATGACATCTTAAGCATGTGCCAGCAGATTTCAAAACATAGATGTTCCTTATGCATAGAATTTTGTTTTAGTTCTCACAGCTAATGCTGGTTATTAATTCTAGGAGAATTGTGCTCTGTAATGGGACAAAATATGACTGTTGCAGCTCTGTTAAACAAGAAATGTTTTCCAAAGCAAAAGCACTGATTTCACAGAAGAATTTCTTGACATTTGGATAAAAAGATTTCTGCTTTCAAATAGGCATAGCATGGCTCAGGAAGTGCTGCAAAATATCCACAACTGAAATTATCTTAGTATGGGAAAAGCAGACAGAAATAATTTTCCCCTGTCCTATGGTGAAACCTTCTTGCATGAATCATCTTGCAGCTGCTCAGTCAGAGGTGTGAGCTGACAAGAGAAGGAAAATTGATTGAAGTTTTGCTTGGCCAGTGGCTATGGTCTATCAGTGTGCAATATGGAATATTAACAGTGATAATGAAGTCCTGTTTGATACTGTACTAGAAAAGCATGGAAAATGAAATATTACGCTATAAAAGAAAGTTAGCAAAAGGCTATATATTTTCACTTATACCAGTCAGCTTTCTTATTTTCATATTTAGTTATTCATTTTTCAACTTAAAATTTTAATTTTTTTTTTCTGAGGCCTCACCCTAATAAAGTAGATGCACAATCAGAGGCATTTTGAAAGTAAGAGCTGTGTAGGCCTAGATCCCCTTGACATGACATTTGCTCTCCCAAATATCTTCTTTATACCTCAAGATCACTCATTTCCTTAACTGTGGCAACAGTTTTAGCTATTATACCCTTTTTCTCTTGGGAACACTGAGAAAACTCAGCTCCCTGAAGAGTAAAATAAGATCATTAGCAAATTATTCACTGCTACAAAAAGAAGAAAGGAGAACTAGCTGTCTGATTCACATTATTAGAGAATTTCTGTATAATAACACTTTTTGAAGACTGAAAGTGGTATAAAATTGCCAATTAGAAAGACAGCAGTTCTCTTTCATCCAGCAACAAGGACCAAGCTCTAATATAGTTAAGCTGCACTCAACAATGAACCATGGTATGGAGGAGGGGTATTGCTACTATTTTATATTACTCACTTCAAGACATAAATATTAATTACCAAGTCCTCTCTTAGAAAAGCCTGCATTCACAAACTTATAGAGACACAGAGCACAACAGAGTCTATGAATATTTTCTGTCATAAACTGCTTTATCCACGTCAGTACAAACCAAAGCCCTTGCTTGTCAAGAAGTCAACACCACAGATTGGAAGCTGTGAATATTTAGAAGTTAATTGTCTCCATGCTGGAATTTTTTCTGTGACAGAATAATACATGGAACCTAGCTAAAGACTGCCCATTAATAGAGATTCCCAATTGCAATAATCTGTCCCAGTCCTAACTGGGTTTTATCACTGGATAGGGCTATAGAGATTAATGAGCAGCCAACATTTTCCAAAATGTTCAGTCACTCCTGACTCAGGCTAAATTTGAGAACTCATTTCAGTGGTAAGAGCTTTTCCAGCCTCATGCTAACCTGAGCCATCCACATCCCAGCCCCACACACAGTATAAATACAGTGCAAACAACTGAAAGAAAAATCATGTCAGCAACAGATCACTGAAGAAGTGGTTTAGGAGACTCTGATGCTGCTTAAATGGATAAATCTTCAATATTTCATGAGTGCATTTGGAACAGTCAGACTCTGATGTGCCTTTGCATATGTCAATACAATTTCAAGGATATTATGTCTGGCTTGTATGTAAAAGGTCATGTTTCAACTATTCAGATTTATGCTCAGATAACAGAATATACAGTAGGATTAAGATGATGTCTGGCTTATCTAATTTTAGTAAATACATACAGAAGGAGGAAAATGCCTTATTCAGTAGGACTAAGTGAAAGTTCACTATACTACATTTGCTATCAATGACTCAGTTTCCATGGAAAGGGCTCATCTCTACTGCAATTTCTAGAGTCCCATCTCTTGCACTTAAGAACTAAGAAGTGTTTGTGTTGGTTTTCATGTGACAACAGATTTCTAATATGATAATACTTCAGAAGACCCTCTGTTCAACCAGACCTTTGATTTGAGATCTTATGAAAAACAGGTCAAAGAGGAGAAATGCAAAATCCTGAAAGTAGTTCAATATACTGGAGCTATCTTACAAAAACAAAATATCAGCTTTTGGGATTTCCATCCCATACATTCTCATATACCATATGCATATAAAATATCATAAAGAGGATCAAAACACTTTAATAATATAGTGGCTAAGAATGCTGACATAATCCAGGAAGACATCAGTTATACCAGAAAACCTAAGTTGTTTGGAACGACTTCTAAATCTATTTTGTAAAGTTTGAGCAGTTCCTTTTTTTTTCCTAATACTGTGCCTGACTCCAAAAAGAATTTTTTGCCTTGGAAAATCACAGTCCTAGAGCCTGATTTTGTTTAGAGTCTCACTTTGATTTGTCATCTTTGAGGAACTCTTTAAAGGTATGATATCATATCTTGAGTACTAGGGCACTTTCTTCACTGTATGGGTTCTCACATCAAAGCTGACATTAAACCATAGAATATGCTTGATTTTAACTACAATTTCATCCCAAAATTTTACTTAGTTACAAGTTTAAATCAAAAAGAGCAAGATTACAGATGGCCATGGGACACAGCAAGGAGAGGAGTCACCCACAATTCTATCTTACCATAACAAAGTTCCATAAGCAAAAGCACTTTCTCTACACAGCACAGAAACACCAGTTATCTCAGATACAGCCTTCAGAGAAGAATGAAGGCCACGGCCCTTCCTCTCCCTGCTCCCCTGCTAATGAATTAGGCCTATTTTGGGGGAAAAAAAATAAATTGGAATGTCTTTGGAGTTTCTATATCAACACCTCCCAGATCTAGTAGAACTTCTGGTTAAGTAATCTTAAATTGCCTCGACATGTGGAGTTGGTGCTGCAGATGATATGTTCTTCACTAAGAATTTCCAACTGTCATGTTGCACAAAAAAAAAATAGCTACTATTATAACAGGTCTTTTTTCTTTTTTTCTTTTTCTTTTTTTTTTTTTTTTAATCCCAGCAAGACCATGGTTGCAGTTTATAAAGTACCCTGTCCACAGAAAACTAATTTAGTTACATTAATGAAAAGGAAGCAAAATGTGATTGAGAATGTAATACAGAATTATAGTTCATTAATTCTTCAAGTCTGCAATTTTCCAGACTCCTGATCCCCCATTGATTTCTACACACCCCCATAGGTCCTGCTAAATGCCAGCAAAAATAAATCCAGTCGTGTTGGTATTTCATGTGTGGCAGTGGCAGTGCTCCAAAATTAGATAGAAACATTATCAAAGAGAATTTTCCACTGACTGCTTCACCATGTGGTCCTGCTAACAATTCTTTGTTGTCAAAAATTGATCAATTACAGATCACACCAATAATTGAAACTATGCCTCCCATTGCACACCCAATATCATCAAAGGAAGTGGTATTTGTAGCAATTGCAATTCAGAGGACCTAATTGGCCATGATGAACTAGGTGCATCCATGAATACTGTAAAAAAAATAATGTAGTCTTCAGCTCTACTGTGTGACACTGATTGTGCCAATCCTCATTAGAAAGACTAATTAAGAGGAATTGGGCTTCTATGTGTACTTGTTAACAGAGGTGGTTTTGCTTCCACTGTGTTCATCATTCTTAGTACAGCATCTCATGTTAACTGTAACACATGCTTCTGTTTCCTCATTAGCCCTACCTTGAAAAAGAAAAGCACTTCTTTTCTTCAAGATAGCAAGAACACTCTTATACCCTGAAATACATTGATATACTGGTTTAGATACTTACTAGCATCTGAAAGCTAATTCTTTCTGTCTGCACATGAGAAACAGGACCAACACATTAGTGGCTAGCTGCTAAAGATGGATAAGGGTAGCTGAGTTCTAAACAAAAGGGAACTAATTTGAAAAGAGAAGGGCTGTTTTTGCCAAATGTCACCTCCTTTCCAGTGGGTGTGAAGGAAGCCTTCACCTGCACAGTGTACTGACAAAGTCTTGGGTTTCCTCAAGTGAGGAGTCAAGTCAGTCATAACCATGAGTTAGGATGTTTCCACATGTGAAAGACTGATGCAACCACCATATTCTCAGCCTTGTAAAAGGCTGTTTCAGATCAGCTCTGTTAAGAATTACAGTAAATTTCCAAGCATTTAGTTGAGAGACAGTTTATGGAAAACAGAAAAGAACTCTCAAAGCAACTCAAACACAGTTTGAGGAACTATGAATCGTTTTTGACACCCTGATTTGAGCTTGGTCTCCTGCTGTAGTCCTCTACCAGTGGCTTCTTACCAGGACTCTTAGTCCATAGACAACTAATTTGCATTGCTACTCTTGAACTGTCAAATCAAGTAGAGATTGTACAAAATTGCCAAAGCAAAAAAAAGGAAAAAAACCCACACACATCATTCTTTCATGCTACAGCTGACAACTCATCAAGAAAACAAGAAATATTCTCAATATAAATACAAAAAAAATCTGTAGAAGCAGCTTAAAACTAAATCACTATTTCTTTGTTTGGGCTATAAACATATCATAGGCATGATATGTGCAGAGACTGCAGACGTCCTCATGTAGAGAGCAAAAGGAAAAGCTCCATTGGGATACAGGACAATGATTGGCAGTGTTATAGATTTTAATTCCATTAATAGTTGAATGACTCATAATTCATGAGAGAGCTTACAGTGAGTGATGAAGGTCATCCCTATCTCCCTTATATAACAGAAGAAAATTCCATTAAACTGCTGCCCAGCTGCACTATTCACATTCTATTTATAGCCCACTGTATTTTAAGAATGTAGCTGAAATTTTAGTTTTCATGTTTAATAAGGGACTTTTTTCCCCATAGCAAATAATAGTTAAATAGTGGATGCATTTTGATGTGGTTTTTTTTTTTTTACAAATAACAAGAAAAATGTGTCTCCTTAGAGCTCTTTTGTAGTATTTTTTTCTTCCCTGGTTTCTTTCCCCCCCTTCTCTTTTTTCCTTAAGCTGCTACATATAGGATTGTAGTTTTGCAACAAGCTAAAGAAAGATATAAAAAAAAAAGATAAGTACCAGTACGTGACTCTTCAGCAAAGAAAAAATCT
The DNA here is from genome assembly GCA_034336665.1 of Luscinia megarhynchos. Classification (NCBI taxonomy): domain Eukaryota; kingdom Metazoa; phylum Chordata; class Aves; order Passeriformes; family Muscicapidae; genus Luscinia; species Luscinia megarhynchos. The sequence goes on from CM067564.1 coordinate 70,370,168, forward strand.
TTTGTGATTTAAAACCAATGACACTGCGGGAGGAAATAAATTTTATGTACCCAAGAAATTGTGTCAGACTAGGGAAATGGAGAAAAAGACAAGAAGGATGAAGCAGCAAGGCATCTTAAGCTGTAAAACTGAAAGAATGAGGTAAGTAGGGTTCATGACTAAACCCAGAATGCACTTTAAATTCAATATGGACATTTTTTGTTTAAATTCTTTAAAATATTTTCTTTGTGAATAATTATACATAAAAATGTAAAGCAAAGTAAAGCAAGTAAACATTCCAAGCTTCTAAAGTCATCAGTGTCTCACTGCTATTTTTGAGCTTATTTTTATTATCTGAGAAAAATTCAGGTGAGAACAGAGAGTGACCTCCCTTTCAAACACTGCAGCCAAGTAAAAAGCATCTGATCTGCAGAGCCCTGGCTTTCCTCTTTGATTGCTGCAGATCTCTTTTGTTTACTCTCACAGACAAGTTTTAAACTATTTTTTACTATATAATGAGATAGCCATTTTTTAATATGTCCCCCTTGAAGGTCAAAGGGTTTTTTTAGGTTTTACAAGTTCACTGTACTTCCCACTGTGAGACAATATCCTGTAAGTTTTCTTTCAGCTATTGATGTATTTAACAGAGTGGCAAGGGGAGAAGAAATGAGATGACCTAGATCTTACCTGGAGTTCTGCTACCATCTTCTTACACAAACTTTGTCACTCAATTTTCCTCATGTGACTTGATTCCAAATCTGTAAAATGGGGAGAAAGTGCTTCTACCATCTATCCCTTGCCCTTTCTCTCCCATCTGCTTTATTTGGTAGCACAGATAGATCACAGAAGTCACAAAGAGACTCACTGATAGTAATTGTCTGCATTGGGGCTGATGTTATTTAATTCCTTTATTAATCACAGGTAAGAAGGGGTCAAGTGCTCCCTCAGCAGGTTTGCAGATGACACTGAGCTGAGTGGTGCAGCTGACAGATCTGAAGCACAGGATGCTGTCTAGAAAGGTCCTGGACAGGCTTGAGCACTGGGCCCATGGGAATTTCATGAGGTTTAACAAGGCCAAGTTCAAGGTGCTGCACCTGGGTGGGGCAAACCCTGTATCAACATGGGCTGGGGATGGACAGGCTGGGCCCTACTGAGAAGGACTTGGGAGTGCTGGTGGAGGAGAGGCTGGACATGGCCCAGAAAACCAAACACATCCTGGGCTGCATCAAAAGAAACGTGATTGGACAGTCAAGGGAGGTGATTCTGCCCCTGCTCTGCCCTCTACTCACTCTGGAGTGACCTCACCTACAGAGCTGTATTCAGCTCTGGGGCACCAGCACAGGAAGGGCAGGGATCTGCTGGGGTGAGTCCAGAGGAGACCAAACAAGATGATCAGGGATGAAGCTCCTCTTGTAAGAGAAAAGGCTGAGAGAACCGGAACTGTTCAGCCAGAAAAAGAGAAGACTTCAGGGTAACTTAACTGTGGTCTTCCAGTACCTGAGGGAAACCTACAGGAAAGACTGGACAAGTCTATTTACACAGGGCATGCAGTGACAGGACAAAGGGGAATGGCTTGAAAACTGAGAGGAGGTCTAAGTCAGATGTTAGGAAGAAGTTATTACAATGAGGGTGGTGAGGCTCTGGAAGAGGTTGCCCAGAGAAGTTGTGGATGCCCATTCCTGGAGGTGTTCAAGACCAGGTTGGACAGAGCTCTGAGGAACCTGGTATAGTGAAAAGTGTCCCTGCCAATGGCAGGGGGGTGGAACTCGATGGTCTTAAAGGTCCCATCTAATCTAAACCATTCTTATGTTTTTGTGATACTGTGATCTTGTATTAATTATTTCAGACAGAGCTCACAATGTAGATCACAAGTGCTTTTTGTAGAAGCCCCCACATGGTTCTGCTGCCCTGTAAGGATGTTTGATTTTTATGGATACTTAAAATACTAGTTGGATATAGCACCAGCATCATTCATTAACTTCATATTATTATACATTTTCAAGGAAAATATTTGGAGAAAGGGAAGAGCAGGAAGTTGTACTGTACATAAACACAGTAAGTTCCAGACTCTCACAAACAGCTTATCTATAACATTCATGTCAAGTTTGTAACCCATCCATTGGCTGCACATGTTCATTTTTCTGCAGCCTTAATTAACACTTGAAATATTGTTAACATAGAGCATTCCTTGCAGAAGGGCACATTCTCCAGGGGTTAGCTGAATACAGCTTCTGAGATGGCCAATCATGCTTTCTTTTTCTGTTTTGAACTTCCTCTTAACAGTAAATATAAAGACTTGGCTTTTATTGGAACATAGCTGGAATTATTAATTATAATAACAATTAAAATGACAATAATCAATGATCTTCTAGATTTTTATTAGTGCTGAGGAATATGTGATATTATTTCTCTCTTCAGCAAAAATCCTTTCTGAATCCAAACTTGGACTGGAAACATCATAGACTCAGGTTTCTATGCTTAATTCTGAATAAAAACCTTCAAATCTATTCATTTTTTCCACAAGGAAAAAAACCTCATAGAGAAGGATTTCATCAGAAACTCTGTGCTGTATTTTCTGGTGCTCTCTCTAAAGGATCTTCCAAATTCTTTTGAGCTGGAGAATAAACTTTAACCACTTTATGCCCTTCATACTAACAAATGGATGGAATGTTGAGGCCAGACAAAGGGAACACAGATGCTGTGTTGGCTTTGCATGGCCAGGTTTTGTAAGGCAGGGAGGCTACAGCAGTGGCTGCTGTGAGAAGCTGCCAGAAGCTTTCCCCATGTCCAACAGAGCCAATGCCAGCCACCTCCAAGACAGACCTGCCACTGGCCAAGCCCAGGCCAGGACAGTGTATTTAAGAAGGGGAAAAGACACAGCACAGTTAACTACTATATAGCTTATCAACAGAACAGAAGCTGGAAAATGATGGCTCCTAACCTCATGATTTATGTAAGGCTTATCAAGAGGAGTGCAGGGAAAAAAATACAGGAACCAAAAGCACTCTCTGCTCCATAGCAGTCAAGTGAGATTTTTCAGAAACTTTCTAGGATTATCAGATTTGACAGTGCAAATTAGGCCTGTCTGCCTGGAACAGTCATGCTCTGCGAGTGAGGCTATTTCTCCCTATTTATCTCCAAACAGGAACAGATACAGATACTGTGCCCTATGCAGTACATCAGAAAATTACATTAACCAGAAGCATGTAAGCAGTGCAGAAGTACAAATTCCTAGAATTACTGTTCTAAGAAACTATTTCTCTGAGATTGAGGCAAGTAAAAAAAAAAAATTTATATATAATTTCCAAGTTCAGAAAGGACTCGGTGGCACCACCAAGGTATTGGATTAGATAGTTCATGGGAGCACAGTTCAGCATTTGAGTCATTGTTCTTATGCACATACAGTGCCTAAGTAGCTACTACATACAGCAGCTCAGAAGGTAAAATTTAATAATTTTCACCCTGGGCAACATGAATACTATAGTAAATTGACTATGTAAATTACTGTGTTGATTTTAGCCTACTCCTTACAAGCTCTTGTTCAAATTTCAAAAGTCACCTTATATTTTGAAAGCATTAAAAAGTTCTGCAACCACAAGGAAAGCAGTAATGTTATCAATCAGATGACTGACACATTGGTATGGCTTTGTAAGGAAATACCCCATATAGTCACATCCTGCTAACCTCTCCTCAAATCACCAAAAAAAATTCTACCTGAGGATGCTTGTTTCACATTGCATAACTGTAGTTCAGCGATAGGACTGCAGAACACAAATTATATATTCAAAATTAATTATTAGGGTTCCATATCAGCTTACTGGAAATTTATCATAGTGATATAATACTCTAAGTTAGAACTAGTAACTATGCTTAAAGAAGACATAGAAGTTGATTTTACAGGATTCTTTCCATAAGTTTGCTCATGATTTTACTAGCTGCTTTTCCTATGAGCAAAAAACACTAGTTATATGCATTAGCTCAATAAACCAAGGCTTCTGAAATAAGTAGCTGACATCCAACATAGCCATCTTTGAGAAGGCCAAGTCTGTTATGCAGACTACTCATTACTCAGCCTGTGCAAGCTGAGTAGTGACTTTAAGTAGCAGAGATGCAAGTTATAAAGGATGTTTCAACACCCTCAGCAAAACCATTACATTATTTTTATCAGCTGGTCCTGTCTTTTTCTGCTGAAATGGGAACCACAGAAAATATTACTTAAATGCAGGTGTAATTCAGAAGTGTTTTCATTTCAGAGATTCAGCTCCCAAGGATAAAAAGCATAGTTATATATTTACAGTTAAAGTTTAAGTTAAGCCTGTCTAAACAGGATACTCAGAACTCTATGTTTTCATCTACATTACAGCTGCAAAGACGAAACCTCTGAACCCAACATGCCACATACCCAAACTTAACAGGGCAGAAGCTGGGAGACTTGCCAAAGAAATGGGGAGAACTTGGAAGTACTCACAGAAGAAAAATGGCAGTGATTCCCCAGGTGATGGCAACAAACCCCAGCAATGAGCTGGATGTGTAGTTGCAGCATCTCTCCTTACTCACCTCTTCCCACAGCCAGGGCTCTGGGTTACACAGACCTGAACACCAAAGCCTCAGCTGCAGGGCAGTGGCAGCATGCAGCTCAGCATCCCAGCTGGATCTCAGCTACTTGCAAGGCATAACTGAGTTTCTTTGAGCTCTGTCCCAGGCAATCTTTTTGTTTGTTTTTTTTTTCCCTGCACCAAAGGAAAAGTTTATAATAGCCCACAAACTTCGAAAATTACTGTCATTGAAATGCCAGACTTCAGTGACTCCAAAGGTCTGACTTTCAGAACATAATGAATTCCTATGGCACACTGGCATCTATTAAAATGTTTTATGCTGCAGATCATGCTTAAGAACTATTTGTCTGCAGAAGTTTTTTCCAGACTCTACAGAGTAGCTCAACTTTCTCTTATTTCCACGAATCAAAGTCAGATTCTTAATGTAAATAAAACATTCCCTGAAAAAAGTATCCTCTAACTTCTAAGTTTCAAATTTAGGAGACCAAAACCTGAATACTCAAGACACCAAATTCCAAACAAGTCAACTGGACTATGAAAATGAATGAAATATGGGAGGTTTCCCTTCTTCATATAACTCTTGATTTGGACAGTCCATGCCTGTGCTACCTTTATGTTTATTCCACTTCTCTTGCTCCCTTCTGTTGTTTGTTCCTTCACTAAACCCCCCAGCAATCCCTTAAGGATTTCAGAGAATGGAAATATATCTCACCCTCATCCACCATTCACCACTTTTTCCATAAACTCAGTTACACCTTTAATTAAGCCAAATGTTAGTGATAATGTATGGCTGAATTAATGTAGAGTCTGTAAGCTAAAATTCTTCTCAGTTGTTGTTTTCAAAGGTAACAGCTTTGTCTGTCAGTTTATTTTCAGCAGCTTGACTCGGATTGTTTAGTAACAGGTGGACATGATTCTTGCAATAACCAAGGAAAACTCATTAGCAGGAAATTCAAATAGCAGAAAATAACCCAAAAACTTGCAGCCACCTGTTAACAAAAACACTACTACATCAAAACACTACTAGTAGCAAAACTCTGCTTTTTGATCTCTTGCATAATTAAAAGCTGTCCATAGGAATACTCAAAGCACAAAACAAATGTGGAAACTAGAAAAAAGAAGCTGACAGGCAGCAAAAATGCAGTAATCTTGTATGCATACACTAGCAGATATACATACACAGTAGAGAAAAATCTACTCTTAAAGCTTTGAGTCACCAAATTAGAGTTTCAGTAACATTGAGTAAATCTAGCAAAGTCATCCTGTTCTGAGTTCTAAAATATAACACCCTTCAAATACAATTTAAGACAGAACTTAAAAATGCCAATTGAAGAATTAATAATTTTGCAATTAAAAAAGATAGGATTAAGTCAGGTACTTTGAAAAAGTTTACCAGGCACAAATACTTTTGGATTTGCTTGGTAGTCTCATCTCTACACTGCAGAAAGCTGCCCTTAAAAGCACACTGCTGGTGTGCCTTTCAGACTTAAAAAAACTTTTAATATACAAACCCCACCTCCCTAAGCCAATGAATGCATCCCCAACATTAATAATGCCTCAATCCTTATCCTTTGGGAGAGTATAGATTTTCTCATTTTTGTGACTTGATGACTTTTAATCAAATTTTTATGGCTTAATACTAATTTTTTAAAAAGGTGGTATAGGCTGATATATTTACATGTGATTCTTCCAGCTTCTGCCTCATTCCACTGGTACATTTCCACAGGGCACAGGTCATGATTGATCTAAAAAGCTCCCAACAGATCATTCAAAGGTGTTGTAACAGCTTTGTGCTCTGTTAACTGCAAGACAGCCCACAGTGAACACAGCACACTGAAATATCTGACCAGCAGTAACAGCTGATTCTCCTTTTGCTTCCAACAGAAATGAGACTCCTACTGACACCCCAGAAGCACCATTCTGGAAGCAAAAAAATTTATGAAACCATTCTTACTTACACAGGACTTCTCTTTGCAAAAGCTGCACTGAGTTCAGGCTGCACAGGCAGGACCTAAGCATGGACAGCACCATTCCTCTCATGCTTTGGGAGAAATATAGATAATGATTGAGTATGCAAGGATGGGTTTTGGAAAGGAAATTCTAAACAGTGAGGTGCTCAATGCCTTCTTCACTTTGGTCTTTATAGGTAAGATTTACCTTCAGGTCTCCCAGGTCATCAAGACCAGTAGCAAACTCTGTCTGAAACAAGAAAAATCTACCCATGGTGGAAAAGGATCAATATCTAAATAAACTGGAAAAAACTACAGGTCAATCACACCTGACTGGATGTACCCAGGAATGCTGAGGAAGCTGGATCCTGTCACACTTGAGGCCAACCTCAATTGTCTTTGAAAGGTCATGGTGACTGAAAGAAGCTCCTCAGAAATGGAAGAAAGCAAATGTTTTTCCTATCTTTGAAAAAGGCAAGGATCGAGGGAACTACAAATTAGTCAGTGTCACTTCCACCCCTGGGAAGATGGTGGTATCCTCTAAACAGATTAAGGACAAGAAAGTAATTTGGAGCAGTCAACACTGATTTCTGAAGAGGAAATCATGCCTGATAGCCTTCTCAAGTAAGATGACTAGGCTTGGTGAACAGGAGAAGAGCAGTACATGCTGGTTATCTTAGTAAGATTTTTGGTACTCACATAACATCCTGAGACAAGCTAAAAAGTGCAGGCTAAATAAATGGACAGTGAGATAGACTGAAAACCTGCTGAATATTCAGCACCAGAGAGCTCTGATCAGCTGCACAGCATCCATTTGGAGACTAGTCACTTATCAACACACACCTGGGCAAACATCAGCTACCAGGCCAGGACTGCCTAACATCTGAACAATAAGGCAGAGAGCACCCTCAGCATGCTTTCAGATGATACAAAATTTGGAGAAGGTGCTACACCAGATAGTTTTATTGACATTCAGAGGGACCTCAACAGGCTGGAAAAACTGACCACTGGGAATATCTTCAAGTTCAGAGGGAAATGCAAAGTCCAACAGCTCTAAGAAAAAACCTCAGGCACCAGAAGGGCAGTGGAAAAGCCACTTGAGAGAAAACAGTCTGGAGTGCTGGTGGACATGAGCTGAACATGAGGCAGCATGTACACTAGTAGCAAAGGTGGCCAACAGCCTCCAGAGCTGCATTATGAAGAGTATTGCCATCAGGTCATGGGACATGACCATGGCCCCCTATTTCCTCTCTGGAGTGCTGGATCTTGCACTATTCCCTAGTACAGGAGAGTCAAGGAGCAAATCCGGTGCAGTGCTGTGAAGATGATTAATGGAGCAGAGCATTTGTCATACCAGGAGAGGCTAATAGAGCTGAGATGTTCAGGCTGGAAATGAAAAGGCTGAGGGGAAACTTATCAATGTGTATAAATACCTAACAGTGTTGAAGGAAGGTAGAAATTCTCAGTCATGTCCAGAAAAGGGACTAGGGGCACAGCAAATTTCATGTGAACATAATGAAAATAATACTTTTTGTACTCTGAGACTGATTGAGCACTGGAATTGGTTGCCCAGAGAACTTGTGGAGTCTCCAACCCTGAAAACACTCCAAATGCAACAGGGCCCAGTCCTGTATGCCAGCTGTAGAAGCCAGCTGTGTTTGACCCTGGTCTGAGCAGGGGGATTAGAAAAGATGATCTCCAGAGGTCCCTTCCAACTTTGTCCTTTCTTTTTATGATTCTGAGAAATGATTTAAACAGAACTCTTAAACCACCTATTACAGAAAGAAACAGGAAGAACTGATGATTGCATTTTCTAGGTTATTGCTGGGGTGTGGATTCAATCTCCTGCTAATTAATTCATAGGTTCAGCAGCTGCTGACAATGTCTACATAACTGTATATTTTAAGTTAAAAATCACAAGATTCTTCATATAAGAAGTTTTTAGCACAAACAGAAATATATGATATGCAGTTCTAAAATAGACTTGGCACCTTTACATCAATCCTCCTCCTTCTCTGTATGTGACTGCAATGGAAGGTATCTGCCTAGAGAAGATTGCATCACCTTTGTAAACATAGAGACTGTTCAAAGGGAAGCATCCAGCATAAATTATTTGTGGTACAAATATCTTGAAACATTTCAAGCCTAACGAGAAATACCTTCAGCAAACTCTGCTACATTCACTATGAGTGAATGTGTACTGTTTGAAGCTTCAGTTTTCTTTTATGGCTGTATATAGCACAATTTTTCTGACAGTGCAGTCTCAGAAAAAACATCAGCTTTTTACCAACCAGATAGTTCTTCCATTTGCCATTCTCACTGTTTCAGATTGCATGTTTCAAAGCTATGCACAAGTAGATCAGAATCCTACTCTGCATATTAGTCTCCATGTGAGGTGACCAGACCTGTGCTCCTGTGGCAGACCTCTAGCATTATTTATTTCTACAGTAGGCAAAAAAATATCATGTTTAACAGCAATTAAACAGGAGAGAAGGTCTTCTCCTCAGAAAACTGAGCTATGAAATTGGTTTGGGGCTGGCAAATTAGCTCCACATCATGGTAACATTATCACCACCTATGGGATATCAGGTCACCAACATACTAACCTGATGTTAAAAACTGAGATCAGGCATTCAGAAAGGCATAAGATGAGCTCCAAGCCTCTGCCTGCCTCCTCCATGCTTCCTGAAGGGCATGAGGGATGGGAAGTTAGGCCAGCAGTTCAGATTCTTTTGAAGGACATTTGGGCCTGAATGCTGTTAATCTAACTTAAGTTAGCTTAAGGTACTTGAATTTACTGGACTAGAGACAGAGTGTCCCTGGATTGTCCTATAAAGAAGGGAGCACAGGACTCCTGAAAAGCCAGTAAGATCTCTCTTTGACAGTGGCTATTAATATTGACTATAGAAAGAGACTAAAGCAAATATGCTTCTAGTCTACACACTTCAGACAGGAGCATAAAGCTGCAAAAGCTGTTTATTCACTTTGAAACTATACATGTCATATTTAGTTGAGTATAGGAGAGTGGTTCAAGGAGCATGTAAGATAGCTATCACTAAAACAAATTAACTGTTTTAATACTTGAGTATTATGTTAGCATACAATTTGTTCCAAGCAGTGTTACAATAGAGAGACCTGAGTATCTTGCACTGTGGTATTTGCAGCTTGTGAAATAGTGAGTAACACTTGAAAACTTACTCTTTTAACATTGTTTCAGAAATAGATGAGCAATTAGGATGCTGCTTTTCACACAGCATCCCTCACGTGCTTTGTGGGAATATCTGCTCAAACACAGAAGAATGAAAAGCACATTTCTCACCTCTCAAATAGACCAGATAATGCAGAATTCAGACTGGTTTGTGTTTTTCATTAAACTGGCTATGTTTACAAGTCAGATGAAAGCAATACTTGCTCAAATGACCTCCTTTCTACTGTTTGGAAGATTTATTGAAGGCAATATAGAACAGCAACAATAGTCAATCATAGGTGGCAGACTGCCCTTTTATTAGGCATACTGAAGCCAATTAATCTAAGCAAGCTTTCTCCCTTTACCTCCTGGAGGCAAGTATGCTTAGAATGCATTTAAAAATTCTGCAGCAATAAATAAAAGTGCTGAAGCTATTCATTTGAACTTTGAAAAATTATTTACAGGCACTTGAGATGCTAAGAATTAACATTCTACATACACTGCTGGGCAATATAATTTGATTAGATCCAAGACTCTAAAAAATTAAGTTCTAATACAAAGACTTCTGGTACTGCCATCCTCAAGGGTCTCAGGGGAAGATAAAGGAATGCTTGTGAAAGGAGGTGAAAGCAGTAGGAATACTGAAACCTGCTCTAACACTGAGTAAAGTAAGCTGGGTTAATCACAAGTCTTCAAATAAATTTGCAAATGAAGGTGGGTTACTGAACCAGGAACACATGTGCAGCACAGAAGTAATCAGTTACTCGAATTTATTTCCAGATGTCAGATTATCTGTTATTTATACGAGGCACCAAAGGCCACTTGAGGTGAAAAGCAAGTCCATAATAATCTTATTAATTATGAAACATCAAAACCCAAGATGTCTTAATTTGTGTTCTAATTTTTGCAGTCCATGTGCTTCTAATTAGAATTGCTGTAATATATTCTCTTGGGAAGCATATAGGAAAAGTGAGTAACATTTTAGTGGCAGCTTCCTCTTTCAGGGCACAAATTTAAATTCTTGGATTACTTCAAGCACCCTCCTTGGATTATCTTCATCGTAAATTAAGTTATAATCTTACCAGTTTCACAGCTGGGCCCAGTGAAGCCTTGTGGGCAGGCACACACGTTGGAAGCAATGCAGGCTCCTCCATTCCTACACCCGTCTTTGCAAAACGCTGCAAAATGCAAAATCACAATATGTGGATAAGAGAATGGCACTCAGCAGTCCTGCAGGTGGACACAGCCTGCCAGCAGGCTGGCACAGAGAGCAGAGACTGCCTTCTCCTAAGGACAGAGGTCACAGAGAGATGGTTTATGGCCCCCCTGCCTCACTGGCCAGATGGGCTGACAAGCTACAGAAGGAGATTAGAGTAAATCATCTGAAGACAACAGCTCCCATATGTGCTCCTTTGCATGCACTGGGAACACTGAAAGACAACATCTTCCTTTGGAACAGACTCTTCCTAGGGCAGTGCTGGTCTGCTCTGCTGCCCAGATAAAGGCCTGAACATAACAGGCACAACTGAATATCAAACTGTCTGGCTACCTCAGTCCTATATTAAATAACTTAATAGAAACAATGAAAATACTAATTTTGTCTCAAGGGATTCTGAAGCACTTCAAAATTTTTTGCATTTACAGCTTAAAGTCAATCCTTGGGTTTGTTCTTTGGCACGCTGCACTTACATATTTTGGTGTAGCATTCTCCAGGAGTGTATGCTTTAAAGAACCATTTCTATAGACTCAGAAATGCAATATGGAATTGGAAATGCTATAGCAAGAAGAAATTAGGCAGATGGAAGTCAAAACCAACATAAAGAGTTGCTTCAGGGCACTGGTCTAGCCCGCACTTCTAACCAGCCAGAGGTGCCAGGCTTTAGTTTGCAGCTGCTCTGTGTAACAGCACCACTGATGAGGTCTCATGGCTCATCTGAGAGAAAACTGTCACAGATTTGAGCCATCCAGCTCTCAGTTTTGAGACAGCAGCCTTATGGAGTGGGACCATTGTCCCTGAGACATCTAAGTTTCCCAACTCAGGAGTGCATAGTGCACAGGACTGCAGCTGGCAGTGCAGTGCATCAAAAGCTGCCAAAGGCACAGGGGCAAGGGGCACATCCAGGTCTCTCTGAAGGACACTAGCATCCAAGCCAGGGCTGCAGAGAAGTGCCTTTCTCAGATTTCAGTACACAGGCTTAGAGCCTTCTCCTGCACACTGTCTTCTCCATATTGAGGAGGGAGGGCAGGGATACACTTTTCTTTCACAGTGGGGCCAGGTGCCCTCTGAATTGTCAGATCTGCTGTCAGAGCTCTTACTCAGAAGAGATGAACACAGTGCTGTTAGGGTTAAGCATCTTCTCTTTTTAGTAGCTGACTCACCTTCAACAGAATAATTTGGGACTACTACAAAGCACATCACAGGAGTGAGCTGTGCTCTTCTGAAAGAAAATGCTTTGGGTTTAAACCTCATCAGGATAAAACCTTCTTCTTATTCCCCAGAGAGCCCAGCACAAAAGGAAGCACTTGCTGACCTCTCCCTCTACTCATGGGTTTGACTGGAAGTGAACCAGGACACCGTGTTTTACAAAGAGCTTGTCTTTGAAATATATACAAAAATTATACTGTTAATCAGGTGATGGAATAACTACTGCTAAGATCTTAATCAGACTTAGCAATTAAAGAAATTCTGGGTTGCTTAGATTTGGCAATAGACAGCAGCAGAAGGCATCTATGTGACATTACCAATATCTACTCTGGACCCTTAGATTCTGACATCTAAGAGATCAAGAGCACTGAGGCACGACCTCAGGGAACACTGGGTATGATATTGCTGCACTTCCACAACTGAGCTCATTCTCCTACAGGTACATCACTTTCATTTTCAAGCATTCTCTATATCCTGTGCTCAGAGCTTGAGAACGTCCAAGGATGTGGGCCCAACAACCAAGTATAATTTCTTCTGATGTGAAATGCAACAGAAATAAAAACAGCATTGAACCTCTGGGAAAGCATATTTTTAAGACTAGAAATTTAAGTTCTAATGTTTAGCAGTGAATCAGAATGTTAGAAAACATGACACCACCTCACTTGTAGCAAAGCTTCTGTGTGCACATGTCTACTGCTTTTCTCACTTACTATAACGAGACATACTAAGCAATTTTTAGTTCATCCAAGTAAAATAGCAAGTCATTGACCATGGACAATGTAAATCAGACTGTTTTCACAGACGTAACCTTCTTGGTAGCTGTAGGCTTCCTTCAATGGTGTACCATATATAGAAACTGCTGACACAAAAAATGAAACATAACTACTTCAAATTTTAGAGCCTATTGTCTATGTATGCATCATCTTCAAACTACTGCAAACTGCCAAATGCAAAGTCAGCATATATATGCCTGCAAAGATCATACAGGTGAAAGACCCAAGTGTCTAGCCTGGCATTTTATCTGTCTGTTCAAGGCAAATGACCAGAATTGCATCGACTGTGACAGAGCACCTCGCCCACGTTTCCAGCAGCTTACCTTTGCAGATGGTACCATTTCCTGTGTAACCCGGCTTGCAGACGCAGTTGTGCCCACCCACGGTGTTGAAACAGAGTGCATTTTCATCACAGTTGTGCTGGTTTGTCACACACTCGTCATGCTCTGAAACAGAAAGCAAGAATGGGGTGGTCCTGAATGTTTAAAGCCACAATGAGATAGGAGCTTTGTGTAGGTTTCTAGATCAAAAAGAGAGAAACAGAGCAGTAGCTACTGGCAATAGGGATAGCTATGTGAACATGTAACCCTGGGATAGCCAGGGTATCTATTTTTATCACATACTAGTATGTGATACCTGCACTGCAGTGCAATTCCACTTCCATTAGCAGGGAGTCACCAGCATTACTCTTTCTATGTGGGCTACAGTATTCCCATAAACATTTGCCAAAGTGCTGGCTAGCATACTGAAAATCCATATGCTACTTCTCCTGTATAATTTATTCATGCAGGTTTATCCTATGCAGGATTCTCAGGGTTTCCTTCAGAAAGCTGACTAATGGTGCGAGACACGCTCCAAACTGCAAACGGCATCGTTAGCAGAAGGCAGGTCTTCAAAGTGCAGCCCGTGCTTTCCCTCCCTTCAGCCCATACAAAACACTTTATTTATATGAAATAAATAACCTGAAAACAGAGGTCTGCCTGCTTTTCAAGGGATTTCTAGCATGGCATGTCCTAGCACCAGGGTGTGATGGATGAGACTCCTCAGTCTGGTGACTGGGACATACTAGGAAATATCCCTTTTGGGAATAAATTAGGAGTTTGAATAATGTGATTTTGTGGTAATCTGCAGTGCACTACTTCACATAAAAAAAAAACAAAAGCATTGCTTAAGTATTTAGTTTACAGAACATTTTAATGTTTTAGTTTGTGATTTTAAAGAAATGGTAAATGGAATCTTAAAATAAGATGCCCTAAAGTGTCATTTCAAAATGATGCATGAAAAGCTCTATTATTTTAAAAATGCAATATCTTAGTCTGGAGGCGTCAAAATAAAATGCTTCCATCTTCTGGAAACAGTTCTTGCATTTTTTTAAAATCCACAATATTCTTTTATCCACATATAATTTCAGAACCCTGAAATGTAAATTTCAGGAAAACCATCTGTTTGGGGAACATCAAGACATCTAATTTTAAGAAGCACACATGGACTAACCTGCAAGGGAAGTTTTAATAGCTATCATTCTGCCCAGTTTTTAGTGAATTTTATTAGCACAGCTCAGACCAGTTCTGGCTCTTTAACACAAGTCTTAAATCTGGACTCAGATGCTCTTTCTTCCCCCATTTTGAGGGGGAAGACAGCTATGATTCTTCCTCTTCATAAATAATGACTGCATATATCCCACTGTGTTGTCAAGAAAATTAATTTCTTAACATTTGCAAATCACCATGGAAATTTTCAGCTTGCTATTTCAATAGTGGCCATCAACTGTAGGAGTATAAAACTGGCAGAATGGCACATATCCAATCCATATCCAATCCATCAGAAGAGGTAAATTTTCCTCTAGTAATGGCAAGGACCTGTTGTTTAAAAGGGGGAAACATTCACCTCAATGTAACTAATAAATTTTAAATGCTACACAAGTTTAGTTTAATTTTTGTGGGTTTGCTGTTGTTGAGTGCTTACTTGTTAGGTTTTTAATAACATTAACCTAATGTCTCCTTCTAAACAAGGACCTGTGTCTCTTGTATCACCCATCATGCTCTCTTCAACCCTCACTGGATGCAGCACAGCACAGCCTGCAGGCCTCTGCCCTCCAGCATCAGATTTAATTACTTTGCTCTCAGCATGAATAACTAAAATTGTTATTTTTCACCAAATGATCCATCCCCTCTAAAATCCACTTAACAATATTTGACTCTGACCTCCTAACATATTGTAATCTCTTATGCTGGCTCAAACACTATTTATATGAAACCACTCAGCAATAGAGTTGGGTAAAACTGGGTAAAAAAGTATAATCTATATTGCAACAGTATCCTGGCTTTCTTATGTTAATATTATAATATTATTTACATATTTTTATTTAAACATTAATTATTAATTATTTTGTGATTTTTAAGTAACACACAAGAAGAAAATGTGTGGGAATATGTGAAACATATTCAGCAGGCCAAAATATCCTGCAAAGGCATTATCTTGGTATCTCAGGAGGAAGGGTCCCTACAGTAATACATCACACTGGCAAACCCAGCTTAAATAACTACATTTGGCAAATTAAGTATCATGCTCAAAGAGGAAGCACAGTCATCCATCTTATGCCTTAGGAATGCAGAAGCACCCCTGGCATGTACTGCAGCTCTCAGCAAGGGAAAAGAGTGTTAGAGGGTACCAGGTGATTGCAGACTGCCCCAGCAAGAGGAAGAGCTCTGTGTGTGGCTGGAGCAGCTTTGGAAGCCCACCAAGGCTTGCAGGACCAGAGCCCTGAAGAGCATTTGCACAGATGTATGTCCTTCATACAAAGAGATGACTGCCACATTTGAGTGTTCCTTCCTAACATCTGCTTTTCTGGGGATAAGAAAAACTACTGAGTCTTTCAAGATGGATTTTTTTCTTAAAGCATATAATATAAATAAAAATTAACTTTCCACCAGCTAAATAACAGGACTTGGATGCAAAGGTTATATGCCTATAATCCCAATCAATGTAAGCTTTGGGGTTTCTTATCCTCCTGTAAGAAAGGAGGATGCTTCTGTACAAACTCTATTGAAACAGCCATCACTTCTACTTTTTCTGTAGTTATCTGCTCAAACTTTCAGTGTATTTTTATTGAAATCACATATTACTGACTCATGAAAAATTCATGGTCTGATAAATGATTCCTGGATTGAAGTTTACGTGTCATTTTAAGGAGGAAAATGTTTCAGAGTTAGGAGAAAATATGTGATTCAAATAAAGAAGATTTTTATATGATTGGAATACAAAAAAATAAAAACCAGGAAAAAAAAAGACCAGTGTGTTTTACAATCCCTCTAAATTTGTTTTTCTGTATCATCTCAGCTTCAATAACACACTTAAAACCATTTAAACACAGTGTTTCCTCACATTGCTTTCTACTGTGACACCTAACAGAGCAGACAACTTGCACTTCAGGAGTGGTTTTCATGGCTGGATTACAGGGTTAAACTACACCTGAAAAAACCCTGTACATAAACCATGTCACTACATCTACTCTTTCAGCACTTGGCACACTGTCCACACCAACGTAAAGAGACCACCAGAAACAGATTTATCACTAGGGATAACAAGACAGATTGTTCAGCTTTATAGAACAGAAATATTTATTATTAATAAAAAGGGTGGTGCTCTCTTCATAATACATCATTAATTCATGCTTATGACTTTGGTTTCTTTTTTTAATCAAACCCTTGGGAGAGTCACCTTAAAAGAAAAATGAGAAAATTGCAGAGCTGAGTTGAGCAATCTTAAATACCAAATTAGGAACTGCAGAAGCAGATAGGCCCGTGAGTTACAAAAAAGCAAAAAGTAATTTATAAAAAATCATTAAAAGAGAACTTGCAATATGGCTTTGAAGTTCAAAAACCAATTTAGAAACATTATTTGCCTAATTTAGAAATGTTAAAATTTTATTTCTCAAGTCCATTTATTTAAAAAAATCTTTAGAAACATTCCATACTTATTTCACTGCACACCATAATCAAGATAGGAACAGGCCAGATACAATTGTACTACAGAGGCAAAGAAATTAAAATTATTTTTTGCAGAGAAATTTTAATGATTTACCAACCTGAACTTGCATAAACATCTTGTACAAAGACCAAATGCACTGATTTCAATGATGAATTCTAAAGCTTTATTATCTAGTATATCTGAAATCCATTTTGCTCTGTCCAGAACTCATACTCAACAGTGTTAAAATTCATAACATCTCTGTTCTGGGAATCAAATGAAGCTTTAAATACTCGATTTATATTGACTAAACTATCTCTGGAACGAGATCTTTCTAGATAGAGAAAAAGTTTTAACTCCAAAATTTGCTATTGCCTCATTGTTGTAACAACAGTAGCATTAAGTGCATATGAATGCCTCATTAAAAAGTTCTTATGACACAGACAACTTAAAAAGGCAAAAATTATGTGATGATGCAATTGATTTACTTTTGCACCTTTGTGTGTGAAAATACATTATACACACACACAAAAATATATATATAAATACATCTATATATACAGGCACATGGAGTAAACATGAAGAATTTTAATTTATTCTGATTTATTTGGAAATACTATTTCAGAAAACTCCATTTTGCTTGTTTGAGAAATCTTTGCTTCAGAAGGGTATCTAGGTTGAAGTATTGCACACTACAAAGTGACACTGGTGGCATAAACTGATCAGGACCCACTAGATGCTGTGATGCATCTCAATGCAATGACAGCTGGGGTCCTGTCTTACCAAATTTGTTATCTGTGCAGAGATTCTTGCTGAACTTAGTAAAATTTAACATGTTGTCCACAAGGTGTGGCACCTGCCTCCTCATTTGCAATAGGCAACATCAGCCCCTATCCTCCCTATTGTGCACTTTATGATTAAAAATAAATAGCTGTATAGCATTTCCTACATGCATACTGCAAGCCTTCCCAATATTTGCCTTGTGTATCCAAATTCTGCAGAGGTCTAAGAAAAAATAAATAATCATAATCCAATCCAATAGCAAATAGGAATGATGACTGAGTTGCATCCCCTGCTTAGGGATGAAAAATATTATGCTGGCAGTTTTCCTGAACCATCCATTAACAACATTGGAAAATAAGAGCTGAGATCATCTTTAAAATGCAGAAATGCATAAAAGTTCCCAAAAGTATAAATAGAATACATCCCTTCAATTATAATCCTGTAATTTAGATGCAACAGATCAGATTGCTGAGTGAAGAATTTGTGAACCTGGATTAAGTTAAAATAATTTTAAAAAAAGAAAATATACTAGTATTTTTCCCTTTTGATCTCTCTGCATTCAAGAATTGAAATTACTTTGGCCTTCTGTCTCCTTCCCATTGATTTGGTATAGAACTACAGAACCATGGTGACCAGCTGGCCATCTGATATGGCAGTGACAACAGATAAGATTTACTTGAATTATCAATAGCCAACTCACTTAAATGCCCACTTTCAGTTTATCTCAATTACAAGGGTTTTTTCCCCCACCCATAGCTCACGTACAAGACAAAAATTAGTAGCAATTATATGTGTAATATGGAAGACTTATTCCATTAAGATCATTTGAGAAATGACAGATGGTTAATCTCTTGAAGACTTCATATTAACTCATTTAAACTCTAATTGGCAGAGTTAATTTAAATCACAGTAAATGCACACTATTTTTGAAGAGCAAATGCTGTAAATTTTTTGAACTATTTGCTGGAAAGTGTCCAAAGAAGGGCACTGAAACTGGTAAAGGGACCACAGAACAAGTTTTATGAGGAGTGTCTGAGGGAACTGGGATTGCTTAGCCTGAAGAAAAGAAGGCATAGGAGGATCTCTACAGCTACCTGGCAGGAGGTTGTACACAGGTGAGGGCTCAGTCTCATCTCCAAAGCAGCAGGCATCAGGACAAGAGAAATTGGCCTCAAGCTGTGCTTGGAGGTTTAGACTGGATACTATAAAGATATTTTTCACGGTAAGGGCTATCAAGCACTGGAAAAGGCTGCCCAGTGAAGTGTTTGAGTAACCATCCCTGGAGGCATTTTTAAATGTCTTTTAAGACATGCAGATGTGGCCCTTAGGGACACAGCTCAGTGGTGGACTTGGCAGTGTTTGGTTGGACTTGATGATCTTAAAGGCCTTTTCCACCTAAAAGAGTCTATGATTTTATACTTTCCATACATTTATGTCAAAATGTATTATTGATACTCCCCAGTTCATTTTTTCTACAGATATTTCTTAATTTAAATTCAAAATAGAACCTGTGTTTTAATTACACATAGAGTTACCATCACACAGTTTACCCTTAGTTAATGCTTGAGTCATTAATCATTAATGACCACCA
Source organism: Luscinia megarhynchos (assembly GCA_034336665.1). Classification (NCBI taxonomy): domain Eukaryota; kingdom Metazoa; phylum Chordata; class Aves; order Passeriformes; family Muscicapidae; genus Luscinia; species Luscinia megarhynchos. The sequence continues at coordinate 70,389,380 of CM067564.1, forward strand.
GCAGATTCAGTTCAAAGCTGGGGACACCAAAAGCCAGGTCTACAAGAGTTTGTCCCTGCTAATCCTGTTATTTGACTGATTTTTATCTTCATCTATTCCCATATATGCATGCTGCTCTTGGTCCTCATTTCCTAATGCTTTCTTCAGTGCAGCCATAAACCACAATTGCTGTAGAGCAGCTGCTTGCTCCCTCCCCCAGCAGGATCAGGGAGAGAATCAGAAGGCCAAAGCCAGAAAACTCATGGTTTGAGATAGAGACAGTTTAATGGAAAAGGAAAGCTGAGCACACACCAGCAAAGCCAAACCAAGGTTTAACTCACTGCTTTGCAATGGCAGGCAGGTGCTCAGCCATCTCCAGGAGAGCAGGGATATAGGCATCCTAGCTATACTACCAGGAAAACAAAGAAGGCAGTCTATACTACTAGCAATTACTTATGTAGGATTAAAATTAACTGAAAAAACAAGCACTCATTCTCTTTGCATCTGCCTGTGAGGCTAGGAGGGTTCTGGAGAAAGCTCCAAGGTGGCTGTAGCTCTGGCAAGACCCAAGACAGCTACAGACTGGGCTGAACTTTTGAAACTGACATAATTAATTTGTTTCACAAAAGAAGCAAATCAAGGCACTGTATGTGATGATGAAATCCATCCCTAAAACACCTCAAATTTCCAACCATGACTTTTTGTTTTCTCTCTAGGAGAGCCAAAACCTTAATCTGTGCAAAGTTCTTTCCCAACGTAGGTAACACAAAAAAGATACTGGGACCTAGACTAGAAAAATATTGCATATTTATATGCAAATAAAAATTCCAGAAATTTCAGACATTCTAATTGTAGTTAACACTAGTTTTTAAAAACACTTACTCTAAGAAGATTTTCAATTTCATGTTTTATTTCACAACAGACTTTCATCTAAAGAAAACTATTTTGCACACCAAAGCCCATAAGAAGCATATGGTCTTTTTCCTACCCTTTGACCTTGAGACCTTTTTCTTTGTGAAAAATCTCTTTACTTTTTGATTATTCCTCTTCTGGATTTTCCTCCTAGACTTATGGAATACATGACTCCTAGTTTCAGGTCCCTTTGAATTCTCCACCAGAAATTCCAAATTCTGTAGCTGTAATAATGGATTTTATGGCTCTAAACAGGCTATACTCTTATCTAGGGCTCAACTTGAAAAGTCTAACACATAACTTGTATGTTGACCAGTCCACATATTGTGTGAGATCTGCACACCAAGAAGTCTGTGCCAAGATCTCTCAGAACACTGGGAAGACAAAGATATACTAAGTAATTTCAGACGAAAAAGACAAGTTGATGGATAAAGTACATATTTCGTGGCAGGCCTACCCTTATTCCCTCCATCTTCCTTTACAGCTCTTCATCCAATCACTTAGACTTTGTTAAAGGCATCTAAGATTCGTCTTCCTCAAAATATGTTCGTAATTTCCAATTTCATGGAATAATACAAATTTTTTAAATATACACTCCTCTCATGAAGACTTCTATTGCAATATTAATCAGCATTACACCATGTAACATCCCGTGAATTTTTACACTTTTCAACCAGTTAGGCAGAGTATATATGTTGAAGAATATTTTGCTTGACAGCTAAAGTTAAAAAAGCTTTAATTTATCTCAATTTTCTTTCACATCTGCCAATTTTATACACCCGCTTGAACAGAAAAGTTTAAGGGAAGGATTTTCTAAAGCATGTAGCAGAGTCCCAACTGTTTCCCCTAAAGGAACATCTGTGACTCCCACTGATTACAATGGCAGAACTGTAGCATAAATTCAAAATGATTTTGCAAATCCCACCTTAAGAGATTTCAGTCTAGACTTTGACAAGGACACATCTTTTCTGCCTTAATTCAAACTGATCTCTTAGTATCTTTAACCAGGGACATTTTAAAATGAGGTACCTATCTTTTAAAAGGTATTTAATTCTGTACACTTTCTAGACTTTCTCCACAGATTCATCTTTTTTTCCTCTTTTTTTTTAATGTAGCCAGATGTACTATTTATTCCTAGGTAAATCTTACTTAATTCCCACTTTTATTGTATACAAAATCTCCCATACACTTGTGATAAACTGATGCTTTTAAAATCTTCTATTATGTAGTCAAACATAATAATGACAGCAAATTCTGCATCCCTACTTCATTGCTAGTAGAATACCCAGCCTAGAGCTGCAAATACTATTTCCTCAGCCAACTAAAAAATGTTTATTTTAGTTCTTCTAATTCCAACCCTTTTTATTTATTGTTTCCTTACTAAAAGGCTCCATGCTGTAACAAGTCTGCCACTAGCAATAGATACCCGTTGGATATTTGGCCTGCCTCCCACACATATTTCTGTTACACAAATAAAAGCTGTAAAGTAACCTGACTGCTGTTGAGGCTGGTAATTTGCTGGCTGTTCTCATATTTCATTAGTAAAAACTTAGAGATTGACCAGAAGACTCCATAAAAACACCACTGAACACTTTCTCAGCACAAAGTTAACAGAAGGTGGACATGCACAAAGTGGTAGAAGAAAGATGTGTCAGCAACCAAAACTGCTAGAGAAGAGTAATGTCTCAAAACTCCCTAGAAACAGCTGGTGCTGCTTCTATTCTTTTTGGAAAAGCATTGTGACCAGGGTTTGTCAACACATTTCAGGGGCTCCTGGAAAACCAGTTACCACATTACAGCACGATTACCTAAGTCAGCACTTGTCTGGCAAAGAAGATGAGAGGCACCACAGTGGTGGATGAAATGCTGCTGTTGCTTTGATCCTGCTCTTGTCTGCAGGAAGCTGGAGCAACCTACCTAACCATAAATGCTAGGAAACAAATGGGCTGGTTTTTTTATTCTTCTCATGCAGCAGAGAGATTCTTAATGCATGAAGTAGTTCTTTTCACTTCCCTGACAGGGCTGTGACTCAGACCCTCAGGTCACTCACTGTATATCAAGGACAGCACTATTTTTGATAAGACAGGATGCTTGAGCTCTCTAGGGAGAAGAGGCCTTCTTTAAGTGTTGCTCACCTGATTTTGAAGAGAGTTCTCTACTCGAAAATGGGGACAAAGTTATAATTCTGTGGTGGTAAAGTAGAGCAATATTGCTACTTTTCCCTTTGGTCAGCCTTGATGCCATCTCCAGTGATGTACCAAATTTTCCCTAGCATACAAACCAAAACATACAGCAAACATACCCTTCATGAACACTGCCTGTTCCCTGGACACAAAAGCACTTGGGGAGAATGGTACAGCCAGTCCTCACCACTGTGCAGTCAGTGAGGAGCTCACACACACAGCCTCGAAAGCCATGAAGTCCTGGCTGCTGCGGTTCAGATAGAGCCCTTGACTCCAGAATGTAACTGCAGAGCTGTCTGAACTGATCCTAACAAAATGCTGCACAGCACAGTAAAGGAGATGCAATGAAATGTGCTCTCACATTCATTGCCCCACTGCTGTAATGGTATGAAACTCGAAACTAGCTAACCTGTTTCATGGGTAGATTTTCCAGAGTACACCACGTTTTTGTTGCCACATTCAATTGCTAGTGTCTATCAAGCTTACAAATAATTATTTCTGTACTTACGTGCACCATGAAATCATCAAGGCTGGAGCACTGTTAAGATGCTTATGTGTATTTTACATTGATAAATAAATATTTGCATGAGCACATCTTAGCAAACTTTACATATCTGAAAAATTCTGCCATCAAATTTTCTGTCTTGTTTAAGAACACCATGAAACAAGCAGAACCACAGATATGAAGTCTACAGTACTGTTCAGGTCTCAAAAAGTCAAAATATGAATTTAGAATCAATGAAGTTAAGAAGAAAGTAAACTTTGACTGGATATCCCATTTTGCTATTATTACTATCATCCCAGAATGACTCCACCTCTGTAACCCTACTTCCTTCACAAGCCTGCTCTTTGGAAAAGTTAGGATTTAAGCAGAGATGCTGTGAACAACTCGAGTACTTCAAACTAAGATGAAGCCCATCCTATGGAAGGTGCATTAAGGTAAACCCTGGTATTCAAAGCAGACTGGAATATCAGTTCAGACTACCACCACCAACAAACTATTTACTTCTCAGGCATTAAAATGACACAGACAGAATTTCAGTTCATCCAATTTCGCCTTCTGAAGGGTTAGGAAAAAGGTAACAAACTTTTATTTTCAAATATTTGCACACTCCAAAATTTTAAAAACACTTGAACAAATTAGAACAGATACTTTCGATGAATCCTCACCTTCCTAAAAACCAGTCTTATCTCAAGTAAGACTGTGCATTTATCCCTGCTTTGAGCAGCATGAAACCTTTAGTTTTGTTCTTTTAAATGCACTGTCATCAAAAGACTCTACTACAGGTTTCCAAACCCTAAACATCAAAGTTAACACTGTGTGACAGCTGGTGTGTTCCAAACTCATCACATTTACTCGTCTGTAACAGGGTAAATGACACAATTACCAGCTGTAATTACTGTTGCTGACAATATATTTTTCCTGGTGATTGGTCTGTGTGACTCAGAGCTGCTTATCTTTGTCAGTCCAGTCCAAATCTCCATTTCCACGTCACTTGGACATTAACTTACAAAGTATTTTCAAATTAGTTCCAATATCTGCCAAGACAGATATTTGGGATAGTATAAATTCATCTTTTATTGCATGATTAAGCAGTTTACCACTCTAATATTATTTTCCATTAGAAAATAACTATTCTTTATTAAATTCTGTGCCTCATTCAAATTAAATGCACCTTTATTAATATGTTGTAAGGGAAACACACTCAAACAGGTGAATATAATGAAGGAATAAAATCTAAATAAATAAGGATATTGATATATTTTTTAATGCTCATTCTGAAAGCAAAACATTAATTAAGAAATGGATAAGACTTAGATACTTGATTTTAATTTCTTTCTTTGGATGATTTTAAAGAACAGCTACAGAAGACAACAGTGACTTTTGATTTTGAGCAGTGCACATTATGGGCTAATCAAGCTAGCTCATGAATGTGTCTTCCCTGGAATACATTTTACTTTAAAAATATGAAATACATACAATTCCTTGCACCATTTCTCCAAATAATATATTTTAGAGATGAAAAGACTGCAGCACATAACGACATAAAGAAGAGATTATTTGTCTTTTTGAGATTATTTGGAAGCTTGTCAGAATGAAAAAATACTCCCACAAAAACTCCTACGAACCATTTAGGTAGAGCAGTTTCCTGTTTTATTGCTAAGCTTGTTGACAGAGCTCTTGGTTCTTAATAGAAACATCGACATATTCCAAGTTTTTGTGTTACTGGATGAGGTGAGGGGTATGTCAACTTTTCACATGAATAGCAAAGGGCATGGTTTCAAGAAGGTAAATTGATTACTGTCCTGAAAGAATTTCGATTTTCAGTTTTCTAGCTCAGTTTTGAAGGTGCCACAAACCTACTAGCATTTTCTTAAAAAAATAAAAAAGCCAAGACAGAATAATTCTGTGAGTTCTATGTATTGATAATGTCCTCGGGAAAAAGATCAAGTATCTTTTCTAAACACAGTACTTTCAGAAACAATGCCTCACAAAATTCAACTTCACTAACAGAAATGAAATTTTACCCAAACCCCTTAGGATTATATTGCACAGCAGCACAACACAGACAGCAATGCTTCCCCTTGTATCAGTGTGACTTTTCAAGTTACTGATGATGGTTTCACCAGCCTTCCTTGGGGCATTAGCAAACCACAACCCTAAGGATGGCCAACATTATCTCAGTAGACAGTATTTGTTCCTTCTTGTTGATCTGCTCTTTTTGACTGCTATAGAGAGGTCTTGCCAAAGGCTCTGTTGCCTTTATTCATTTACATGAGCTGGCAAACACCGACAGAGCAAATTCAGGAACTGAAACTAGTTTTAGACAAAATTAGAAGGGCAGCAGAAGCGAGGGTTTAACTTACACACTATGCAATTGTGCATGACCAACCACAGCCTGGCTGCAGAATCATCAGCACATTTCAGTGGGAATCAGGAGTTACATGCAAAACTGAAAATATAAGCCCTTCTTTGGGACTTCACATAGAAACACAGACACTGGGTGAGTCAGTGAAGTGGATAAACCCAGTACGTTTAGTTTGTGCATTCTAAGGTAGACTTCAGCATAATTCTTTGTGCAAAGAAGGTCTAGGAAGGATGCAACTCGGCTCTGTACCACAAGAAAGCATTTTGGTACGGTGAAGTACAAGGTTTTTTATGTCAATAATCATCAGTCCAAAAGACTGTCAAAAGGTAGCAATATTGATAGAGAACTATTGCAGAGACAAACTGTCAAAGAAGATGACATACTAAATTACAGTGATTGACAGTATCAAAAAGGAGTTAAGGAAATAGCCTTCCATTATCATAAAGCAAATTAATCTCTCATAAACACTTCATGAAAAACAAAGGACACTTCTAAGTTGTTTCAGGAGTCAGTGACTATATGCCATGTGGCATGCATTAGGAATCAAACTGTAAAGAATTAAAGGTTTCCATGACCACAGATTGTCTGAACAGAAATAGTTCAGAAATTTCTATCTATCAAAATAGGAATCTTCCATATTCATTAAAAAAACCCAACAATTTGCAACTATATTTTAAAAAAAAGGCTTCTGAAGCCCTGGATAATACTAAAAAATATTATGTCTCCCCTTACAAGCCTTGAAGTTAGCTTTCTCACCCTCTGTCTTTTCTAAAAACTGTGTTATCTTAGATTAGAAATTATTTTCAACAGCAGAATGCCAAAAGAGAGACACGATATCCATAGGCTGCCAGCAGTACCCACTACCCCTAAACCCCAGCTAAATGGTACTATGGCTATAGACACTTTACTGTGAATGTGTAGAAAACCACTGATTTCAATACAGAATGATCACATAACCTTAAATAACTCCACTTTTCCTTTTTTAAAAGCTGTCTTGCTTCATGGAGTAGCTCCAGTCTCTCACTGACCTTGGCTGGAGTCCCTCTGAGAACAGGCAACACTCTCCCGGCATGAGGCAATCACCAGCTGGCTCAGACATGATGGATGTGAGCCATCCAACCTCCTCACTTCTGGCTCACTCAGTGAGACAGCAGCAGATTCCCATCTCCTGAGCCAGAAAGATCCTTATGACTTCAAACAAACTGTCCTCAAGGCTGCCTGCTGTGTTTCCTGATCTTTACAGTCTATCTGTCACAGCCTGTGATCATCCACTGAAGGATGGCCAGGGGAGGTCCAGCTGTGAAGGGATGTCATGTTGCAGTGAATCAAGGTCTTGGGCTGGATCTGCTAATCTTATCATGATCATTGCCTCGAACCTGTTAATAGACAACTGAGTTGGGTCCAGCTGAATTCTTGACCTCTGTTGATGAGAATGTGAGCTTAGGCAAAGAGATGTACATTGGGATGTCTTAATTGCAAACTAAACACCACCTCCTGCACCAACGTCAGTAAAATTCTAACATAAAGAGTCAATGTAATTACCTTAGGAATTAATAATTCATTTAGTGCTGCATGATTTGACAGATTTTCTATTTTTACAATATACCCTACGCTTCTACTTTCCCATCATATTGTACTGACACAGCACACAACTGCACTGCAGAAGCTGGGGAGGGATGCTGGGTGATTGAAAAGCTGTAGAGGGCTTCAGAGCACCGAGAAACAGGAGGTACACTGGATCTCTGTCATAATGCTGTGATATAAATATCAAGCAATGTTAATGCTTGGAAATATTGTAATTTCAAATTTTTTACATTAAAAAAAGGTTTCGCTGTTCTCTGAGTTAGTTGTAAGCTGAGCATATTCTCAAGTTGATATCTGGGACTCCTTTAATATATTGAAAAATTCCTCATTACACAAAGAATATAAAACATATTCCTTGTAGAACAAAGTAATCAATTCTGATGTCTGCTTCTGCAGAAAGAGAAATTTTAAAAAGAATACCGAAATTGTGCAAATAGAAAATAGAGACTGCTTTTGATATAATACCGACCTTTTACCAACCTTTGCTCCCAAGGCCAGTAGGGAATCCATGCTATATAATGCATTGATAGATACATAGATAAGCACATACATGCACACACACACATATAAAACATATACATCTATTTGGTAAATAATTATTTCTAAAAAGAATTAAGCATTTAGTACTGAAAATCATACATTCTCATTTTTGTCAAGGGAATTCATTTTCTGTTTAACAACTCAAATCATGTTCTACCAAGGACCCCTTAAAATGCGTTGGATTTTGATCAGCTGAGAAATCCATCCTGCTATAACTGCATAGCCAGATGAACAGTTGTCATGAACTGGGTCAGTAACCAAGGAGACAATGGGACCTAAAAAGTATCCTCTAGGAAAAAAAAAAAGTTCTCATTCCAAGTTGAAACAGACTCCAAACTAAGTTGCCAAGGATAACCTGATTCAATCCAAATAAAGCATAATTGAGTTCAGTTGTGTAAGATACAGCAGATATATAAAAGTTACTTGTGTTGTGATCTTAGTAATGTGGTCGCATAGCAACAAGCTCAGTCTGAACGATCATTCCTTTATTAGCTTTGTGAATTATCGTACTGCTAGAAAGTGGATATAGGGGAGAATTTAGCCTCAAAGAAAACTGAGAGCTTTGTGTAGGCTAACATACTGTAAAGCAGAATGGAAACTGGGCCAAGTAATAGAAACCAGAATCAAACAGGCTTTGAGTTTAAAATGCTCCATGCACACGAGCTGACTTCCACAGTGCTTATTACTGATAGCAGCCCTGGCAGTATAGCTGGGCACCATCGACCCTGAGGAGTTTGCACTGCTCTCTGTGATAATGCATGCACACATTACTTCTAACATAACCAGGGTGGGGGTGTAACCAAAATTGGAGATGGAGAGACAGATGGTTCATTTGCCCACATCATTATAGTCTCAGGTGGTTTGGTGACTAAGACATTTCCTTACTCAAGCCATGGTAAGTCACTACAGTGATGCTACAGCCTGCCCCTTCAGTATGCTTGCTTATTGCTCTGTCCCTTGCATCATTTTGGGCAATTATTCTGCTTTTATTTAAGCACCATCAATGAACTCAGCTCCCCTATAAGCTGCAAAACTTGAGGAAAACTTAAATGTTGCTGAATTCATCAAAGATAAGTCAAGGGAAATAAAAGGGAAGAAATTAGTTTTTTTTATTGTTACCATGTCTCACATTACAGCATTTTCATGTAGCCAGGTTGGGACACATACAAGCCTATGACTCCGCTGAGGTAACATTCTATTTTTTAAACTTCTTTGCAGCAGTGAAGTGTAAAGGGCATACAGCAGTGCTGAATAAAGCTGCATCTTGAGGCCATACTTGGTCACTCATTAAACTGTGGTTACATTTACCAATGTACTAAGCACTATCAGCTCTTATTATCTTCAGGATGACTTGTGGATACACTCATGTCTCTGAAAAAGGAGGCAAATTTTATACTTTAATTAACTGAGAACAAGCATGCAGCTGTAAACAGAAGATGGATGACTTCATTCAACTCTGGATTACATCAGTCTTACAGTAGCTTTTGTCCATGGAAACTTAGACAACTACATTACTCTTAGAAGAGTTTAGTGTTGGTGCTAAAACACAGAACATATGCCTCACATGTAAGCTAGATTTTATTTATCATTTCAAATACATTAAGGTATTCCTCTTCAGTTCTCAGAACTCATTTATGGGATCTGAAATGTTCAGTTGGAAAAAAAAAACACCTGGCAATACATGATATTGGAAAATATCCACACTTCACAGCTAGCTGAAATCCTACCAATGTACACTGGTACAAAACCATTTGCCACCCCATATTAGAACCCAGAAAGGAAGTTTTCCTGAACATGTGAATTGGTCTGTGGTCTAGGGAATAAAGATAGACTTTACCTTCAGCATTCTCACAAGAAATTTAGCAAAACTTTTTCTCAAATATCCCTGCCATTAAACATCACTTCTACTGCCCAGTATAGAAAGAAGTAGGAGATTTCTCAGACTGTTTATGTCCCAAACAATTGGCAGATTTATAAGTCAAAAAATAAACCAATGAAATCTGAACAGAGGCCCAGAGGCAGATGCACTTTTATGAACTTGAGTTTCTAGATGCCAAGAGAAATCATTTTTCCAAAGTGTGTCAGAGTACTATGTTAATAAAAAACCCCATGTGACAGGGACTGTATTTCCCCTCAAAAATAAATGTAGCTTGCAAGAAACAGAGGATAACAACTGGGCAAAAAGCTAAAGTCCTGATAATCTGGGCATCTGAATTACAAATGGTATGAGGCATAATTTCAAGGAAGTTGCAGGTCCTTACAAGTGGCATTTTAAAGTCCATCCAGATACCAGACTGCTAGTTCCCAAAGTGGAGGCATCTGTGCTTGGGGGATTAGGATGGGCTGCATTTGCATGGCAAAGACAGTGCCTCTGTTTTCTCATCTCAGCTCTGTCAGAAGAGTTATATTGTAAACAAAGCATTAATGAAGGAAAAGGAGACAAGACCCAAACTTTGGCTACACACTGTGGAAAAAATAAGGAGCAAAACACCAAACCAAAAGGTATCTTTCTTAAGCAGGGAGAGGTATCCTTCTTAAGCTAGTGGCATTAGCTGAAATCCAAGCAGATATGTAGGCTGTTTATAAGTCACAGATAGCTAGAATAGAGCCAAACAGGAGAGCTTAGGAAAGACAGTTTTGATTGCTACGGGCAAAGCAAACTTAGAATAAATCCAGTGATGTAACCAGCTGGAAAACGTTAATGGCTGCATAGGAAGAATGGCAGAAAGGTGGACAAAAGAGTAAAAAGATGCATAAGAGCTGAATGGGTTAAGCATGGCAATCAGTACTCTATGCATTATGTCAATGTGATTTTTTCCACACATCCCGCAGGATCATTAGAGAGCAAAGAATTTGGGTCAGACTTGTCTAAAGGTACTGGCCACCTGTCTGCAATCTGGTACTTTCACCTATATTTTCCTCTTACTATTGAAACCTCTCAAGTAATTATTAATTACATTACTGTTATCATAATCCCTACTTCTTGCACATTCATCGTTATGCAGCTAAATGTGTCGTTTTCTCCTTAAATCTTTTCCATATGTCAAATCAATCTCCCCAGACTCTTAATTATTTTAATGTTGATCTTGGAATTCCTTCTAATTTGCAACAGATTTGTGATTTAATTTGATTTGCAAAATATGCAGAGCTGCCAGTATTCCCAAGAATTAACATTTCAGGTGTCACTCAACTTACTACAACTATGTTTCTTGTTAATTTATGTGAAAGCTATTATTAGACTTCAGTTTACTGTGTGAGGCTATCGCAGAAAAAAAAAATTATGCTGAATTCATTGACACCATTTTCAGAAAAATATTGTTAGGAAAATCTCTGAGATTCAGAAAGATACACAGGCTGGGGCAGAGGAGGAGGGAGGTGCAGCTGGATACAGCTAGTTATCACCTGGTGAATTCAACATATTTCTCATTTATTTGAATAGGTTCTTCCATATGACGAAGTCAAGAAGGCAAAAGGCCAAAGCTGTGGGCTTTGAGACCCCTGATCTAGTGGAAACTGTCCCTTCCCATGGCAGAAGGGTGGAACTAAATGGTCTTCAGAGTCCCTTCCAACTCAAACCATTCTATAACTCCATGATTCTAAAGAAACTACTTCATCCCTTCTATTTTGACTCTGGAGAAAAAACCAAAAACCCAAATGTACCCAACATAGTGATGGGATGTTACATAAAAATCCTTTGCCATTTTCATTAGAAGTCAGAAGACAAACCCAGGAGCACAAACATGATGGTACCAGGCTGTAACGCACAATAATGGTCTCACAGACTTAAAATCTCCACTTGGTTTGCCAAATCATTTGGCTTCTAAGTTACTGTTTTCTAAAAGGAGTGGAAAAAAATCAGCATGACTTGGCTAAAGTGAAAATGAAAAGACAAAATAACCTGAAATGGATTGACAAAAAATGATTACAAAAAAGCATTATATGGTCTGCAGACACTTAAAACATGTATATGACCATCCAGTTCTACATGTAGCAGAGGTCCCACAAAGCTCAGATGGACATCATTGCTAATGTGGCCAGAGCATGCTTGGAAGAAGTAGCCCGCAATTTGTAACACACCTGATGTGTTTTTATTAATTAATCCATTAAGAATTCACATGTATTTTCTGCCAAAGTACAGCACAGTTGTAAAGTCTCACTGGTGTCTGGGTACAAAGTTACAGATTACTCACTTCTCTCAAAAAAACCCCAAAACCAAACCCTAACCACAAAACACAAACAGGAAAAAACGCCAGAAATGTGTAATACATAATTTCATAAACCCCAGACAACAGCATGTATGAACATTAATTCAATGATTCTGGCTTATATACTAATACTTCATATGTCTTTCCTACAGTCAGTCATTTATCATCTTGCCCAGCCCAGGGGCACAGGGAGAACTGAATATACTGTCCTAGGCTACTCCTGCAGAGCACCCACACCTGCCCCTGCAGTATCACCAAATGTGAAACATGAGACAGCCCCTGGGAGGGTAACATCAGCTGCATTACCTCCCCCACCTCACCTCAGTGACTCCAAACCACAGCAGAGGCAGAGCACACCACCAGCACTTCCATCAGAGCAACTTCCCCCTTTTATGCCAAATGGGAAGCAAAAAAATAAATAAAAGGTGGCCCATCATTTTGCACAGAAACAGAGCCTTAAAAGTCATCTGGGGCTCAGAAAATCCATGGCTTCTCCAGAGCAGGGAATGCACCTTCCTCTGCCTTAATACAGTCTATGGAGGATGCAAAAAGTCTCACAGGGTCCTGTATTTTTCGTTCAATTCTTGTTGGGTTACTCAGGTGAGTGGTCCCTATTCAGAAAACTAAAGAGAATTGCTGAGACTAAACATGATTAACCATTCACTGTGGCAGGTATGAACTCTTCATTGTTAGAGCCAAGAGTGAAAAAGAGAGCTCTCATCTCTCATTTCCTACCTTCTGCCATAATAAATTGTGGAGAAAAAGACCTCCACTATGCTACCAGCTGCAAATTACAAAGCAGCCTGAAGGACTGGAGGTGACACTGGGCTCTTCCTTGTTTCTGGAAGGAAAAAATTCTTTTCCAAAGCCAAGAAAACAGCCTGTGAATTTCTGTAATCCCATGTAAAGAAAATATGTGAATGTTATTATTTCAGAAAATAATCAAAGCATTTGATTTGATCCCAGCTAACAGCAACAGTGCAGCAGCATACTCGTGCACATATAGAACTACCCCAGGAGAGACTAACACCATTATCTACCTTCCTTCCCTGGCACAACATCATTACATTCCAGGTTCTGGAAAGCAAAGTAGAAGGGGAATGAGATGATAACATTGTAGGATACCAAAGCATGGTAGCCCAGGGCATATTTTTATGCCTTTAATTTGCAGTTTGTGCACCCATTTGGCATATGGGTGCAACTTAGAAGTCATCTCTCCTTCTCATAGCTATGATTGATTTCTGAACATAAAAATCAGTCATGAACAACAGATTTCTGTGTAAATATGGCTGTGACTAACTCAACCTAAGCCTGAGAATCTTGGTTCCAATATAAATACAAATAACAATATCAGAAATTGATGTCTTTATTACATCCTTTGTTGTGAAAATAAAAATGTAATCCAGATCTATTGTAAAACTTGCATTAAACACGCCAGGACAAAAGAAACTGGAGCTGTTTTGGAAGCAGCTATTAGCTGTCTAAATCAGTCTTTTGTGTGCATGACTCTGACAGAGATAAATAGCACAGATTTCTTTTCAAATGTCTTGTGCAGGAGAAAAACTCTTCAATGTCACTGATTTTATGGCTCTTTTCTATTTTGATCAATGACTGCTAAATGATATGTATGTTCATAGGATGGAACAATAAGGTATGTTAGTCTGCCCAGCAAGTTGTGGACATCACTTACATCATAACCTGCCTAATCAAGGTTCACATATAATTTTTCAACATCTCCCCTGGGCTTCAGCTAGCCTGTGCAAACAATGACATATTAATGCCAAGCTACAGAACATTTTTTTCCTGCTGAGTAATATTCCAAAGAATGTGTTACCAGAGTTTCCTCTCCAGTTTACAGTATCAGCTATTTTATGCACAACGACAATTCCCAAACTAGATTCAAGAACACAGCATTACAAGAAACTCTGAGCTGAAATATGCTTTTTAATTTTAACTCTTAGTAGCACAAAGGGTCAATTGTTGCTTGCTTGCCCTATTCTTGTTATACCTGAACTGGATTAAAAACCAGCCTCCTCCTCAGTCTCCTTGATATTTCAGCTGGAAAGCTAAACCCAGAATTGCAAATAAGGCAAATAGAGACTACTTGCTAAGAACTTTAACATCTACAGAGGGAGAAAAAAAGCATTGAATGACTACATTTATTGCACTCTGACAAAATTTAAAGTGCACTGGACTCTTTACATGAGTATTGAGAGATTTGGACAGAAGTGCATAGTATATGACCCCACCACCAAAAGTCCTAGATACATATTAACTTAATTAATGAACTAGTGCCTCCAGCACGGAGGTGCTCACACAATAGCTGTGGAACCAGAAAAAAATAATGCAGTTAATTTTGTGACATATACACTTTATGATGTTAGGTTGCCATTTACTGAAATACTATCATCCAGCAAGGACTGTATCCTCATGGTGGCCTGTATCCAAAATTTACTAATATGTAACTCCCAAATAATAGTAAGTGGCATTATTCACACATAGAGAGTCTTTGACATGCATACACAGCATGACACACAGTTCAGATGCCCTAGCAGGTCTTAAGATTTGAAATGCTACAAAACTTTTTCATCTAAGTTCCTTTTATTAGCAAAGACTTTTCCCAGCTTGATCGAGACAACAGTGGAAAAGAAATAATTCATTTTGCCACCCATCAGGCTGATATCATAGGCAACTATGATTTACAAATGTGGAACCACATCCAGTTTAGAGAGTGAGATCTAAAATGGATTTCCAACACCTTTTACAGAAGTTGACTGTCTAAAGCTCTTAACTACTCTGTATTTCATAACAGTATGTTTCAGCAAGTATGAAGAATGCAATGTGAGGAGCCTCAAGAACTACCTTTATTGTATTTATAGGCACCCAAAGCCCCTGTGAAGTTGGAGATGGTTTACCATTTGCAAAGTTCAATCAGAACACCAAGTTAGGGGAAGCCAAGCAGAAAAAGTATCACGTGGATTTAGATACAGTTGGTCCTAAAATAATCCCAATATTCACACTCAGGAGGTAGTGAAACAATTTCTTTACTCTGCAGAGAGTGTGGAAAATGTAAGAAAATGATCAGAGTGCTTCAGAAAGGACCTGCTGTGGGCAGGCTTTATAACTTGAGCCTTCAAGAAGTGGGCTTACTGCAGTAAAACAGTGCTTGTCAATGTATCAGAGGAATAATAAGTACAGGTAGGACAGCATTGACAAAAATCATATGTATGCGATTTGAAATCCATGTCCCTGAGTGTTGTGCATGTTCAGACAAAGAAATCATGCCTGTTTACAAAGAAGCTGTTTCTGCACCAAGACAAAAATGCCAAGACACAATGGACAGGTAAAATTAGAAATTAATTTCACAGTGCTGCCTTCACATTCCGAATACTCTCATACATTTATAGCCAATTACTGTTAGATAATATGAACTTCAAGAAAGCTTTACTGAGAAAAGGTAGCCTTTAATAGAAAAAGCTAATTTTTTATCATGTGCACACAAAATAGGGATACTATTTTGTTCACTGAGTAAACATGCCACATAATTGATTCATATTTTCTTATGTATGTTGTAGGAAAAAATACAGGAACACTTAGAATCATCCTGAGTCTGATACCAAAGGCTGTTTTAATGTCCAGTGTCCATTCCATAATCCTAAATTACTTTGCAATAGAAGAAGAGTAGAAGACGAAAATCACTATGAACCAAACACGTCCACTGGCAGTAGAGCATAAAGGGAAGATACAGATGTAAGACTGTGCATGTTGTCCAGTGGCAGAACTCCTGCCCTCTGAACTCTGGAGAACTGAGCCTGCAGAGTTGAGAATGAGGCCACAACAACTCTTAATATGTAGAAAATTTAACTCCATTCAAAGTTTGCAGAAGAGTCACTGTTCTCCAAGAGAAGTTGTACTGGTATGGAACATGAAAACCAAGTAGAACAGCACTATTTTTGCTCACTTGTTTTCCTCTTCAGTCTCCTCCTTTCACTTTTTTAATCAGCATGCAAAACTGTGCAGACTCGTAAGACGATCCAGCCTACTTTACAATTTCAGGCAAACAATATGACCTACTCATAACCTGCAAAATGCATTACCTTTTCTGTACCAGATTTTGGTGTTTACTCTGTTTAGCATTTCATTTAGATGCTCTGTGACTCCAGCAAAGATTAACTTCAGAAGAATCATATCAATACTCCCAAACACCACCATCCTGTTACGTCCTTCCAGAAATGCACAGCTCTTACCTGTGCACGAGTAATCATCGATGCGTATGTATCCAGGTTTTGCAGACACACATGAAGGATCCCGGTGTGTTCACACACATGGTGTTCTCACGGCAGTAGTGCCGTCCCTCAGCACACTCATCAATGTCTGTGAACAAGGCAAGGAGGATCACAAGTCAAATTCAGCAGTATTTTTTGCAATCTCTCAATACGCTGCTGTTCACTTCCATCAGTAGTGGGCTAGACTAAAGAGTTACTTAAATATCAGTGCATCTTGGAAAGCTTTTTGGCTTTCTCCTGTTAAAAAAACTGCTTAAAATATTCAAACAAGAGAAGCACCATGAGTTTCCCGTGAACAGCTGTTAGTGGAATAACAAAGAAGATTACACTGGCTTACATCTTCCCTTTTGAAGCGTCTCTGATGCTATTCCTATGACTTAAATAGAACAGGGAAAAAAAAATAAAAAAATAGGGTCCCAAACAACTGACCAATGGCCTTAGCAATGCAATGGCATCCATCACTGCACCTGTCCAGTTACCTCAGTCATCAGTACACAAAACACACAATTATATGCACACTGCATGCCTTTGATCCAACAGGAACCATTGTTTAAGAAGAAACTGTAAGGAATATGGGTAAGATCTGGGAAGACCCTGAAACTTAGTATAAATTTCTCTTAGAACAATAAAGTAGTTAATCAGTATTTTTAATATATATAAACACATATATCTGTATCTGCAAATATGTACATACATATGTATATAGATATGGATACATATACACACTGCACCTGAAAGGAACCTGTGAGAATCTCATTATATAAAGATCTGCTTTGACATAACAAAATGTAACTTGATAAAATACTTGTTGGGGCAGAACATCTGTTGCAGTATAAGGTCCTAGAGAAAACTCCCAACAAAAATTACTGTAGGCATAGAATTCAAAACCTAATTTGTTTTGGTACTCTCTTGGGCTTCAAAATTAGACATATTTCTTGTATCAGGTTATAATTCAATGGTAAGACAGAGAAAGCACAACAAGTAACAAAAAACCTTCTGCTTAGTATTATTATAGTGCAAAAAAGAAAAGGCTATATTAATTTGGAAGTGCTCAGTAGCACACTGTTCCTGTAATAGTAATGATAAAGACATCATTACTGAGATGCTCAGTACACCTATTTATATTGTCACACACCATGTCACTGAACCTTGCTACCAAAGTATGCTAAAAATCAAATGGGCGGATTGCTGTTTGGTTTAGTTCCTGCTCATCAGTTTTGATTTCTTTCTTGTTTTCAATGATGTTTATAGCTTTCAGTAACCTCTGTAAGGAAAAGCATATTATTGTGGAGTCTAACAATAGCTCAAGACAAAAGACTGTTTATATAAATTCAAATCAGGGTTGATTTCTTAATGCTGCAATGCTGAATGTCAACATTATTAACTCCTGTACTTTGCTCCTGCTTAGGTGGTATGCTTATCCCTCATTTCTTCTTATCTTCCCTGTGTCTACCAACAAGAATTTACCAACTGCACTCATTGACTGCTTTCTCCCCTCTCTGCATTCTTAGAAAATAATTTCCCTTCCTGTACAAAACAGTGTATCACACTGAATATTAGTGATTCTGTAGTAAGTTCCTAATTTCATTCAGTTTTGAAAAAAGAATTTTCCACAGGTCCTCTGCCTACTGCTGGAGAAGCTGGGGGCAGTTGGCTACCAAACATGAAAGTGTCCACTGCCAAAGAATTTCATGGCTGATGTACTGTGGCTGGTTTCCTTCCCTTCACCCTGTAAACTCTGCAGGCACAAAAGAATCATAGGTGTATTAAGGTGCTAGTATGTAAAAGCTAATCTTGCAATTTTTATGTACATCTGTATTTGTACAAATGAGCATCATTTACAGTGAACACAGTGAGCACTGTGTCTAAGAACACCAAAAAAAGAGTGAAGCTACCATAACACTACCACGAATGGTTTTGCAGAGAGAGTGGAATAGGGCACAGATCTCCTGACTTACAGATGTTCTGCAGAAACACAAGCATGCAGTTCACAAAAGCAGCCAGCAGTTACAACATACAGCTCAGCCTCTACAACAAATGATGCAACTTGTGTCTTCCATAATTCCAGTTAACAACTCCATATTAAATTAATTGTGTTGATTTGTATATATGTAATAACATCAGTCTTCAGGTAATTAGAGGCCTTAGGTTCCCAGCATCAACAGACTGCCTAGAAGTCAGCTCTGGCACCCTCACAAAATTCTACTTAAAAATCCAAAGCCTCAGAATCATTAAAGAGAACTTTCCGAAAACTATAGTAAGTATTACTTTGGCAGGTAAATAGCCACAGGAAATCCAAAATGTCAACAGTTTTTATTTTGCAGGGAAAAACTTAAAGTCAAAGCCCCTTTGATTCAAACCTCCTAATTTAGAAGTGCTTTAAATAAAAGCTTTTACTTTGCCAACATACCACATATTGAGATTTTGAAAAATGTTTTATTTATAATCATCTTTTTTTTTCCAAATCTTTCTTGTTCAACTGATACAAAAAAAAACCAAACCAAAACAAAACAAAACCAACCAAACAAAAAAAAGACAAAAAATCCCCAAACAAACCCAACCCACAACTGTTCAGGTTAACTTTGAAGTGTTCATTTGGGCAAATTTGATTTACTGATTTTTTCAAACTGCTTTGCAAAGATATTGTTCATGTTTTTTAAATGCTTACTAGAAATCAAAACTCCCAATCAACTCTGTTATTACTTCTATCACAGGACTATGTTACATTGGCATCTAAGGACCCTCTACACCACGGACACAGCAGATAAGATGTTTTTACAAACAATTTGCAACTTTAGTACTAAATAAAGATAATTAATGCAGAAAGGGTAATATAACAGTCAAATGACAACTAGTGACACTCAGATTAACCATACTAAAAGCCTGATATTCCATTCCCCCTTGGCACTCCACATGCGAGCTCCGTGTACTTTAGGTTAAGGGCAGGGAATGAGCACATCTCTTGTCTTTCAAAGCTAACAAAATAAAAGCCTTCTCATCCTGTTTACTGATTGAAAACATTGGTTCAGCTTTTTATTCACCTATCATGGTGTAAGCCCCGTCAGCAGCCAAGCCCCAGGCTGCCACTTGCTCACTCTCCAACCAGTGGGAACAGGGAGAGAATCAGAAGGATAAAAGGTAGAAAACTTGTGGATTGGAGAGTTTAATAGGGAAAACAATGGCTGCACACCCAAGCAAAGCAAAACCAGGGGTTAACTCACTGCTTTGCAAGGCAGGCAGGTGTTCAGCCATCTCCAGGAGAGCAGGGCTCCATCACATGTAATGGTTACAGGGCATGACAAACTCCATCACTACAAATGCCCCCTTTCTTCTCCTCCCCACACTGTACACACTGAGCATGGTGTCACATGGTCTGGAATCTCTCTGTGGTCAGTTTGGGTCACCTGTCCAGGTTTTGTCTCCTCCCAACCCCCCAAGCACCCCCAGACTCCTCCCCAGTGTGGCAGTATGAGAAGCAGGAAAGGCCTTGGCTCTGTGCAAGCCCAGCTCAGCAATAACAAAAACATCTCTATTACCACTGTGTTCAGCACAAATCCAAAACACAGGCTTGTACTAGCCACTGTGAAGAAAATTAACTGTACCCAGCCAAAACAAGCATGCCACCTTTAGATAGAAATGCACAACAGAAAACCTTATGCATTTCCACATCTAAGAAATCCTACAACATTTATCTTAATTTCCTTCTGCCAAAAAGCCTAGTTAGCATATTAATGCATATTCAGGTTTTACTGTTCAGCTGGTAAGACACTGAAGCCAGTTCAATAGCATAAATGCACCATTCCAATGGCTCTACACATTCAACAATAAAGACTTGTGTGCTTGAAGTCTGTGATGTGATACTGAGCCACCAGCTGTGATGTACTGACAACAGTGTAGTCATGGAGATCATCAACCTGCTCCATTCCCAGTGGAACAGATAAAAGGGGAACCTCTGGGAAAACTGGTTAGTGTAAAAGTGTTTGGAATCTGCACTTCAATGATTTATTTATACTTGCAAAAACATCAAAAAACAGGGAAAAAAAAACCCTGAAAAACCTGTCTTTCTTTATTCCCCCAAGCACTCAAGCAAAATTTATGCAAAATATATAACCGAAGAAAAGTTTCCCTGTATCCCTTCCTCCTGCACCCTAATGAGTCTGCTTCCCCAGAGTAAAATTCCCAGTTATGCTTTACAATCTCATTAATAAGAAGAGAACTTGACCTGTAATCTATAAATCATTGTTGACCAAAGCCTCACACTAACAAACAAAGCCTCTCCTTAGGCCTCCCTATACATCACAGCTTTATCCACCACAAAAGCCTGCCAGAACAAATGAGTCTGGTACTAAGTCAGTAATTATGGGCTGTTATGAGAAGAGGCTACTCCTGGAATTGAGGATTCTTTATGGACAGTGTCCTGCCTCCAGCCATTTCCCTTAAAACTCGATAGTGTCTTACACCAGTGATCTCCCTCGTCACACTTAGAGAGGTATATGGTAGCCAAGGAGATTACTGGTGCTAGACACTATTGAATTTTAAGGGAAATGCTAAAACTCTTGCAGGATTTTTTGCAATATGTATCATTAATTACCCAGGAAGAAAGGGAACAGGAACATGAAAAGCTTCATATATAAAAAAAATTATTTCATAAATACATTAAAATTACCCTGAACACAAGAGCAGAGTAGATTACACCTATAATTTGAAATAAAACAAATAAAACCTCCATGCCTTTATGTGAATAAAACAGGGCATCACAAAATCAGCAGATGCTACTCAGTAATTAAGGGACTATGAAAATGAACAGTGACCAATCATAGCAATCAATAACATTAAAGAGGTAAATGAGGGTTTAAAACCTTTAGAACAAACATAACCTGTTCTGCACCTGGAACAAAGGAAAAGAAGTTCTGCCCATTTACTTCATCACCCCTCCACCACCAAGTCCTACTTATCTCACTTTCTACCTCTGAGATCAGGTAGATCCTTCTGCAGCCATTTCCTACCTAAGTTTAGTCCTGACTTTAGATATTATTCACTTTGTCTCTCCTGTACTCAACCCATCCCTTCACCCATCAGCATTTACACCTTAAAAGAAAAAGAATAGAGAATAACTTAGAAGCAAGATTGCACCAGCCTACCTAGCTGTGAAAGTAGTGGGCTTTTTTATTTCCACCACCAAACACACTGCCTTCCCAACTGCTCAAATGTTTGGTAAGCTAAAACTTCCTGGCTCATTGCTCTAATAAAAATATTCCCAGTAGGATCTCTCACACTTCCATATTTCCTTTCAGCTTCCCTTCATTTTTGCCTACAGCCCGGTTTCAATATCTTGTATGCTTTGGTTTCCATAACACTTCTTCTCATGTGTCTCTTTTTGTGCAAACCCTTTCTCACATGCTGTCTGAGATGATAAAATATCTTGGGGCTCTGGCACAGCCCTTGCTCCTCCTCCTCTCACTACTATTTCTAGACTCTCCATCACCTTGTCAAGCCTATGGTTTTACTACTGCTGTTACCTCCAGTCAGTCACAAAGCAATCATTGCACTTTTGCTTTGCTTTATCAATTCCACTGCAGCAGTTTTTTCAACTGACATATTCCACAAAGGATGCAACCATCAACTTCAGTCAAAATCGTGTATTTAATCACAATGTCCCACATTATTTATTCCAGCTGACAGTGCCACCATAGTTATCATTCCTACTCTCTATAGATACTTTTCAACCTTTTCTTCTCTTTACACCCTGTGCTTTTGGTGTACCAACAGGCTCCAACAGCAAATTTATCAAGAGGTAAGGTGTATACAATCTACATCCAAAATTGTTCTTTGCTCTAGGGGAGTTTTATTCCTCTTATTTTTGTCTACCTTTCCAGACCTGCATGTGTCACCTCCCCCAAAGAGAAAAGCACTAGAACCTAAGGAATCACCATCAATCTAGCCCTGTGAATCAACTATAAGAACATACCCCTCACACTGAGTTAAAGCATACAAAAATTACCTCAAGCATACACAACAACCAAGAATAAAAGAGAAAAATAACCTTCATTATCCCCACCATGCTGGTCCCAAACAAGAAACTGGTTGCTAACAACTCACGTAGCAACGAGTAGGGAGGGTAGGAATTGGGCAGTTATTAGTGTATACTGATTTTCATTGAATTATTAACAGACCTGTAGAGAAACTGGATGAGTTTGATTATAAGTATTAGCACTCTTGTAAGTAAACTAATAAGATGTTGTTATACTTTGACTAGACTGATAAAGCATTAGACTAAAAATAAATTCTAACTATTGGTTCTTCACACAGGGCGTGTTCTCTCCTAGCCCATAACTAAACCTGCACAGATAACACACACACATTGGACACATCTTGGTGCTTTTCCCTTCACACTATTTTAAATCTGATCTTTGCTTAAGTCCATGATTTCTCTGTCCATCTCCTGCAGCCTATGAGAAGGCCATCAGGAAAAAAATACTTGAAATAAAATCAAAGTCACTCAAGGTCTATGTTCCTTGACAAAAGTTATATATAGCTTTGCAAGGACACAATACAACATTACAGCATTTCAGAAATATCATTTTTAACAGTACAAAGAGTTGTTTTTATTTCAACTTGCTCCCAGTTTTTGGAAAGGAAGACAGACTGTTGAGATAAAACTTGTCCTTATTAAAACATGCAGTAGGAGATATTGTTCAACAGCTACTCAAGAATGTGAGACTCTTGGAGGAAATTGAAGTCTTTATCTTGGTCTTGTGAAAACAACACTGGACTCCACACACATTATGTAGTTTTAAAAATACATATCACAGGAAAAATTTGAAAACAAATATTCTCTGCCATCATGGAATATTTTACCTGGCAAACTGCATCTTCTTGCTATTTAATATCTTATAATTAATTCATATAGTAGTGTATATGTGATGAAACAAGTAATTATACATAGTTAATTGTCAGACATGAAAGCATCCCAGGGGGTCTTTCCTTAGGTTTCAAATAACTAGTCTGACACAGTTGCATACTGAGAATAAAAATGATGTTGTATATGACTAATTAGTCAATTCTGAAAACCAGAACAACTTACTGACACTCCAGCTCATGATCCAATCCTCTCCTCAGTTACTTAGCTAGAAATAGGTCTTTAAATCTGAATTGCAAGTAATATTTTTCTTTTCTTCATTTAAGTATGACAGCTTCTCATTTTGAACTGTGAATGTCAAGAATTTCAAATAGTAGCCACTCATCGTGGTTTTGTTTTCCCCTATTTTAAAAGGATAATAAGGAGCATTAATATTTTTATACAGAGACTACAAGTATCTGTTGGGTTCTTCTCAGAAAGACATGCCACAGATTGTACTGCATATTTCAAAACTCCCTACTGGAAGGCAGTGAAGACAGTACCTGTAAGCAGTGGCAAGGCCCCCATGTGTGGTTAGACTGAATTTGGGTCTAAACCATGCAGCACATTCTTGCCAGCTACCTGGTAGATTACTGCCTGCTCTATAGAAAAGTGCTGGTATCACAACTCAGCTGTCTCTCAAACTGTGCCAAACTAATTACAAGTACATAAGAGATACAAACACTGTGGCTGCTATTGCTCTGCACTCCTCATGAAAGAATATTTATTTTAAATTCAGTTTGCCTTAATGCAAGGTATTTCTGTGTCTTTGTTAGGACTTTTGGAAATCCAGCCTTTATGTATTGTTAAGATGAGTCACTCTTTTCAGTCTGAGGTTTTAAAAGTTACAAAAGAAACCCAACCATTTGGCTGTGGATACTTTTCACACAGAGAAAGCACCTAATTTTTTCAGTAGTCACCTCTCAGCTAACAGTGAAAACTGGACCAAAAGTAAAGTAAGAACAAAATTAAGGCCTTATTTTCTTTACTCTTCTGCTTGCATGTCTACTTAATTTGTATGGAGACTTTCACCTTAATTTCTCATCTGAAGACAAATTACATCATATGTTTTTATTGCTAGTGGAAAAGGGCTGCTCCCAGTGCAATAAAACCTCTCCTTACCAGATACTAGCAGCAAAGTTTAAAAGAGCTTTCAAGAAGCTCCCTTCATATGATTAGTTTCAGCTGTTTGGTTTTTTCTTAATTGTAGTAACATCATTTTCAATCCTGGCTATGGCTGGATGATAGAATCATTCCAAACATAATTAATGTAGAAGCAAATAAAATCAAGTATCACTGAATCACATCCTACAGTTTGTACCCACAGATATTATCCCACTGCTACAAGTGGTGGCACAATCTGTACCTCAATATGAACCACAGTTTATGAAATGGTGTCAGGGATATTGCTTGTGCACCTTAAGTTAGCATGAAACTTTATTATTTTCCTCAATTAAAGCTAATGCAGACAAGATGCATTGGTCCTGCTCTGACACACTGACACATTAAAACTGCTTTCCTAATTCTTCATATTAAGATTTCTCACTAACATAATGATGGAAATGAGATGACAGTGCTTTTGATGAGATAATTGATAATATATTAATACTATTTAACATTAATATTTCATTTTTATATTAATACTATTTAGTTAGTTGTAATAGAAATCTGGAAATAAAATTCTGCACTCCTGGAGTGAAAGTTTTTCTTTCTGCTTGATTGGTTTCCCAACCCAACTCACTCAAGCAAACTGCCAGCTGATGGAGATGGAAATCTTTACTTCTTAGCTGTATGTGATACTATTGACACTTTTCACTTCCAAAAGATACTTTTTCGTTGAAGAGGGAAATGTGAGTAGCCTTCCCAGGTTCACAAAGCTGACACTACTGTAGAGCTTTCAAGTAGGACTCTTACTCAAAAAAAAAAGGTGCATACCATGAAGACAGCAAAGCTAGCAAATAGTTCAGTACTGTCCATTAAAGACCAAGAGGACTTAATAGAATATATTCTAACACTCTGAGGTTTATTATGGAAGTCTCTTACTTACACTCTCCCAAAATTACATTTAATTTAAGAAAAAATATGGTGTTGGTAACCATATGATGCAATGTGCATCCCACTGCCATTTGATTATAACTATTTATTCTTTAAAAGATTTCTTCTCTTCACTATAATCCGTGGAAGTCAGATTAATTCTGAAAATGTACTTTACTTTTGTAATCCAGTAGTTAAAACCAACAAGATTAACATAAAGATTAACAACAGATTGTACTAATTAGGTAAGTGAAGATGTGCAATATTCATATTGTTGGGGAAGAGGGTTAAATAATGCATGAGTATCTTTAAGCATACACAGGGATAAATCAGTAAATCCTTCCAAACAGAATAATGACATACAACAATGAGCTAAGGGACACCTGATAAGGTCTAACCAAGTGTCATTTCTGGAAAGAGGCAATTTCTCCTCTAAGAACTCCTGCTTTCTTCCCTCCTGCTTTCTTCCCTCCACTAGCAATGATTCAAATCAAGCCAGCTTACTCAAAAGCAGATTTCTCAACTGAAAACCTTCTCCCCTCGAGGGACAATCATCAGTGAAGCTGATGTAATATGTAAATCCAGACAAAGTCATTCAGTCTTTGCTCTAATTTCATCTGCTACACTTGAAACTGGGACAAACATGACAACGGAGAGAAACTAGAAGTGTTACTGAGGGAAAAGAATAAATTAGAATATAAATGGAGAATTGTTTCACAAAAAATTGTTCTAAGTTAACTATGTTGTATACAGTGTAAATAGAACAACTAAATTTCCAAATATCAAAAAATAAACATTATGCTCCACACACCCATAACATACATTTATGATGGGCAGAGGGCTGACCCTTTGTCAGCAATTTAGCACCCAGCAGCTCCTTTCTTGCTCAACCCTCCAATGGGATGGAGGGATTAACAAAAAAAGCAAAAGTGAGAAAAACCTCATGAGTTGATATAAAGACCATATAATAAGTGAAGAGGGATAGGGGAAAAAAAGGACTCAAAGGTAACCACTCTCCAGCTACCACCAGCAGACTGATGCCCAACCAATCTCTGAGAAGCAGCCACACTGTACTCCTGTTTTCACTGCTGAGAATGACATCACAAACATAAGCCACAGCACCACACAGGCTATTACTATGAAGAAATTTAACTCTATTGCAGCCAAGATAGATATGTGATGCAAAACAGCCTCTGTATCAGGAAAAATCCTCTTGATAAGTAAATAATGCAGTTCTCTCAGGTCATGTTCTGTCTTGGTCTACACAAAAATTACAGTATTCTCCTGTCTTCTTTCTTGAGTTTCCTCTGCTCTCTATTTAATCAGCAATCCTTGGCAGTACTTCTGAACTGAAATCAGATTTTGCACAGAGATAGTTGAAATATGCTCCTCTAGATGCATCACCTTGGTAGCCAAGAGTCACAACCTTTATCCTGAAAAGCCTTTTCAGCATAACTCCACCATCATAAAAGCAGTGGGTATGGAACATTCTTTGAAATTTATTCCAGAGGGTAATCTTCAATTTGAGAGCACTGCAGATGTGGCTTTGGGAAAAACTAATTACACTTCACCAGAACACCTGTCGTAATAAGCTGCTGATGTTAGGCAGGATGCTGTATTAAAAGCACCTACACCTGGGCAGCACAGCATAATCCATATTACACAACCTGCCCACAAAGTATCTCAAACTGCATAATAGCCTGAGGCAGAAAATAGATTTAAAACTATTTGCAATAAGGCTTCCAGCATGTAAATTAAGAAATACCAATTCTTTAAGTATTGCTTTACAGAATAATATGAGGGAAAGCTAAATGTGAAGTAAATATTAATACATATTATTATAATATAACAGAAAGCTATCCATCATAAAAGTATCTAGAGACACCACACAGCTTTGGAAAAGCACTGGTTCATTCTAGGACAGAAGCCAAGCTCTTCCATCATTCAGGTAAAATTTATGCAGCTTTTCCAGACCCACATTGAAACCAGCTTGGAGCGTGTTTTTTTGTTCTTCTCCTTAAGGAGAAGTTCTGCAAATAGGAGCAACATTATTTCCGTCTTTTTTCTTTCAATTTTGATGGTGCTGGAGCACAAAGCAGGATTGTACTTAGTGAAACTTGGCTCTAACACAGACCCAATGACACCCAGTTTTGCAGCATACCTGAAGTTTTTTCAGTGCAAACACAGAAACAGCTCTCATATCTATGGGCTCTAGCCATTACAAAAAACCTTCTCTGAAAGGCTTTGTGTTAACTCGACATTTCTACACCATTGCTTGCAATTAAAGACTGAATAATAGCAGAGTGAAGAGAGGGCATCCTCTGAGAAAGGCAGGCTGGGACCATTTCAGCCTTTCAAGATGAGGCACAGGGCTCTGAAAAGCCTTGGTGTTACCCTGTTGCTATTGTGCCTTTTGCTGTTTGTTAGTTTAGTATATAAAGAGTCTCCTTTCCAGAAATAAAAAGCTCTGCTCAAAGAGACATTTGAACTAGAAAAGGGATACAGTAATAAAAGCACAACTCTGCAGAAACATGGGCACTTCAGTCCCCTGTCCCTTCCACAAAAACAATCCCAAAGTTTTAATTTGCAGCCTTATTTTCCATCCTCCCAGCAGATGAGCCTCAGAGTCAGTCAGGGAAGGACAGCCAAGGCCAGGTCTGGAGCCGTGTACCAGCTGTGCACAGCTTAAGTGTGGCCAAGCCAACACTGCAGCTACAGCACAGAGTCAGCAGCAATGCCAGGCTGCTGTGCCTGAGGCAGCCTCACCTCTGGCAGGGAGAGCCTTGGGAAGTGACCCAACCTCCCTGAGCATTTCTCATGTGGGCACATCTTCCTAGAGTAACTTACTCCCATTACCTTGAACATCAGCAAGTCTTCCTGGATCAGGAACATTTTTAAGTGACAATTTAATGCCTTTAGATGTAATAAGCAAAATTATTATTTTTATGTAAATAACACATCCCAACATCCCAATCTTTTTACTTATGCATGTTCTCTAAAAGAAGTTAAGCAGATTCATAATTACCACCCAGAACCAATGCAATTTGCCCATAAAGAAACAATTGGGCCAAGAAATCTTCTCAAAAAATCATCATAGTGAAATCAGGTATACTGCACAAACTGGTGAATCCTCTTATAATAAGATCA
This sequence comes from Luscinia megarhynchos, assembly GCA_034336665.1. NCBI lineage: Eukaryota > Metazoa > Chordata > Aves > Passeriformes > Muscicapidae > Luscinia > Luscinia megarhynchos. The sequence goes on from CM067564.1 coordinate 70,418,018, forward strand.
GACTCGCATATGATAATCTACTGTGTCCTCAAACATTTCACCCTCAGTGCTGATAAAAAAGTTTATTTTCTTTTTTTTTTGCTTATAGCAAGTTACACACAAAGCAACAGATTAATGTGAGAGACATGTTGATCACTAAGAAGGTGTAATTTGGTTTTTTTTGCTGTCATTTGGCAGTGACAATAGAGCTTCAGGGAAAAAAAAAACCTCTTAAAGCCCCTAAATTCACCATAACTCCATTGCTCCAGTGACTCCCTCAAACAGGGAATGGCTGATGAGTTCCCAGGAACACAGATCCACAGCCTAAGCCACAGCAGTCTCCAGGGACTATGGGATAAAAAGTGGTTGATGCTACAAGTTACACAGCAGGTCCTGATGTCAGATACCTCCTGGAACATAATGAGGGGCAAGGGATTTGTTTCTGTAAGATTTTTAGTTCTGCTTCTCAAAACTGGCTTACATCAGAAGGCTTACCATAAAAATTAAGTAGAGATGTATATAAAGCTGAATTAATTATATGCTCCTTTCCCAAAAACAGACACAAATTCTCAAATGTAAGTCTACAGATGAGCATTTCCACTGACATTAATGCAGCTACTAACCAAAGCTAGCTGCAGGCATTAACTTTGGCAGAGTTCAGCCAAAGGAACAATCTTAAAAGGCCTCCATTTATCCCATTTATTGTGCATCACCAGAGAATAACGCAGGTATTAGGTGGGACTGAAGAGTACCTTAAACTACATCTACTCACAGATGCTTGACTTTCCATTTAATCTGAACAGAACTGCTTATCAGGCAAAGCCCATCCTTCTGCCAGCACTTAAGCTTTTGGGTAAGAATGGCCTCACAGGACACTGGTATTATGTGTTTACAGAATCAGGGTTTTCGTGAGGCAGAGCAACAGTGAGCACACACACAGAGACTGTGCAGAGGATTTTGGCTTTCACTGCTGGAGTGGGGATGGGTTCCTTTCCCCTGATGATGCTAGACTGTATAGATGATTCTCTTCTGATTAAGTAGCCTGTTGCTCCCTGATACCAATAGAGCAACTCAAATAATGAACATTTACTCATTGTGATTAACAATACTAGAATCTAGTCAATAGCATTTCTTACTTCCTGGGGAGACAGAACATGCAGCACTGAAAAGAGAAACTAAATGTTACACTAATGTGTTTTTCAAATGGTTGAATTTAGATTGCCTAAGTATCTGAATATCACTTACAAAAAGGAAAATTTTCCTATGGAAAAGACCTCAGCCACATCAACTGGTCACCTCCATGCCAATCGGATTATTTTATTTTCTTTTAAGGAACTTAATTGGAAAAATTATTTTAGTTGATCAGCACGCTGCACATCTAATTCATGGTATTGAATACGTGGACCCCTTTGGCAGCTATGAATCAACAGGCTCATGGCACAGCAAGCGCCAGGGAAGTGGCGAGCCCGTGCTGAAGGCACCACCTTGGCAGTAGGCGCTGTCCTCCCGCAGCGCGCGGAATCCGTCCCGGCAGCTGCACACAGCCCCGTCCTCCAGGTTTCTGCACACAGAATGCTCCACACAGCCGTGCCCTTCAGCGCAGAAGTCATGGCCTGCACAGAAACAAGCACGGCTGAGGGTTAAAAAGAATCCAGGGATTACAAAACCTACCTGTCAAGTCCTATCTTTTTCTCATTTAGGTCAAAGAATACCTTTCTATTGTCTGGGAGATACGGAAAAATAAATTGTACCAAGCATGAAATGGATGAGAGGGGTAGTAAAGGCCACCCGAACAGACTGTCTCTAGGTCTTCAATTCAATTTCAGGTTATAGCACTGATCTGAAGCAGCTGGGTAGGAGGCTTGCTTAAATCCCCTTACTGTCTCCTTGTCATTGTTAATTACTTTTACAGGACATGTCTTAATTATATAGTTCTTGTCATTTTCTTTTTTTTTTGTTTGTTTGCTTGCACATTTATAAAAGAGCTTAACAGCTTAGACACTCAGCATCTCATTTACTAGTGATATTACTTTTAGCACTTTTAGTTCCCAGGTGTATTTATAAAATCCTTCTATATTTAACCAAAAGTCTTTGATTAATATTGACTTGTTTTGCTTTACTCTCCCCTTATCATTTCCCTTCCTCCACTAACTGAATAGCTCTTCCCTCATTGCATAATTCTTTCCATTACAGAGAATTTTATTTTTAAATCTCACCTGTTAGCCATCCCTAATTCTTATTTCTTTTTTTTTTTACCGTTTTTCCTGAGTGAGCCATTTTCCATTGAACTTTAATTATAAATTTTTAAGACTATGACTTTCTTTTCCAGGCTAGAAAATTTAGATTAAACCTTTCAACTCTGTAGGCTTTTTTAAAAACTTATTCTGTTTGCTCTCATGAAATTTAATGATTTAATGTTGTTGAACAACATTAGCTGGTTCCATAAACTGACTTGAAGCTTCCACAGTTTTCAGATCTGCGTATAAAGGTTGTGGAGCTTGTCTCCCTCCCTGTTTCCTCATTAGTTTTATTTATTTTAAGTTTCCTTCTTTCACTGAAGCATTAATTGATCAAGTAGCAGTAGTGTTTTCCAATAATTACTTTCTTCCCTCAAAACCACAGGAGACCTTGGGAATGTGGGCCAGGCTCAGGGGACCAGGACTGGTGTAACAGCAACAGCTCCAGAATGTAAGCTGGCATCAGGTGCAACACAAGCATCTTGCAAAATAGCAAAAATGTCTTTTTTGGCAGTAAAGATTATTAGTTTTATCATTCCACATGGTTTCTGCCTATATTTTGCTGTGAAAAAGCTTCTAACCCTAACCTCACAGAAGCTTAGTTAAACAAGGACCCCAAGCAGGACAGTGGCAGCAGAGATGCTTGGAGGGCAGGTCAAAGAAGTGTTTTGCACTTGGGCAGCTCAGCAGCAGTGTGAAGCTACAGGAATGAAGCAAAAGAAGGCAAGGAAGCAGAAGATCCCATAAAGACAAAATCTTTTAGTACTGAGATGCAGTGATATGATATGGCAGGCTAATGTTCTTCTTCCTCCTGCTGTGGGTTGTTTCTCTAACATAAAGGTATGCTGAGGTAATGTTACTTAGACATTACAATTCACCACAGCTACCACAGTGATGGAATCTAACACAGGACGTTAAGGAGGAAAATACTCAACACTTTAACTGTGCTAGAGGGTTTCCAATACACCTTGATGACAGCAGGAGCGTGTGCATCAAGAGCAACCTCTGGCCATGGTGACATCTGCTTTTTGCCTTTTTGCTGCCCTCCTCATTGAATCCTGTGTTCATGGAATAGCAAGAGGCTTATTTCTGGATTTCCCTGCCTGTGTTGAATTGTATCAAATTTTGACATTAACTATGAAGACACATGTCATCCAGAAAGCATGAGGGCTTTCACACTTTGATTATTATTAAGATTCTCAACACTAATACATCAGCTGTATTAATAAACAAAATACATGCTACTGAATAATAGCCTACAGCAGCTTCTTGTTTAAAGAGTAAGCTCCTCACCTCATGAGAAGCCAATCTAGCATAGCTCAGTGAGGACTGAAAAATATTCAGAAAGCACTCAACCAACATATATTAAAATTTTCTAGCTATACCAAGCACAAGAAACATAGCATCCTTTTCTCTAAGCTATGAAAGATTTTATAGAAAATTATCATTTAAAAATCCTTTTGGCCTGTGATAGGCTTGAAGACCTGTCTTCTCTTTTCTTCTACTTTCTTATTCCTCTGCTTGATGCCATTAATCATATCCTACGTGTTTGTGCTGAGTAGTACAGAAATAGCCATAGCTGCAATCTTCACTGATATATACCTAAAATCAGTCCAAGAGCCTAACACATTCCTTCATGCCAGGTATCAATTTATCTTCTTTAGCTATAGAAAAATAGATGTAGGCACTTGAAGATGCAAATGCTAATAGCTTTGAAGATAGTGGTGTTAGTTCAGACCAAAAGGGTGGCCCAAGGACTCAGAGCACTTCCTCTACCTCTCTCCTTTGATAGGGACCAGACTGGGTTTAGCACCCAAAGGTGGGAAGCATACAAAAATATTTCCCAAGATTTCTGCTTATAGATGTAGACTACAACCCCAGAGAGGTGAACAAGTTACCCAAGTATTTTGATGACTGCATAGCACAAACAGCTCTCTGAAAGAGATATCTCAAACCACTCCAGAAAGATGCTGGCATACATTAATATTTCTCCAGTATATTTAATTTGGATACTGGAGCGGATGAAGGGTAGAAAAATCACTAATTATATATATGATTTCTCGGATTTTCCACCTATTTTCGGCTGGAATAAAACATAAAAGGTTGTTCCACAGAATTCACATTACTAAACATTTTACAAACAATTTTCAGAAGTTACAGTGCAGTTGTTACCTATTCAGTTTCCCAAGATCTATAGTGATCATCATTCACAAGAGTGTTCTATTCAAAATTATCAGAAAAAAAAAGTCTGTTTGTAATCTGTAAGAATGGAAAATTACACTGAGTTGATCTATATCTTGCTATTACCTTACCTTTACAGACTTTGCAGCAGCTGTGAGATAAAGGGATCTGTTGAGATTCTGGGCAGTTCAGAGGTGTACAGCTGTCTTTTGGAATTCGCTGCATTTTGTGGTCCTGTTAAATTGAGGGAATGGATTAATACTGTGAGATAGAAAATAAAGTAAGTTATAACTTCAGTGGAAAAAAAACTATAACTTTTGTGGAGTTTCAGCATTACAATGTACAAAAAACCCATGGCTGGGCCCAACTCCAGGTACCTTCAAAAACCATTTGAGAGGACAATATAGCATGATAAAAGCATCAGGAACTCTCCTATATTCAAACCTTTTCAAGCAATCAAAAGTATGGCAACAGCTCTCATTCTTCTCTTATCCTAGCTGTTAACTAATTTGCCTCAGAAGTTTTATGCCTGACAGAGTTACAATTATTTCTCAAAATCTAAGGCAGCAGATTCCAGAATCAAGGGCTCCTCATAACAAATACTCTAAAGAAGCTTGTTGTCTGTACAGCAAGTAAAATCAAACTTTAACACCTCTGATCCCACTGCCATGGCAATAACACTGAAAGAAACTGGCACTGAGTCTATTAAGAAAGAGAAGGTTTTTCAGCTAAGTTTGCATCAGGCATCTGGAAGTGCACAATAGCACAAGATGGTATCTAAGCATCTTCAGGCACTCAGTGCAGGTCACATGAAGTAATGGCCACAAAAATGCTTGCCTTAGCAACCTGGCTACCGTGGGTGTACCACCTTTAGACTCCCTCAGGCCACAGACAATGTGACTTGCAGTGATCTAGTCATGATAGGGCAAAGAAAAAACAAGGCAAACAGCATGTTCTCAGAGGCATCTGCCATAAAATAAGTGATGTGGTTAAAATAAGACCTCAATGAATTAAAGACCTTGCATTTCTGCATTCAAGAAAAGCATCTAAAATAATGTATATGCCATTGTATGTATGTGTGTACTATTATTATTGTTATTGGTGTAGCATTTAATTTTAAATCCTCTTTAAGCATGAAATATTAAGATGAACATGTACACAACGGCTAATATCAAACTTGCTGCTCAAACTTTACCTTAAGCAATCTTGATAGAGAAAACAGCCCTAATCTTATAATACAATAAAGCAAACCAGACAGAGATATGCTGTACACCAGAACAAACAAAACCCAGCGATCCCATAAGCTAAATTAACCTTTGATAGAAGTCTGGATTTCATTTTAATCTTTTATAAATTCTAATTTGGAAGATAATTTTTCATTCACTTATTTATAATATTCAGAGAAGTGCATGTCTACAGCATGCACAACTGCAGAAGCCAATAAAAACAAAACATGATGCTTTTAATTACATCCAGACAAAATGAAAAAATTCCATACATTGCCTTGATAACATCATTATAAGCCTTCAAGCATGAAACCAGTACCTGTGCCATTCCTATTAAAACCTCTTGACTTGAAGTCATTCATTATATCATTTTATGAGAACTCTGGTAGAAATAAAATAATGTCCATCTATGAATGAAGTTTACAGTATATGGATTTTATGCTCTGAATTATCATTCACGAGGGTGTTCAGCAGAAACTGTGGGTACTTCAGTCCTTGAAAAAGCAGCATTTCAATCAGCCAAAGTTGCTGCTTATTATTTCCACCAAGACAGTGAAGCAGCCTACCAGAAAACAAGTCTAATCAACAAAACACAGACTAACCCGGCCAACAGAGGCATTTTTTTTTCATACAGTATCACAATTGCCAGGTGCAAAGAACACAAGGCAATGTCACATAACTTTTGATCATTATTAATTATATCCATTGACTAATCATAGAATTCATGTCCTGGGTGCCATGTTGAAAATACAAGCTCATAGCCCTAAAAAGCCTACAGATGAACCCAAAATTATTTCTGGTCAGCTTCTCCTTCCCATTCTCAAAAGGGGTTCAAAGCCCTTACTGCAGGAATTAAGCTCATAAAGATAAAAATCAACAGCACTTAGATAAGAGTTCCCAGTTCTTCTTTGTAAGATACACTTTTTAACAACTGTATGAAAATGTTTGAGATTCCCAGAAACTGGTCTGATGGACAGCTGCATGGGGAGAGGAATTGCTTGCCTTTTCTTCTCTGCCCTAGAAATGTGTGTTCATGTTTTCAACTCCAGCCCAGAGCCTGCAGCTCTCTAATCAGACAGGATTTTTCCCCATCCCTCCCCTGGACAGACAACACAAAACTCATGGCAGCAGTTTGTGTAATTCTTAACCCACAGCTGTCCCTGGGGTATATTTTGCCATTAAAGTGTATTTGTGCCCTGAAGAGCAGCTCTATCATGCAGCAGGGCAAGACTGACTCTGCATCAGGTATGTTCTGTTCACAAATTAGAACCCCAACCTTACCTATTTCCATCACTAGAAATACCAGATACCTGCTGTACCAGCTCTTTTTCTTCTTTTTCCTCTAAGAATGATCCTGAATTCCAAACTATGCCCCCACCACATTCATGTATGTCTTACACCCAAGCAGATAATTTTGAACAATATCACTGCAGATGGAAATGTAAGGTAATCTGCTGCTGTTTCATTACTGATGGTGGGGATGATAGCTAGGAAAGAGAGAATGCTGTTTGATTGTCAAGCTGTATCATCAAAGCTTGCAGCTATGTAAAGTAAATTTATTTGCAAAAATTTGATGTGGAACTCAGACAAAATAAACACAGGACCCATTAGATGCCTTTTCTGTCACTTCCTAAGGTACACCCGTCTGTATTTCAAAAGTTTCTTTCAGCATGACTTTGATATTTCTAACATGCAAGAATTTTTATTCCATCAAGAGTATTCTTACCTTGCACTCAAACAGAACACAGTCCCCTGAGCTTGAATACACAGTTTCTCTTTGTCCTTCAAAGTAGGTTCTGCCTTCAAATACACACACCGCTTCAGAGGGAAAAAAAACAAAACAAAACAACACAACACAATGATTTTTGTATAAATATGTTGGCACACTGCTTATAGAACTGATACATTTTCTTAAAGAGAACTGCATTTCAAGATGAAAAAACTCTTTCAGCTGCAAGAATGTTCTAAACACATCTGCAGGACTCTTCAATATAAGAAGGAAAAAAAAATAGAGGAGGAAAAAACCCCACAAAGTACCCAAAAAAGCACACATAAGTTGAAAGGTGAAGGATGTAGAAGCAATATGGAGTACAAATAGCTACTGGGATGGCAGGAGAGACGTGTTTCCAGGTGACACCAAGAAAGGTGACTGCCTGCAACACGGCTCAGGGTGCACAGGAAAATGGAGCTACGGGAGCAGCACCAGTGGCATTAATACACAATTAGTTTCTTGAAGAGGAATGTTGCATGATGAAGGGTGATCACTGAAGCCACATGTTTATTTGTTATCACAGTCCTTTGATGTTTCATCACCCCACATGGTTATTTAAACATTATGGATTTGAATCTTGGTTATCCTAGTTCTGCTGAAGCATATTAAAGTATTTTACTGTATAGTGACTGACTTTCCATGACTGTCTTTGTTTTTTTATCCCCCAACAAAAACAGGATCAAGTCTCCAATGACCAGCGAGAGACAGATGTCACAGGGATTGGTGTTTGTCACACCATGGCTTGGTGCCTCTCCTGCACTCCAGCAGCACCAGGTTTTACAACAGCATGCTGACACAGCTCACACGGATTGCTCACTAAAATTCCTATCCAGTATTTAAGACTTACATAAAACATCCTCACAGCAAACCATCTTGCCTTTTCTTTTAATGGGTCCATTAATGGAATTACATTATGCCAAGTATAAAGGCTGGGTAACATAAATGCTAAGTACAGAAAATCAGATGTCTGTCTCTGTTGCTTAGGACACAGTCAAGGCTCATCAAGTAAGCATATTAATGAAATAACAGGAGTAGGTTACAACTTTCAACTTCCAGATTACATGTTAGAGGTCTAATTTCCTAATCATTGATTTGGAGATGCAAATCAATTACAATTTTACAGAGAGATTTATCTATTCTGTTTAAATAGATAACAATTTGTACACAATTTTAAAATACTTAAAAGTACAACACTTTTTGTTTTATTTATTTTTTATTTTGAATTATCTATATTAATTAGCATTACTCCTTTTATTTTCATATCTACTTTTCTTAACTTGCAGCTCTTTCTTATTGCTTCATCAGCATGTAAAAAAAAAGTAAAGTCTTGGAACTGATGATGAAAAATAAGTGATGGGTATAGCAACAAAAATGGGGTTTCTGAAATGCAAAAATATTAGTTGTGTTATTAAATATCAATTATCTTGTCAGATATAAGCATCCAAAGTGCTCTCCCAGCCCTTATCTAAATTCACTAACCCCTTTGTTACATTTTCTGTTCCCTGTACAGCTGTGGAGGGGACTGAGAGAGTGGCTTTGGGAGGGGGTCCCTGGAGCCCAGCCAGGATCACCCCACTACACACTGAGCATGTGACTCACAAAGAGTCACAAAAGCTCAGTACTGTGTCTCTTTCCTCTCCCCAAAATAAGCTTTTCTAGAAGTAGATGAAATAATTCTGATGCAAGAAATCTTTACCAGGGACTAGCAGATCTTGAATCTAGGCAAGAAAATCATCCAGTCATGCATCTCACCTCCCATGCATTACAGACCATGACACTAAACTGAAATATTCAAATATTAAGCCCTTTCCCTTGCCCCATACATTTCAAGTTTCTAAGAACAACTACTTGTGACAAGAAAAAATACAGTACAGCAATGCCTGAGTATCACACAATGGCAATGAACTGTTAACTTAACACGTCCTCATGCTCCCAACGGGCAGACTAGGACTGTTCACAGAAAAGGCAAAAGACATCAAAATCACTTGTCATTCTATCTTAGAAGAAAATATGCTCCTGAAGCCAAACTACTCTGAACATATGAGTGAGACTACCCAGCATCTTAAAAAAAAAGACAACAAACTACCTCAAAGCACAGTCCACTGAATCCAATTTCCTTATTAATGGCAACAAACCTGATTCTTCAAAGGAACATTAAAAATAACATACACAGAAGAACCACCAAAAGAACACATCCAGCCTAGTGTGAAACCACAAAGCTATTTTTAATTTCACCCAACAGCCTTTGGAAGTCTTTGAATATGAAACCATTCTAATGCAGTGACACAGTATCACAAACACTTTCAGCAAGAAAATAAGCTCCTCTCTACAAGTCTTGGAAACAAGAAAAACTTAGAAATTCTGGGTCTGTGAGAGACGGCTCTGGCCAGATGGCCCTTGACCCTTTCCCATGTATCTTCATGCACTCAAAGATTATTTCTCAAAGGTTAGAACATGGCAGCAGAGTTCATGATTCAAGCCTGTGTGGGTGCCAGAAATTTCAAGCAGAGCTCACATGCCCACCTCCACAACCACAACACTTGGCCATCATGCAGCTAGGAAAATTGTATGTCATCCATTGAACTTCCCTAAATAAACAATCCAAGGATTTTGCTGTGACTTTATCAGCAAGGTTATAATGTCTCCAGGTATCAGGGACCTGTCTATATAGAATGACCAAACTGTGTTTGAGAAAAGAGACAAAACTCAATAAACAATAAATGCCCAATATAAAAGAATTAATTGAAAGTGAATTGAAAGCCTGTTAAGCTAAATAATCTAAGCACAAGCTTAAGCATGTTGTCTTATGGACTGCTGCTCTCACTGACAACATTCAAAAGGGGTATTTCTTCTTAAAAGCAGCAAACAGTAATACTTTCCTACTAGTGTTCTCTAAAAGATGAAGGATTCTATCATATTTGGGCAGCTCCTTCCATTATAAAGGAGCAAGGTCTAAGGTATGCATTGTAGCTCCAATTTGGAGCACTACCACTTGCTTTTCTTTTCTTCTCAGCCATGCCAAAAACACACAGGAACTTCATCTACACCAGCACCTCTGGCTCCATGTGTACTTATCTTGGCAGACGCCCATGGGTTTAGCAGTGGCACAAGCTTGCCAGTGCACACTGTCTTTTCTTCTCCCACTGCTGCCACAAATGCCTCTTTTTCCCTCTCTCTTGCAAGCCCACTCCTCTTCCACTGCCCACTGAGGCAGCACTATGACAAACAGCAAAGGGCAGATCTGCATCAGGCTACCTGGAGACTTCTAAAACTTTAAGATTGTCAGGTTAGGTGAGTATTAACCTACAAAGATATCTAGAAAGACAAATCTACTAACTTTTTTCAGCACCCCTTTCATCCTAAGACATTGGCATCCACACCTCAGGCAGTGTGGAACAGAATGTTCCTCCTGCCTCCTGACAGGAACTGTCACAGCCAGTAAACATCCCACGATTCTGGTGATTGCTGCCTTTGTTTTCCTTCAGAAATAAAGATGTTTCAGCAACATGAACACCTGGTAATACTGTGTAATTGGAAGTCCAGAGAAGATTTAATTTCTGCTTGGCTAGATGCTTCCCAGGATACTTTGATTAGCTTGTGATTGGTGTCTCTCTGGGGAAGCCTATCATCCTTCATCTTCCTAAGCCCTTTCATTCAATAGACTGAGTCTCAGTCAAGACATCTCCTGACGATTAGCTGTTCCAGATCTTGACTATGTTATTGCCTATGTAGGATTTCATCTATAGCTGAATTACATCAACCATTTCCTCTTGCCATCAAATTTCCACATTCCCCCAGTACCTAAAATAATAATATATATTGTTCAAAGCACAGGTTTCTAAGAAGATGAAACAGGAAGCCTACAAAATCTGCTTAGAAGTTCAACTATTCTTGATCTACTTGTATGCAGAAAGTGATCAAATACTATATTGGTAAGCATATGTCTACAGGATCTAAAAAATTATTAGCAAGGTCTGCTTATATTCATGCAGCTGTATTAATAGTATAACTATCCTTTAGTATTATTTAACACATTGTGATGACATGGAATCTTCTCCATGTTCTTCAAGCAAAAGGAATCTTTCAGGAGCCCACTTGCTGTTGTGTTTGTTCAACAAATTATCAACAGTTTGTTAAACCATCCCTTCTCTTCCACAACCTGTTCTTCCCCCCACTGGCCTCCAAATGACACTTTCCTTTTGTATTATTTTAGATGCCCATGAAAAATCCATGACACAGTGAATTCCTGCCCTCCTTTCACTGAGTTGTCAGGATGTCAAGTAGTACATGTTCTCATTTCGTACTTATCACTTTCACTGTCTAGATTGTGCATACCTTCCCCTGAGGGAAGATACCCATGGTATCTCAGCTAGTTGGGATTCAGACTTATAACCAAGGGAAAGCAGAAAGTTTGGCATATTGGTCACTCCTCAAACCACTTTAGTTTCTTGTATTCACAACTACCCAGTAAGTGGCAGATAGGACTTGCAGTTTTGTTAAATTTGTCAGTAATTATGAATGGACAACCTAAAAACTGGTAATTAAGCCAATGTCCCTTCATTGTTTGTTCACTTATGTTGGTTGGTAGGGAGGAAACCCACCCAAAATTATCTCATACAGAAAACCCCCAAACCTGTCTCATTCACTTAGTTTTCCTACCTCCTCCTTGCAGTCTCTCTGATTACATTTTCTGCTGTTCAGAGATGAAGGCCTAGGCATTGTGTAAGTCCCATTAATCCTACTTTGCAAGCTTACATAGTGCAAAACCACAGTGTGCCTTTATCCTTAGAAGTACACACAGAGATAATCGTCACCTTCCCTGAATTCCTTTCTCTTGACAGCCACATCATTACTAGGCATTGGTCTCACCCCTTTCTCTTTTATCTTTGCAGGGATTTGGGCATTATTGCTTCTTTGGTCATTTTCTGGAAAGCACAAACTCCTTTGTTACTGGAGTCAGACTGCAGACTTACTTAATTTCATGTCATCTCCCTCAATAACTCAAAATTATTCCAAATTTCAAGCTGAAAAATATATTGCAAATTTTTCCATTCAATCACTGATGAAAAGCTGCATATATTCACTTCTGCTTCCTCAGTTGACAAAGGAAAAATGTATTTGAAATTTTATCATGACAAGGAATCCATTACTATTTGTGTCTTACTTCTCATTAGCTGGAAAAGCTAAATGTTTCTATTACATTTAAAACACAAAGTCATTGTTCTACACTAGTCTTAGAATCACTTAAGAGAATCTACAGTGTGAGACACCTTCAACAACACTAACAGGCTGTTTAGTCACACTGGCAAGGAGCCAATCTGAAATCCTAAATTCCTTCCCCTACCTCTCATGTTTCCTATATCTCTATCAACTTCTACCAGGAAATGACATAATTCATCTATCCCATGTGGTATTGTTGAGAAGTCATCTATAGAATTCACCTGAATCCTGGGGTACAAGCTCCTTGAGTCATCCTTAAAAATTAAACAGGTAATCTGAGCATGGAAAAAGCAGTGAAAACATGACTAAAAATTCCACAGACAGCAGTTCAGTTGAGGCAAATAGAGCTAGCAGAGGAGTAAAACTTTTAAAGCAGGCTGCCAGACAGAGGAGTCTGGGACAGAGGCTGCAGTAAATCAAAGCCAGTGGACACTAATTGCACAAATGGAGGTATCCCTTGGTAAGCAAAGATCCCATCTGGACAATGTGTTTGATGTCATCTTCCCTTAAAAAGGGCATTATTGCTATTCACACTGCAAGCTTGATTAAACAGAGCAGCCAAAACAGTTCTACTGATTGACATGCTAAACTTTGGCTTTAGTGCAATGGACCATATTCTGCTTGTGAAAGAAAACTGGAGTATTTTGGACTATAAAAGAAAATGCTTGGGCATGTAAATAAAATGCCCATCCATTTTATGATAAATTCACTATGTTGACAATCCAATACTCAAATAACTTTCACAGGGAAATGTCAAACTATAAATTCAAACACCTTAGACAAAAGCCTTAGAGAATGTCAAGAGAAGAAAAAGCAATTGAGTCTAATATTAATTAAATGACAAATATATTACAATTATATTAGAGGTTTATAAATATCACAGCAGTCTGACAGACCAAGAGAACCCAATGCAAATATTACAGGCCTGCTTAATCCCCATAATGATGGGATTAGACATTATCTGATAGATTCCTTACATCAGCTATCTGCAACACCAGTGATGTAGCTATATTTAGTGAAGGTGCAAGTAGATATTTTATCAAATGATGACTTTTGTACTTTGTTCCACCTTCTCTCAGCTGGACTGCTGGGCTAGTTGTAAAAGACACTTTTTTTGAAAACTTTGTTAGCAGAAAAATAACAGAGTTTAGAAAATACACCTCCCTAGAGCACCTTATACTTCAAGACATGCTTAAAGTCATCAGAATGCCTTGAGTCACAGGCATTCATACACAAGATAAAATTAAATTAACTGATTCAGATAGAGTATTGAGAATTTATGAAATTAATGAAAAACTGCTAAAGAGTTGCACACTTTTGAGTTACTATTTTGAAATCTATGAGAGCTAAGCAGATACCATCAATTAGCATTAATTTACTACATAAAAAGAGGTTTGTGCTCTCCATTACCATAAGTAAAAACCATCCATGGACATGATATTGGATGGGAAGACACACCTACTCCTGCAGCAGTGCTTGCAGGATGTTACTATTACTCTGCTGCCCAGAGACTTCAAATGGGTGGCAGAAAAGAATTAAAATAATGCATTTTATTCATTAGGATATTCTGCCCAGATTTGCCATGAAGGAAAAGAGAGTGCACCAATTGCACATAATTTAAAAGACATTTTTGCATGTGACTACTAAGATAGCTTTCTGCAGCTTTGTGAACACAAATCATGTGAACATGTTCAGTAAAAGGCAAGTGCCTCTGAGCAGCAGCATTTTCCCAGTTTGACAGTTTCATTTGACAGCATTAAAAAAGATCCTATGCAGACTACAAAACTACAAGCTCCACCACCATCTAGTAAAGCTGGCATTTATTAGGGTGAAAAAAGCTTTGAAGTGATATTTCCACACGCCCAAGTCAAAGGCTCCACACAACTTCTGTTCCAAAAATTTACTGCTAAATCCAACAGTCACAAAGGTTTCTGACCAACAGCATGCCATACTATTCAAGCACTCACACACTACATGTGTATTTAAGCAACTATCAGGGACTCTACAAATGTTTCCATTCTCAATCAGAATCTCCTTGGTCCAGAACAGTTTCCACAGATGTTTTAGCAAAAAATTGTGCACAGTGACTTTGCTGCACACACCCCCCTCGTGAAGGCACAGCATCCTTTGACCTGGCATCCATCTCACCACATGAATTTGCTCTCAGATCCAAGTGCTTTCACTTCTCCTACGAATGGCAGCCCCTGGTTTAGCCGGCTATTGCAGCAACACTCACGTTTGCCCTCTTGGTGCAGGCCAGTCTAACATGCTCAGACATTCCCAGGAGTGGAGCAGCACATCCATTGCTGTAGTTAGATCTCACTTCTTTCACAGGACCTGCATCTAGCTCTGTACAGCAACCGACAGGGTTTCATGCTCCCAACAATTCTTCCATTCGCTTCTGTTCCCACATAAGGAATCTGCCAATCCTTCCATCCCTCCCTTCTGCCAGAATGACAGGATTAGTTGGCATAATCACAAACACTCCAGATAGCTTAAGAATGTTAAATACAGTTAAGTCCTTGGCATTACTTCAGCAAAAGGTTTTTAATAGCAGTGTAAACATATGTTTGGAAGTCTTGATTAAAATTGATAACGCAAACTGGCTTTCTAAATTTTTTTACATATTCACTCCCAAAGTTCATTACCTAATACTATTTAAACAAAAATGTTTAAAAAAAAATCAGGTATTACCAAAAGTTTTAGAAATTTTCAAAAGACAACTTCTAAAAGAAACCTATGTGCATCTAATATGCTGTTTCTCAAGGCTCCTAGAAGTTACTACTTTACATTTTGCATTCCCAAATAATACAATACTTCATGTCTAAAGTCAGTTCAGGATTTGAAATAATTAAAAATTTAAAAGCAGCTGGAGCAGATGTTCACAGATTCTGCTATGTCACAGCTAATTTTTCCCGAATGCATCCGTTGCTACTCTGATTCATCATGGAAAAACAGTAAGCTGGAGTTCATAGCAACTGCTAATGCAACTACTCCTTTTTTTCTTTGGGAACTACATTAGTGAAAGAAAGCTTTACAGTTGCAGATAATTAAAAAAGAGTCATAGCTGTTAATACTCCTGTTGTCCTTAGGAGGACATTTCTAGACATTAGACAGACTTCACACACTATGCAATTAAGTCTGTTTATATGGAGCTGTACTCAACTCCAACTGAGCTTCAGCTGCAGCAATTTTCTCCCTACAGTGGCAAATAGCATCTCTGTATCCTCCCACATCACCTGACCTTGCATATATCTTTATATATATATATGGGCATATATCTTCCTTTTTTGCCCTAGCTCCATCCAAAAGAAGATCCCCTTTCAGTTAAACTGACCTTCTACCTCACCTGCTTGACTTCCAACATTCTGGAATTGCCTACTCCTGTGCTCTTAAAAAAGGGTGTTTAAAAAGTGACAAGCACTGATAGAACCAGTGATTCCCCAAGGATGCAATTCCTTTATTATTTTTATGTCTATTTTAATTTTCCACTTCTAAAACACGTTCATTTATTCCCATGTTCCTTCACAGCATCTCACCAACAGAATACTGCAAAATTAGTAAAATGAAAAATGCATGGATATGGGCTTACATTGCACTACCAACTCTATTCATGAAGTCACAGAAGACTGGACAGCATTTAAGCATCCTGGAGTCATACACTACTACTATTAAGAAGCCTGTCTGAGAAATTCACAACAACCATATGCAAGACTCATCTCTTCTATGCTATGCTCAGATTTGATTTCTCTTTTGGATGCCTTGAGGATCTACAGGATTTCTAGATACAGCATGATGAAAACATCTACAAAACAAACTCCCCCTTTACACACCTGTAGAATTTGCCTAGAGAGAAATACTACACTTTAGTGAATATGAATATAACCTAAAGAGACATCTTAAGGAAATAATACCTGAGATCACATGTTTTGTCTCAGTAATAATAACAAAGAGAAGCATGCCTGTTCATCTTCCCTACCTTCAAAGTATTTGAATTGTACACTTACTAGAACAAACAGGTTATGTGCCAATTTTCCAGATGAGTCAAGCATATTTACTTGCTTTGATTTCAGGATGGGGGGAAAAATATTACAGCTGAAACCAGGTGTTTTCTGAACCAATTTATCACATCAAACAATAATGTCACTGTAATTCTAACACTACTATATATGTATACACTGGACATCAGAAAAAAAGCAAACCTAATAATACCTTCCAATTTTTTCATCTGTTAGGAAAAAAAATTCTAGATGTAAAATAATGTTAAGGGATTTTAACCAAACATCACAAATTAAAATGGAATCTGGAAAAGAGTCAAAATTGTACTTGAAAATAATTTAAAGCAAGAAGGGGAAGACCAGAATTTTCATTTACAATCAGAAACTTACACAAATAATTTCAAAAAGTAGAAGGTGAAAATCAACTAGTCAGCTACCCTACAGAGAAAGGCTTAGGATGGTCAACTGCCCTCCCAAACAAATGAACAGGGCTTTATTCTTAGTGGAAACTGGTAACAAATTTAGAAAAAAATACCCAAAAGGCAAAAACTAGTAAAAATTCTCTATATTGAAAGAGGCAGAGCAGAATTACAAAAACACCAGAGACACAATCCTGTGACTGGTACAGGTAAAAGCAAATTGCAAAAACTTTTCAAATTAAGAGGATAGCAGTGATGTTTTTGAAGGTAACAGATGAGGAAAACAGGATAAAGGCCTGTTGCACCACATCAGCCAAGATTTTAATTTTAAAGCTGTGTCTCACATGGGACTAAGTGACCATTATTTGAAGCTGAATATATTTTATGAGCTGACAGATGTAGAAACAGTGATCAATAACAGCCTGGAGGTCTGTACATCACACTTCAGATATCTGCAAGCAGTAGTTAAGAGAAGTAAACCAAGCAGTAGATGGTTTAATTCACTACATGTTTGCACTGAAAAAATGTCAAACTTCTGCAGTGCAAAAGACTGAAAGCCATGGGTTTAAACCATTATGGTCACAAAAAGACAAATAAAGGATAACAGTGTACATCATTTTATATTAATCTCACTGAATCAACTTCATTCATATTTTACTATTTCTTCCAGGGGAAGTAAGATCACATTATTGACAGTTTTGTGGTGGGTTTTCTTCCAATAATTTATTTATTGAGTTTCAGCCTTCACAACCTTCCCATTTTTTCATTTCACAGACATAGGCACTGTCAAAAAAATTGTATGTATGCCTTTTGTACACTCCCATATCTCCTACCAGTCATCTCCCCTAGGCCAGCCTTCCATCCAAACAATCCTTGTCAGTGTGCAATCCTGCTCTGAACAAGAATATGTCAAGTGCAAACTGGTCTTTGAAAAACTGTACAAGCCAAGAATCTCATTTGGTTGGTTGGCTGAGTTTTGCAGAGCCTTTACTCCATCAGTACTCTCTGCCTCCAGCTTGTTACGATTTCTGTGACCTTGTCCCAAAACCTGTGGTTCTGGGGTTTTCGGCCAAGGCAAACTTCTCTTTTTTTCACAGCACATACCCATTGAAGATGTTTGCTACTGATACTATAGGTATTTCCAAGATCTACAGAATAAAAAGTCCAGGCAAAAACCAGAACATCAGCTACAAGCTGCTGATTTGGCAACGTGCTTCTGGTTATGGGACAAAAAAAACCTAAACCAACAACTGCCCCTATAAAAACTCTAAAACAAAGCAAAAAAAAAACCCCACCACGACCCCCCAAAAAACAGATCAAACAAAAAAAGAACCTCATAGACCAATAACACACATACAGAGTGACATAAGCACATCACTGCTGAGAACATACATATTGAAATCAACACACAGGCATGTGAATGCTTACATATCCTAGATTTGTTTAAATTATTAATAGAATTGTCAGATTTTTATTAAATTATTTTTTCATAGCTACTTAAGTAAATTCTGGTGAAATCAGCATTACTAACGTTAGGGTACCAACCTCCTAGAAGCTGGAACACTGCCAATCTGTCCACTTCCAGCTGTCTGAAAGCAAATATATTCATATCTAGCATATGTTAATGTTTTATTTGCACTGGAAATAAACTAAAATAATAATACGCTGCAGGTATTTTATATTTTATGAACTCCCTGGTAAGAATATAATGAAAAAGGAATGGAAAATATTAGCTCTTTTGCCACACAACCTCAACAAAATAGGTTATAAGGAGAGCAGAGCATGGCCTACAGCAAAATTCTCCACATAAAAAAAATTTTTAATTCC
This sequence comes from Luscinia megarhynchos, assembly GCA_034336665.1. NCBI lineage: Eukaryota > Metazoa > Chordata > Aves > Passeriformes > Muscicapidae > Luscinia > Luscinia megarhynchos. The sequence goes on from CM067564.1 coordinate 70,436,876, forward strand.
CTACCAATAAAATTACCAATATTATGTTCCCCATTTCTTCTTTAGTGCAGATTGCTACACATCCAGTGTAATGTATTTTAATAAATAAGGATTTTCTTAAGCATACCTTATTTTAGCATTCACTCCTCAGGCACACAGTAAGACTAAAACCAGATGACTTTACCATTAACTGGAGTTCTCCTCGTATGCTGACACATTGCCTCCAGGTCTAGAGTCCTCTAGTGGAGCTCCATAATGCATGGGGTCCAGAATAGCTGGAAGGCCACTCCCCTGGGAAGAAGCCACACTTTGAGGCATGAAAACCTGAGACAGGCACAGGCACTGACTCCCCCAGTCCTCCTTTGCTAACAAGGAGCAATGAAATTCAAAGGATGTGGGGAAGAAGGAAAGGAAACAAAATAGAAGCAAAATGTTTTGAGAAGTCCAAGTACTCTAAGCTGTATTTCAATTTAACCTAAGCTATATTTTAATCTATAGAGAATAAAAGACATACAAGGAATGGGTTTCCTGCTCAGAGGGAAATTGCATGTCAAAAGACTTCCTGTCTTCCTTCTGATGAGGAATACTGCCCAGCTTAGAAAGAACAAAGGTCACCAGAGACTACATGCTCAGCAGCAAAAACCCCCTAACAAGTCTGTCATTGGCTGTTTAACAGAGACAAACCAAATATTGCTGTGGTGTAAGAGTAGTTTGAAAACTTCTATAGCTTTACAAAGGAAAATACAGCAGAGACTGACGCCTTGGGTGAAGGGCTAGACTGGCTCTGCCTACCCAGGCCACGGAGATTCCTTCCACTGTCAGCTGGCTTGGAGCTCAGCACAGGAAAGGCCCCACGACATTCTTTGAGTGTCTCAGCTTAGTTCAAAAGCCTGAAACACATGGTTGATGTGCATCATCTCAGCACAGAAAATGCAGAAAGCAGAGGCTGAATGGACACTATTCTGCTAAATACCATTCAGCTCTGCATGCTGACTACGTTATAGTAAATAACACAACTCTATGAAACAATCCAGTGCTGGCTATATCCAAGATATCTCTTAATACTATTCTGAAGCAGGCTAATTTATCTGAATTTTCATATTAAAAAGAAACCTCAGAGGAAGGGAATTTATGCTTTATTTGCACTTATGCTTTTTAAAAAACCACAAGTAAGTATATAAAATCAAAAAGCAACTACTTTTTTGCATTAACCAGAATGTTGCTTTTATTTTATATGCTAAAGTATTCTATTTTATTTTTAGTATAGATTATATGCATACTTAAAAATATGTACTTAAAATATTAGTATATTTTAAGTATTCCATTCTAATTTTTTAAAGATCTATGATAAATGAGAAATCATTGTTTTACTGCTAAAAACTGCCTCTTCTTCCTCCAGTACTGATGCTTGCTCTGACACCCTGAGCCTGCTGGCTGCCCACAGCCCTCAGACTCATGCCATGTTCCAGCCAGCCTGCTGGAGATGCTCTTCCATTTCTCTTCTGATTTACTGCAAGGGTAAGATGACCTGTTCAGTCAGTGACTAATCACTTCTCCAAGCTGCAGCCTCTTCTCTGTGCCACACTGAATGCAGAAACTCCTCCAGCACTTGGCTGAACAAGGCAGGGGCTGGCAACCCACTCTGCTACTGATGGAAGTCACCTAAGGCTAGAGGATGAAAGCCCAGAGGGAAAAGTGGCAATTGGGTAAAGAATATGGAACTTGCTAAACAGCACAGGCTTAAGTCCACAATGCTTCAAACTACCTGAAATAATTATGAATTTCAGAGTAAGTTTTACCAATATTCCTTAAGTTTCTAAATAAAAATTTTGCACTCTTGCTGATGGTCAATTGCTGCAAAGGAGGAGGAGATGGGCTTTCACTGCTCCTTCTCTCTGTGTCAGTAGGCTACAAGAGCTGGAGTTTGCAGAAGAGTATCTAGCTTTGGGGGGGGAAAAATGGGTGAATTATGAAGAGCAAGAAGGGAAATCCTTTTAATCATAAAATTAAAAGTTTCTTGCAAGATAGCAAGACAGATCATTGCATCACAAAATCATGCATGCTATTAAGAGATATAATGTCCATATTTATGTTTTAATTATTTTGTTAAAAAATCCTTCCCAAGTTACAGAATCCCTTTACACAATCTCTCCCCACAGCTGCTAGCACCAGAATTGGGAGCTGATCCTATGCCTCTCACAGTTGCTTAAAATACTTGTGTTAGACTGCAGATTTGACTACAATGCACCAGAAACCCACCAAATACCCTGTCTCAGAATAAAGAAACAAAAACAGGCAAACAGGTATATGGAAAAAATCACATGCAGATTTGAGCATAATGGCTCAGATGTTAATCTCTACTGGAATCTGTTAGGATGGATTTAAATATTTTGCTATTAGGTCAATAAGTATCTGCAGTGTCACTAAGAGGAAGAGAGTGATGAGAAGAGAGCAATTGCTTCCTGGAAATCAGTCTTTGATCATGGGAATTACTACTGCACCAGATACTGGCACAAATATCACTTCTGGTCTTACAAAAACAAGAATCAGCTAGTTTGCATAAAATATACTAGTTTCATTTCAAAAAGAATGCATATAGCTTTTGGAGGTGTTAATACACCAACTAATAAAAACATTACCATAATAAGATCTGCTGACCAAGCACCAATTCTCTCAGCTGCTGAAACATTGGCAGTCCTTCCACAATTCACTTAAAATAAATGAACTTGTCCTTGTACTTCTTAAGCCAAGCCTTGGTCTAAAGTAATATTTATAGGGTCAGTAGAGAAGCTTAATCTCTCCACAGTTCGTATCAGTTCCTATCACCACACAAAGCATTTGTCTCTGCAGAGAAGAAAAAAATTTAATGGCCTTTTGCACATACCTTCTCAGAATTCTTTAAAATTGCATTGGGCATAGAAAAAAAGTAGTCTCTGACTTCCAGCTCCAAACAATTCTCCACAGGAAGCTCCCATTGAACTAAGATGTATGCTATGGTAGCTAGACTGAATTTTACATTGTCTACAGCTGAAACATAAAGCCAACACACTGGCCCATTCATCTGCCCTGGAAGATTGCTGCTTCTTTTAGCCCATTACAGCTAATAGAAAACACAGTGATAATTTGCATTCATTGCCATTCCTCAAGCAACCAGCATCGACCTTCACACAAGACAAAACAGTACAAGTTGTCTGAATGACCCAAAACAAAGGTATGGAGTTGGAAAGAAGGTCAGGGTTTGGTTTTTTGTTTGTTTTGTGGCTTTTTTCTTTTGGTTCACAAAAAGAACCAAAGTCAAAGCAATATTGGTTTAAAAAAAAAATATCTAAACTATTTCTTACTAAATGTTCTTCCCAGAATTAAACATTTAAGAAAAACATTAAGAGTCACTTGTGCTGAAATTTCCAAAGTGTTGAAAATTGAACAAGATGTAACAAAGCTTCACTGTCCAAAATTTAAATGCTGGACTGGGCTGAAATTTAATTCCAAAGGATTTGGCAGTGTGGGAAAGTCTCTTAGCATAACAGCTCAATGCCAGCATCAGTCTTAAAAATCCAGCACTTTATGTTCCTATCTCACACATCTGATATACATCACAACAACTGATGTAAGATTAGTCTCACAACTTCAGCTGTCTAAAAGTTCAGTATTTGATCTTATCACATGGGCTCTGCATACAAGCCATGGAAGGAGATGTCCACTTCCAGAATAATCTCATCCCTTCCAACCCCTCTCAGCATTAAGTGCCTTCTGGAGGCAGCAGTCTTTGTAGCTGGTTATCAAGAGAGCCAAACCGGTGATGTCCTCAACTAGCAAATGAAACTCAGCAGGTAAATGAAACAGCAAACAACAGCAGGTTTGAAAATGCTTGGTGCCAGTGTGTAACTCTGCCTGCAGTCAGTGTTAGCACACGTCATGGCACCGTGTCACACTGCACCAGCCAAGATGCTCTGACACAGTGCCCAGCACAAGCTGGGGGCACAGCCCTGATCAGAGGCCATTCCCAGGCAACCATCTGGATGCAGATAATCTGCTTGGGGTGGGAAAGGGGAAGAGACTTTAGCCATGTGAGCCACAAGTGCCACAGGACTGTGCCCACCCTATTTTATTTACTAATATAAGTGAAGCCACTTCAGATTGTATTCCCAAATTCTATATGCCTAAAGTCATGCAGAATGACTCCATCCTCAATCACCAAGGGGTTAAAAAAACAAACAAACGAAAAAAACCCAAAAAGCCTGCTCTTGCTGGTCATTGAAAGAGCCAGAAGTACTGTACTCTTAATTCTTCTCTGCCAGCTGTCATTAAATCATGTCTTACTCTTTTGATTTTTGGTGGCTTTGTTTTAACACCAGCAGAAGAAAGGAAGAAGTGTGGTGGAAAGCACTCAGCCCTAGGGAAGTGAGAGACAGCCACAGGGCTCCAGCAGCTGTCACTGCCTGGGCACTTTTACTCAAACAACAGTCAAAAAACAACACATCATCTGGTATGAGATAACATAAACACCAGGAAGGAAACATCAATATCCATACATGTTCTGTCTTGAAACAAATACTAAATCCAGCAAAAGAACAGTCTATCAGGCATCATTTTTTCACAGCACTTATGATTGCTTGTCCAAAACCAAGGATCTGGCTCCCTAATTAGCTCTTTTCCCAACTATAAGTCATCTGTGCTTGTTCTATATTATCTAGTCTGAAGCTACATCCCTTGCTGTTGTTCTGAGCACTGAAAACAATTAAGTTATTCTCAGAAGCTGTCCAAATGGAGCAACTCAGCTTTGAACCCCTCCAGCAAGAACCAAGTTCAACAAGCACACTGACCTCAATCAGCTCAGACCCTGCCCAAAGACAAGAAGACAGAATACACTGGCACATGTATGTGAACTCAGAGACAATTTAGTATTTCCAGCAAATTGGCCTGGAGAATGAGAGTCTGGCAGCCCCCATTGCCTCTAACTTCCACTCTTTCACTGGAATTTAACTACCCTGTCAATGAGGCTCTAATTTACGTTCTCTGTCCTCTGGTTCCTGGAATTTAGCCACTTTAAAAATGGTGTGATTTATTTTAAAAGTCACTTTAAATAACCTAGATGAAAGTAGAAAAAAATTCAATAGCAATTTTTATTTATATTTTCTGATCTAATTATTTTCTCTGGTAGCTTGTCAAGAAAGAAGTATGTGTGCTTATTAGTTATAAATTGAATTATGTACTGGTATCAAATTAGCAACACTGAAAGCTAAGACACTTTGATAACACTAAGAACATCAAACAGGAAATATCAGAGTAAACATCAGTGTGCTGTACCAGAACAGCATCTTAATCCAAAGAAGGACCAATGCTCTATGACAAGGTCAGTGTCCATGTGCTCATTCACATTTCTTGACTTTTGTCAAGACTCCCAAAGAAAACAACTTTGGAAAAAGCCATATGATGTTGATTTCTTTCCCATTAACACCTGGATAGAGAATTCCCAACTCAATTTACAGGCAATACATTACAAAAACATACTTCAGAGAATCAGGTTTTCAAATTCTGCCAACATGGTCAAATAGAGGCTTGAATGCCATACATCTCACATTCCTGAATTACCAAGTACCCTGAGTCATCTAATATGCATGGAAATTCCATGTAGCTGGTTAAAATATGTATTTGAATTCTTATTTCCTCTTAATTAGAATTAATCTACTTGAGTAAGTTAATAAGGTTTCATAAAAAAGGGATGGTTTGCGTAACTTCTAACACAATTAAATATTAATAAACTCCTGTGGGAGCTAGATCAATGGAGTACAAAACGTCTTCCTGAGTTTTATCTTACAACATGTCATTTTAACCAGCTATGTGTTCCTCTATACTCTGTAAGAACAGTGATGAAACCACACAGAAAAATCTCAACATTTACAGAATAAAGAAGTGTGTGCACCTCATGCTCAATTTCAAGAATGGATTCTACCATAGTCTGAAATATCTAACCATCACATATGGAATGCACATACATAATCAATCTGAAATACTATATAGAGTCCATCTCGATAGTGATTAACCTGAAATTCCAGTTCCCTGGCCCTATTTGCAACAAAATCAGAATACTATAGGATCTAAAGTTAATTATGTGTCCAATCCTAAACGACAATATTAAATCACCTTTTTCCATTTTTCCTTTACTTCTTTTATGACCTTTTGTGAAATAACATTTCTAGGTGTCGCGGGTTTGCTGGTTTCTTCTTTTCTCTTCTCTTAATTAAGGAACAGAAATCATAAATCTGAACCTCCATTTCTAAGCTTGATAACATAAGGTTGGTAGAACACTCTTCATGTGGTAAAGGTGTTGGAGACACTGGTCAAACACTAGGCAATTGTTCTTGAATTTCTAGCAGTTTGGTCTAAAACATAGATAATGAAAGTCTGAAGAAAGCTTTGTAAGTAACTTTTTTCTTTTTAAATTTTGTTAATAAATATCTGTGCTAAATAAAAATAACATAACTAAAATGAAACAAAGGGTCCCACATGAAATATAAAAACCTCTTGGTTATCAGTTTCCCAGAACACTTCCGTGAAGTCCAAGTCCCCTGATTCCTCAACCCAGCTACTTAATGACCAGTCCTTTCACGGACATACTTAGAGAAAGGTTCATGTAATTTAAGATTTCCCAGCACTCATTAGCAAGAGGCACAACAGTAAAACTTACATTGACATTCCTTGCAGCACTTGCCATCCACATAGGCCAGGGCAGAGTTAAGTGGACAGTCAGCAAGGGGGCAAATCAAAGCCTCGCACTGCACAGACCCGTTCTAGGAGAACAAAAGGTGCTTAACTGGCAGCTTTATTTAGCAATAGCAGAGATGTTCTCAAACACAGGAACTCGAAAATCTATTTTTAAATGCAATGAACTTTCTAACAATATCCAAAAAAGACAGTTTAATGTGGTTCTTTTAATAACTACAAGAACAGAAACCATACCTTCAGAATGTCACACATACAGTCTTTTAACATGAATGATGTGCTCTTTGAGATGATAATGATCAATTTTTTTTAGAGGCAAATCTATTTGGAGGCAAAACATTCTGCCAATCAGCAAAAAAACTGACAGATTACTGTGAAATGACAACTGCACAGAACAATACTGTGCCTTCTGATTTTATGTTAGAGACAATATATTTCTAAAAGGTAGCAATATTATAGCTGTGAGAAAAATCCAAGGAAAAAAAATATGTAATGAATTTAACTCTAAATTCAAACAATTTTAAACATTTATCAGCCAGATTTGATACCATAAAATACTAAAAGCAAAATTAATATCCCTCCAGAAATAGAAAGGTCAAAAAAATACTACGCTTAAAGAGACCCATTTAGCCAATTATAGATAGCAGCAAATCAATCTAAGGTGCAGTACAGACAAAAACAGCCTTTCCACTGGCTTCTAATGGCCTTTGGATTAAGAATTTAATGAGTTCCAATGGAATGAAAGAGTTTTACATGAATGGACAACAGTACAGACACCCTCGTTTGGTACCTGAAAGGACTCTTGCAATCACATCTGGATGTGATACCTTTGGGAATCTTCCATCCACCAAATCTTTTTCATTTGTAATATAACAAAGCTTGCATATGACCCTGACATTTTACCTTTTTATTACTTATTGAGATGTAACCAAAGGCAACCAAAGGAATTCAGGCACAAGTGATCTATTAAATCATTTGCTAAGAAAAAGGCTGTATTTGAAAAGCAAGGAATTAGAATTTTAGAGAAACTGTTTGCAACTCTGTGCAAGGGAAGAACATGACAGCTAAGTACATTACCTAGCACCTGCATATGGCAGCATGAAATACAGGAGCTACACATGCTAGTAATGATGAAAACACAGGAAAACATATTTGTTAATACTATTCCTTAGATTTAGAACAGATTTTGAAGTTCTTTGTTGTTAGTATCTAACACACACTTGGAAGTTCTCACTTTTTGCCTCAATAAAACTAATCAGAGGAAACGCTGGAGTTCCTGACTCACCACTCAAACCATAGCCATACCATGCAAGTGCAGTTCTTACAGCCATCCGTCCAGGATTCAAACTCTCTGTAGGTTGTGCCCTTCATTGTGCAGGTTCTTTCACAGTAGCACTGATCCAACTTGTTCATCCTCTGCTCAGCTTGAGACAACTGTATTTACAGTTCACAAAAATGTTTTGAATTTTTAAGTGGCTTCCACATTAGTAAAAGTACAATTCAAACCATCCCCCTTATCGTGAAGTACACAGATGAGAGAACACATTTAGGAAAACAGTCAGACACAACAAAACAGTTATTGTTAAATTCAACACGATTAAACCATCAGTCATCTAGAGACTGAAATCGAGAAGACACAATGCACTTCATTTTTCTTATCATCATGACATCGGGAAATTCACGAAACAAAATGAGCAGGTCAAGATGGGTACAGCTCCTCATTTCTCATCTTTGTATGTGCAAATTGATCAAGAGTCTTGCTCCACATAAAGTACTTGCACACAGAGTGGCCAAATGAAAGGAAACATCACAACCAACATTAGCAATTTTTTCGTGCACTTCAGCCCAGGTATTTTTAACATTAATATACCAAAGCAGCTAGGTAACAGTATTCCTGCAGGTATTTAAAGAACTGACATTTAAAAGCAGAATAGTCTATTTTCACCCTGAGACATGAATGCTTTTGGTGTGCTGTACTAAAGGAAAAAAAGAATAAAGTCCTGCTCTGGATTCTTAGTTCCTTGTCTTCCATATATTTTGCCTGAACGTGCCTTTGGCAGCTCAGGTCACGAAAAGTCTTAGTAAGTCTAGCTGTAATAAGCACTATAAGAACAGTTACCTATTTCATTCTAGGTTTATTGATTTATTAGCCTTACAGGTAGAGTTTGGATATCTATTAACCATTTCCTTCCTCAGGGATTTGGATGCTCTTTACTATTAAAATACATTATTCTATAAAAATATTAAAACACAAGAAAACTCTCAGAACTGAGAATTTGCACATATAAACATTAGGCACAGGTATATTAAGATGTAAACATACCATGCAGGGATGTTCTGCACACAGCCATATGCACAACCCCATACAGTCATGAATAATCTAAAAATACAGCAAATAAAGACTGATAGTCCTCATTTCTCCTATGACTAGAGACCTAGCAAACATTACCTTAGCTGATGTTTTTGCTAAAATGTCTTGCAGTTCCATAATTTTCTGCACAAGTCCATGGAAGTCATTACAAGTTGGGCATGCTGGAATAATACAATATGCATGAATAAATTAACTCACAATAGGTTCAATCATGCCATAGTTGACAAACAATACATTTAAATTCAAGGTTTCAAGAAAGCTTGTAGGACAGAAAGAAGGCAAAAGCCCACTTTTCATTTTATGATATAAGAATTAATAGACTTACTGCGATTAAGATCTGGGCACTGAGAAATAAATCCTTGAGGCATGACAAGCAATTGTACATCTTGCATTATGCCCTATGTGTAAGTGGAGAGAAAACAAAAGGATACATTATTTTCACCTGTCAAAATTATGTTTTTTCATTCACCATGTGAAACATTAAAGCCCACACAGAAAAACTACCTGATAAAAACAATACTTATGAATAAACAGCTTCTTGTCTGGACCCAATTCAGCGATAGAAGAATAAACAGAAATAAAAATAGATATATGTAGAGGCATAGTGAATAATTTTTTAAGATGCAAGATTAAATGTCAAGATATAATTATGTGGCAAGAGTTTGGTGGTTTTGAATTCATTGTTATTTTTAGTTAGTCACTGCAGAAAAGCTTGCAAATGACCTTTAAAAAGTAATTTGAAAACAGCTGCAGTGTCAGTTACTTAGAAATACTCTTTTAAATAAAATGCAAATTTTTACAAGCTATAATTCTTAAATAGATTTGAAGATTAAAGAAACTAGAATAAAAAAAATACATTAATACAAACCCTTAACGAGTTTGTGCTGGTTTTGGCTGAAGTAGAGTTAATTTTCTTCACAGAAAAGTAGCAGGCATGAGGCTGTGTTTTGGATTTGTGCTGGAAACAGTGCTGATAACAGGGATGTTACAGAAATTAGACATCAGCAAGGCTTACCACCCCACCAGTGAGGAGGCTGGGGTTGCACAAGGAGTTGGGAGAGACACAGCCAGGACAGCTGTCCCAGCTGACCAAAGAAGGGGTCATTTCCAAGACCATAGGGCATCATGCACAGCATTTAAAGCTGGGGCAAGAAGGAGGAAGCAGGGAAGATTTGGAGCGGTGGCATTTGTCTTCCCAAGTAACCATTACAGGTGACAGAGCCCTGCTTGCCTGGGGATGGCTAAACACCTGCTTGCCCATGGAAACTGGTGAATGAATTCCTTGTTTTGCTTTGCTTGGGTGGCTTTCCTTTACCTATTAAACACTATCTCAAGCCAGGAGTTTTCTAGCTTCTACCCTTCCAATTCTCTCCCCATCCCACCGGGGAGGGAAGTGAGCAAGTGGCTAGGTGGTGCCAGCTGGGGTTAAACCACAAAAACTTCTCATGGGGATCCTTCCACAAAGCTTGCAAAATGCTGAGAAGCTGCATGTCTGTAACACAGCTGCAGAGTTGCATGTTGTTAAGAACGTAGGGAGATTTCAGCATGAAATTCAACTATGATGTCTGGAAAGGGGTAGTTTCACCCACAAGAACAGACCCCATGCTTGCTTGGGATGCTTGCAGGCAGATTTTACATGCTTAGTTAAGATATATTTAGTAGCCAGTTTGCTGCTATCCAATAGCAGAGGCCAAAGAGAAAATTCAAAGCAATCCAAGAGTTGTGCTATGATAAAAGAAGCACAAACTGGTTGAGGTTGGGAGGCACCTCCTGAGATCATCTACTCCAACTTCCTTGCTCAAGCAGGACCAGTCGCAGCAGATTGCCTAGGACTGTGTCCAAACAGCTTTTGGATATCTCTATGGTAGTCTTTCTTTGACAAACCTCACAGTAGAACTGTTTTCTTATGTTCAGACAATTCCAGGTGTTCCAGGTTTTGCCCATTGCTTCTTGGCCAGTCAGTGGGTGCTAGTGAGAAAAGTCTGGATCCCTTATCTTCATCCCCCTCACAAATTCAGGTGTTTATCTACACTGATAAGATCCTCCCCATACTTCCTGAGCCTTCACTTCTCCAGGCTGAACAATTCCAAATCTCTCAGTCTCTCATCATGTAAAAGATGATTCAATCCCTTAATCATTTTATTTAAGTTCAGTCTTTATATTTCAGGGAATGCATACCTTAAAATAACCATGTGCAGTATTCCTCTGTCCCAACCAAAAGGTTGTACCCAAAGGTAAGTCCATGAACGGCTTCTCCACAACTCTTTCATAAATTCTGAAAAGGAAGGGGAAAATAGAATCCCAAGTTGTTATCATTTAATTTACTCAGAGCTCAAATATTCCAAATGTGACAACTTCTTAGAAAAAACAACACTCTTTACTTACTTATTGCAGTCCACATGTAAAATCAAGTGAGAGGCACTGATTGCTAAGGAAAGTCTGTGCCATTTATCATCTGCCAAAATGTATGGGAACACTTGTGTGTGGGAGCGATGACTGCCAGAGCGATAATGCAACCTGATCTCATTTCGATGGCCGCTGCTTTCCAGCTCCAGGTACCTGTACCACAAATGCATCATCATGTCATGAACCATTCTTATCACCACAGCACCATTTTACATAAGGCATCTTATCATCATCATGCAACAGCTATTTAAAAGAGGAAGAAAAACAAGCAGATACAAAGGCAAAAGTAGACCCTTTTCACATTTCCACTGTGTATCTCTTCTCAGCGACAAATAACAGCAGGTTCAAACTTCCATGTAACTACACAAGATTCCAAGCAAAATATGTTTTCCTCTAACAAAGCAATTTTCCATAACATGATCTGAATTACACTATTACAGATAATTGCCTTATACAATGAAAGCCCAATAGGGATAATCTGAAGGCATGAATGCACAAAAGACAACCCCAGGTTTTGCAATGGGGACATCATTAGTAATTACTAAGTGAAGTAAGGACTGAACACTGCTTTGTTTGCTTTTATATGTACTGTTACATCTTCATTTTCTGTAATAAAATTTCTCCAAATATATATAAAAATCAAGAAATCCTAACTCTTCAGAACAATTTATATATGTCTACATATTTGCTTTGTTAAATTAGTATGTGTATTTGCAGGGTGGGTGTACACATATACACATCTATAGATGTAAGCACAGATATATATGTAAATACAGATATATATAGAGCAAAAACCCAGCAGTGCAGCTGTGCTGAGATAAGTGAATGTAGCAGATTGCAAACACAAGCTTTGATGGTGAAATTACAGCCGTTCAATTTAAAAAGCACTCCATAACCAAACTCAGTTCTTAGGCAGGCTGTCTCTCACATGTTGGACATCATCTGGGAAAAAGCCTGACTAACCATTTGTTTTTTTAAAGTACTATATTTCTCATTTTAAAATTCCCCAAGAAAATTATTTTTACACAGGAAAGAGAAACAGAAATAGAGATTCTTTAATAATCATATGCAATCTAAATCTAAAGAGCAAGGAAAATAAGGGGTTGGGTGAGAGACATAACAACTGGGAGAATGGACAATTAATTTTTGCCTATTTTTGTGGCCACATCTGCAATCAGACATGGCAGTGGCTTGTAACCTGAGTGCACATGTGCTCCTGGGTGATGTCATTTACCTTAACAGGCTATCTATATTAAGGAATAGAAAATACAATGATTGTGGTTTTGAAGTGTAAAAATGAGACCAAATCAAAACTATCTTGTACAATCATCATCCCTAGGAGAGAGCTAGGCTTACTGCAAATCCCTGCTTCCTTCAGGGTGTTCCACCCCAGTGGAACATACCTAGCAACAGCACAAAACCAACAGATTTTGCAAAACCAGCAAAGGACAATTTCTTCTTCCTTCCTAGTATTAAGAAACCAGTTAACTAAAGACAAATATAAATTTTATAATCAATTTACCTCTTTATGGCCCAAAAATAATTTTTGCATTGGCAAGAAGTGGAAACTAATTGAAGGCCTGGCTGGAAAAATCACACAATAGCAGTACATCAGTCAACTTAATAACCTCCTTCCTAACTCAAGATTCAAGGACAAAAATAAGGTTACTGTCAACCCAAAAGAGAAGGGGAACATTAGAGAACTTGACTACTCTAGCAACTTCTAAGTGTCTTCACCCAGCTGCAGAAAATAAATGAAAAACAAAAGGCATGGATGTTGAAACATTACCTCCTGGTAGAACTAAGAGTTCTCCTTCATTCCAAGTCAATAGCAGAACTGATGGCAGCACACAAAGATGCAGGCAGGCAGAGAACAAACTACACTGCTAGGCATAGAGTCACTACAGAAGGTATAAAACAAACACTCGTGTGGCCCTTATGCATGTAAGATAATGAAACCACTGCAGATGAATCATGGATTTGCCAATAAAAAGAAGACATTGCTGTACAAACTTCATGAGTTAAGAACTGCTGAGAGAGGATACTGACAATCAATGATGCTGAACTAAGCAAGGAAATTGTCCTACACAAAGATGCACAGAAACTGTGGACACTTGTGGTTTTGTTTTATTGGTGATTAACACACATATAACTACCTTTGAAATGAGAAAACATGCATCAAAATGAAAAAGAAAATAACAACCATTAGGAGAATTATTAGGAGAATCATTTATGGTTTATTAATAATCTGTAGAGGCAGCAGCAAAACACTATTAGAAAAACAAGTGAAATGACAGCCAAAGCAATATTGCTTTCAGTTTGAACAAATGCCATGATGCTGAAACACTGAAGTGAAAGTGAATCACTTCCACTCAATTTTTTACAAAATGCTGTGCTTGCTATTCCCCTTTTCTACATTTGTTTAACTGCCTGGACTTACATGGCTCTGGGAGTTTCAGGAGATAGGACAACACTCAGCAGTGACAAACACACCTAGGTGAAAATGCTAAGTCTGCCCACAGTGAGGCTTCTTGTTCCATCTGTGAGGCTGTAATACTTGCATGGTTTCCAAAGGTTTGGAAGAGTCTTTCAGAAAATATGCCAAGCATTAACAAACAGACCCAGATTTAAAAAACACTCTATACTTCTCTGTACACTCAGGATTACTAATCATTTGAGAGAAAAAGGAGGGAGTCCTTTTAACTCCTGAAGGACTTGCTCCCAAAGGAAAGAGTAACTGCATTGTACTGCAGTCTTCTCCTAGCCAAGGATCTCATTACTGAAAAGCTTCAAGGGATCCTCATCAGCTGAGTCACCAGCTCCTGGTCCACATCAGCCTAGCCCAGCCCACTCATCACAGGGACAGCAGCAGCCAAAAATATCCCATTTTAAACATCACTGATGCTTTTCCCAACAGCTCCAAGGTCTTCTATTCTGCAGAAGGCAGATGACCATTGGAGTGAAAAAATAAACCACAATGAGAAACCCAATAAAACAGCAGAACCTGCACCTCTCTAACATCCATAATCTGTGCAGTTGTTTAATCAATACCAGCCTACTTGATTTTAACCCATCCCAACAAAAACACACCAATCTTGGATTTAACTTCTTGAGGAGATGATATGTGCTTAGGTTTTTCTATGTTCATCATGCAGAGAAGAAAATGCCAACCTGGAAAAAAAGGTTGCTACATCTGCATAGATCACTCTGTGCATGCACAATCATTGCAAAGGCAACAGCCAAGGCCAGAGCATCAGATCAGCTGCTCTGCTTGGAAACCAGCCAGCCACTGATCCCTAATGCACTGACTAAGGATGAGCCTGTCTTTGTAAGAGGAAGAAATTTGTTTCAAATGCCCTGGAGGACTCTGAGACAGAAAACAGTGATGTTTACTCTGCTGCTCAGCACTGATCTATTGTAACTTCTAGGCAAGAGCTGTGGAGCTCCCTCCTGGCAAAGGGCACATGAACACACCAGCCCAGGGAGGAGCTGCTCTTTGGGAGGTGATAAACTAACATGAGGAAGACTGTGGAAGTAAAAGTCAGGATGCACAGCAAAAAGTTATGGATTTAGGAGGTGAAACACCAGATGGTCCCTGTGCACACAGCAGCAGTCTTTGACCAGAGGGAGGTATGGCCATTCCAGCTAACAGGCAGTGCTGGCAATGCCAGGTCTTTGATGGCTCACTTGCTCATTTGGCATCCTTCTCACACAAATGAACATACTTACTCCAGGCCACTAATAATTTCAACTTCAATTTACAGCATGTAGACAAGTATTTCACAGGCTAAAGGCAAAATATCACGTCTGCTGCTTATGCATTAATTACAGAGTAGTGGAGTTTAACTTTTCCTAGTCTTATTTATAAGTATAATGCAAAAATATTTCTTCATGACTCTTTGATATACACTGGAAAAAAAGGCAAATCAATAAAATTAAAGAGCAATATGTACTTAAGAAAAAAATTAAAGTCCTTATCTTCGTTACTTATTAAAAACAATTTTTATCTGAAGATTTTTGCTATCAAAGTTTTGCCTTTTTTGTTAGGTTTAATTACATAAGACATTAAAAAAAGAGATCCTACTCAGTAGACCCTATTCATTGCACAATAGCAGCAAGCAATTCTGCTAGGTATAGATTATTAAGTCAGGAATGTGGAATTCAATTCACCACTTGCTATTTTCTGCAGTATCATGACTGGGTGGTCAGGAGTGTAAGCTTTATTCTTCTATGTTTCAGAACACTTAATTTGGAAGTAACACTAAGTGTTCTGAAACATTAACTATGAGTTTTTATTGCTTGGTGCATCCCCTAGAACAATATGGCATCCAAATATCCCCAGATAAATTATAACTTTTTCAACCTAAACAATTCTATGATTACTTGAAAAGTCAAGTGGTAGCTTTCTTTAATTTACTTGTAAGAATCTAGTTCCCACCTCTCACTTACACTACTGCTTGATCTTACTGGTTTTGTCCTTTTCCATCTAGAGCTCTACCTAGACAAGAGAAGACTAGCAATTTTATCATGGGAATTATTAATTAAAAATGGTCTTTGCTTTTCTGGATAAGTTGTAGCAAGTGGTGCAAGTGCACAATAGGCAGGAAAGCCACCAATTCCATTTCTGTCCTTTCCTTTTTCTGAATACAGTTTTAAGGTGAGACTGTAGTTTTCTGACTTAGGCTATTTTGGCTCAAAAACATTGATCCATTCATTAAAACCAAATATTTGCACAGAAACAAACATTGTTACAGCAAAGCTTGTGGGGTCTGGGATGATTGCTAAAATGGGAGAGAGAGCACAAACATAAGATTTTCTGAAAGACTTTCTCAAATGTCTTTAATGCCATGATTATTACCTGTGTGAAAGCAGACATCCCAAGTGAAGAGTGGTCAAAAATTAAAAGAGGGTATTACCCATCATATTGACACAGAGTGCATAAACAGCAGGACAGCAAAATCACCCTCCCAAGTTTGTATTATAAAACTGGTGCTCCAGCTCATATCCATTAGTGATCTCTCACACTTTTTCCCTGAAACTGGTGGGCTCTTCCACACTGACTGGTGAGAACAGGCCTGGGCCAATGCTGCTCCACAGACTGCTCTGACACCATCTGCAAGGGTACTGACTGCAGGAGATGAAAGCATGCCAAGGAAGATGCTAACAGTTATGCAAAATGGACAACAGCAGGCCAGTGCTCCAGCCTGGACACTGTTTGATTTACTACCAAGACCTTGCCAGGCTCTGCCAACAAATCTGCATCACCACTGCATCAAGTGGAGAAAAAAAAAGAATTGTCATTGGACACTGCTAGGAGCCAAGAAAGCAGCCCTTTCTCAGGCCGTTCAAGGACAAGAAATTATAGCAATGATTAAACACCTGCTGGAGATGTGATGTTTTGCAGAAAGAATGTTTTCAAAGAGGTGTTGCCTTCTTGGACCAATGAGTCTTTTCCATTTTGTTTTGCACAAACTACCCTATATAACTGTAGTGTTTCCTTAAATAAAGCTCTCTTTTGCTTCTCCATTACACAAAGAACTGTGTTGCATTATCCTTTGCACTGTTCCTATAGCCAAAATGCAACAGAGAATGACATTCCTCAGGGCACTTCTCCCAGGTGGAAAAAAAACAAGTTCAAGTTCCTGCTCCAAATCAGACAGAGCAGAAATTAACTGTGTGAGGAAAATGCCTTTGAAGCACCCCAGCCAGACACCTACAGATCATCCTGGCATTTACATCTCTCTTGCTGTGTATTTTCTTCCACAGTCAACCACTTCAGCTTTGTTTCACCACAGCACTGCTCCCTGCACTGGACAGCTGTGGAGGAGGAGGGTGCACCCACGATGTGCTCAGGTGATGGAGCTGATGGGACAGGCATGGAGGAGCACCCTCCTTGCTGGCATGTCGATGGGAGAGAACAGCCAGGCAAGAGATAACTGGCAGGGCAGAGAGGCATCATCCACACACATTCACCTGCACAAACTACAGCTGCACAGCTTCTCTCCAGACAGAAAGAAGCCACAGCACGAGGCAGCAGCTAGGAAAGGGAGGCTGCAATACCCTGATGTGGAAGTGGAGCTTAGGAAACAAACATGTGAGGCACTTCAAATCCTTTCCATCACTGTGACACTCAGTCTCTGTACCACATTCAGAACTAATAAAGCAGGTGAGAAAAAAAAAAATGTCAATGAGATATTGCTCTTATCAACTCCTTGCAGCCCCTCATCTGATTTCAGTGGGACTGCTGTGGTCTGGAAGCCTTTGCTTTGGAAGGCTTTGAAGTCAAGATCTTGCCTCTCACTTCTCAAGGAGAGATCTCTTTGCTTACCTCCCAAAATTTGAGGTCAACCAATTCAGGGAGGCAAAATCCTGCCTTACTCCCACTGCAGTCCACACAGCTTCTGCTGGGTGTAGTGCTATGATCCAAGAGCCCATGGCCATCACAAGAGCAAGATACTCCAGCCCATGCAGTGTTTCTGCTGATGACAAGGCAAGGGTCCCAGTTAGCCTTTCCACAACACTTACAGGAGCTCAGAAGGAGCCAGAAGCAGGAACTGAGGTCTCACCAAGCTCTTCAAAGCACTCTAAGGAAAGCAATTCTTGCAAAAGGCACTGGCGTGGTCTTGGAAAAATTCAACCCCAACATTGCCCATGCCATTCCTATTTGAGCCACGGATATGAAATCAATTCCCAAATTAAGAAATACTTTTGAAACACTAATTCATGTCTTTGAGCAATTGGTCTCATTCCTCTCATCTCTCTCACTAACCCCATTTATCAATATATTTATTTCCATTTTGTTCTCACTAACACATAGTCCCAGGAATATCAATCTTGCCTGCCTGAAGCTTCCTCTTCTACTAAAAATCAACAAGAGAAGAACTTTCCCAGCTCAAAAAAAACACTGTAAACAAAAATGGCATAAACCATGCCTCTCATTCCCTTTTCTTGACAGTTTCTCCAAGGAGAGCAAGAGGACAGCAAATACAATAAACAACTTTCTAGTAGATGTATTTGTAAAAGAAAATGGCTGTTTCAACATAACTGTTTCCATTTCCTACCCCAAAAGAATACAGATTTTTTTTGTTTGCTCATAGAAAGCCTTCTAAACAACATTGGAAGAATAACAAAATTTGTCAAAACTCAGCTATTTCAATGAGGGTTTTCAATGTTCATAGGAAGGAACAAATCTTCTGTCTCTTATTCAAGGCCTGTCAGTAGTCTCAGTTCAACAGGTTCCACGTGCATATCAGCATTCTGTAAGATGTTCTCAAACAATTCATCCTGGATTAGCTGGCAGTGCAATGATTTACACTGGACAGGGTGGCCTCACTTGATTTAACAAAAGTTATGGAACAGTAAAGTGCATGAACTACAGGAATTTACATCCTTCTGCCAATTTTTTTTTTCTTTTTTAGGTTTTGTTTGTTTTTGGGGGGGTCACAGAGCATAAACTTCACTGAAGTAAAAAAAAATAATTCAAATCCAAGCAAGAGTGACATGGTGTCAATCAATTTTATGATAACTTTTATAGCCAACACTTTAAGAAACAGGTCATTCCTAACACCATGAAAGCATTAAACAGAGTGTAACACAAAACAACTGCTTTACAAATACTTCCATCCAACCCCATACTCAGGGATAGAAGTTAAATATCCCAAACCAACACAAACAAGGAACTTTTTTCTTTTAGGATAAAGAGCCTGGTCAAGCTGTCAGTTTCTACACAGAGAATCCTTTGTCCCACAGAATCTTCTCATGCTGGTAAAGCAGTGAGTGAATGAATGAATGAATGAATGAATGAATGAATGAATGAATGAATGAATGAATGAATGAATGAAAATACCTTTTTTATGACACCTTTGATGAAACATGCAAACTGTATCAAAAGAATAGAAAGCTGACACCAGAGAAGTTTAAAATCACTAAAGGAATTCAAAAGCAATTGACTGTTGCGAACAAATTCCAGAGGGTTCATAATTATTATCAGACCAGTAAGAAACAGAAACTAAGATTTAAGACAAAAAACAGGATACAGAACACTACAACCCTCCACTCTTCCATCAGAGAACATCATGGAGTGTTCTAAAAAGAAGGAAAAAGCTACTACCTCTTTTGGCAAAGGGAACAGCCATATACAGCTTTAATGTTTGAAAATTAATCCCATATTACCTAACATCTGCTCTGCAACTATTGGGTTAAGTGGTGAATATTGGTTTAAGTGGTAAAAACTGAAAGCTTTTCTCAGTGTAAGAGTTTTGCAGCAGATTTTGTGGTGCCAGAGAGGACACTTCACACTGCAGTCCAGAAATACTGACACTCATACATCAAAAGCAGGGAACGTACAGTTCCACCTCTATCTTAATACAATGGTCAAATAAGAGAACAAAATTCATGCATTGGGAATTCACCTCTGGCAACTTATCTCCTTGTAGCATAAATCAGAATGAGAGAAAATGTCACAGGTAAGTTCCTCCTACATACTGAAAGAGGTCTGAAAGTGTTGTACAGTACAGCCCATTTGACAGCAGGTAATCACAAGACACCAACTGCTGTGAAAACAAATACTAAGGAAGGCAGAAATTGAATAAATTAGTAGAGATACCAATTAAGTGTAGGAAATGCCTGTCCATAATATACTATTGATTGCAGTTCTCTGTTCCAGGATATAAAAAGCACTAACCAAAGGAAAGAATCATTAAGCTATAACCCAGCAGTTTAATCCTTTAAGGGCCTAATATGCAGTATCTCAAGAGATATGAATGTAAGATTAGTTACATAAAGCCATCTAACCACAAAAGAAGAAAAAGCTTTATCATCAGCTCCACTGTTGATGGTTAAATGAAAATACATGATGGAACAGCAAGACCAAACACATTACAATCCCATCACAGAGTAAAATCATCTCTCTGCTGACTCTTCCATCAAGAGGAAGGTGAGACAAATTCAGAAGTGAAGAGGATAATACAGCTTAAACTGAGAGATGAAACACAGAGCAATCAGTGTTTAACAGTGTTTCTACTCAGACTTAAGGTATCCTTTCATTAACACAATTAAAAATATTTGCCTTGCTACCATGAAGTACAACACATTTTAGGCAGGGCACTGTCTGTGGTCAAGGTAAAACCCTGAAGTCAAGAAGACATTAATAATTTCTGTCTTTCAGACATATGCCACATAAATCTGCCATATATAAAAGATGTGTTCAGCTACTTGAAATTCATCTGAACAATTACTGATGTGTAACTTGAATTCCCTGACATCACAAGAATTTTTTCTGAATTATTGCCTCCACAGTGTGCCCAAAACTACCACTGCTGCTCTAATCAGTGGGAGAAAAAAGCAATGTCTGTGGAAATGTATGGGCAAGTTAGGAAAGGGCAGTTACAGGTATTGTTTCAGATTCTTCTACTTTAAGATTAATTTTTAAATATTTTATTACATTAAATACTAGAAAAATGCACAATCATTATAAGAGGGGAAGTCAGCTTTGACACTCAATTAGTAAAAGAAAAAAGTATTTGAGTATGAAAAGATTACTATATTTTCAGTACATCATTTCAGGAGCATTTTTTTTGTGGTGACAGCAACAGCTCAGCCTTAGTAAATGCCCAAGGCTGAGACTTACATGGAGAACTTCTGCATCTCTCTCATAGCACTCAAGACATGACATTAGAAGGGAAACTTTTTAAGACCAGCCCTGTCAACTTCTTAAGGAGCAAAGCCTTAAACAGTTGCATGACCATGTCTCAGTGGAAGTACGCATTTTTGATGATTCTCAAAAAGGAACAAAAACAACAACTACGTAAAACTAGACCACACAGACTGAGTCAGTCAACTCTGAATCACAAACAATTTAAGGCTTATAAAGAAAATTAGAAATTTTAAAAATCCCTACAATTTAGGAAATCCCCTTGTGCAAATTAACATATTTGCACCAGTCTCTAGACTTTGCATGGGCCCCTAGATCCATGCAAAGAGAGGATGAGTTTTTACTCTGATTTATTTTCCAAAACAAAAAGTATGAATAAATGCATCATTTCCCAGTTTTTAAAAATTTTCATTTTCTTGTGCCATAGAAATGGTTTTACCCTAGAACCTTTAGTTGCCATGAAAGCTCTGTAAAATGAAGCAATGAAAAGGTGCTTGTGTGATAACTAATTACATCCTTCAGTTACTGCCACCTTCAGCCTTCCTCACCACCATTCAACTCCTTACTGCAGAAACATAAGAGCTAGTACTGACCTCTGTAAATTAGGAACATAGCAGCAAGGCAGCAGTTCAGTGCTAGTGCCACTGTTTTTGACATCAGTGTGATAAAAGGCTAAAGCTAGCACAGAGAAGTGAAGTCAGGTCTGGCATTGCTACCTTTCCCACTAACCATGACTGCTTCACTGACAGAGACTTCACAAGAAGTTGTTAAAGAACTAAAAGGCCTGTTACAGACAAGTCCTGGGTCAGAGGTGAGCAAGGTCAGAGATGGAGATCCAGCACTGAAGAGGCAGCTATTTAATACAAGCCATCTAAATGCTTCCTTTTAACATCTACTTTCTCTTGTCTTTAATGTCATTCATCATAAAAGAACATTAAAAGCATAAGAGAAACTACAAGAGATGCTTGTCTGGTTGCAGTATTACCCACACCTAGGTCAGCCCTCATTTTAGCACAGTCACACTGAACAAACACTACTCTGGCACACAGACATCTCTCCATTCATCCTAGCACAGAAGAGGCCTGAATGTGTTTATTAAAAGCCTAAGGGCACATCTAATGCCATCCAGGAGACATTCAACTACCCCTTTACAAGTCTGAAAATCCTTTTCTAAACTTGGCATAATGATCCTTGGGAATGTTCTCCCCCTTCTTGTTTGTTTTGTGGTTTAAGTTTTGGTTTTTTTACAAAGAGCTGAATTCCAGAAGATGGGGCCACTGAGAAACAGAAGAGAAATTGACTTGGACCATCCTTCAGCACAAAATAATTGTCACCATACTTGCTAATGAAAACCTGTACACTCATGTAAAAGAAACAGACACTTTGCTGTGCTTGAACATGTCTCCCTTTTATTTGTTGTTATTTTGTAGTGAGACTGTCAAGAAAGAATTATGGGACTCTACACAAGAAAATAAAAATAACTAGGAACCTAAAGCAGAGCTCACCTGTTTCTTGTGCTAATGACTGTTTAGAAAGTACACATTTGAAAACTCCTTTTTATTTTGTCAGAGAATCACAGGGAAGTTATCTTTAATAACTATTACTCGAACAGATATATAAAAGTATCTTATTTCTCTAGCAGTCTTTATTGTATCAAAAGGATAATCCTTAAATGCTATGTGCCATTCACTTTAGCTTTTAAGGCTAACAACATTTTGAGTAAAGTGCTCATTCATGGAAGATGTAAACCCATAGCAAGAGGATTTTTTTTTCTTTTTTTAAGACTGCTTGCATTGTTAAAAACAATGAAGAGGTGGACTTACAGGGCCAGGCTTTGTCCATCAGTGTAGCTATAGTGACATAACAGTTTTGCACCAGCTGAGAACCTGGTCCTTGTGGTTAAGAACAACAACAGAGAACTGGCATTCCATGCCCCTTGTGGCAAGAGACATGTAAAGAAAAACCCCTCTTGCCCTTCATATACTTTCATTAGCCAGCAGACAATTAATTATCAGTACTTACCTGTGATCCAAATGGTGAATAGAGAGAATAACCCCTGAATTCAAATGGGCTTGTTTTAAGGTCGCAAGGATTGTGAATTCACATTTATTTCTTAACTTCTGAAAAAAGATTTCAGCTGTTTCTGGAGATGCCTTCACATTTCTTGAAGTATCTAAAATAAACATAAGAGGAAAAAACACTCAGTATGAAATCTTCTGCCACTTTACATCCTCATTCAAATAGCTTAAAAAATAACAGGCTATTTCTGAGAAGAACAATTGAACAGATAGGCAAAACCAGGGACCAAAGTATTCAAAACATTAGTTTCCATGCAATGGAAGCCATTTCAATGAAAGAGAACACATTTTCCAGGACACCTATTCTGCTCTGGGGAGAGGTGGTGTTTTGTTTTGATCCAGGGTCATAACTCTTACTTTCTTCAGGGATGGCCAGATGGAACCTTTAATATCTCATCCAAAGTTTGGGCTCACTAGCAGTGAAGCACAGTGACAGCACTAGACACGAGCCTAAATCCTGCCATGTGACCTGAGGAACTTTTAAAATGACTTCTTAAAGATCTCATACTTAACAGCATAAATATATAAATAAATTAATTTTAAAAAAATTAATCAGCTTTAAATAATACTTCAAAAATTTACCAAATTTCAAAATATTTTATCACTAATTAATTGCTCTGTACTCCAGTTGGGTGGTATTTTCCTGCTGCTTCTTGCACAGGATGTCATGAACATTTGTTTGAGAAGTGGAATATATACAACAAAGATTTCACTTTTAAAAACCCACACAAATCCTAGAGTGATGCAATATTTCTGCTGAATTTGCACATAACATGCATAGAAAATAAAAAAGGCCCAAGCTTAAAATCTCTAGAGAGATAACTTACAAAATAAGATGTCAAATACTAGAAAAATAATTCCCAATCTCCAGAATACATTATATCAGAAAAAATTAATATCCAGTTTTACTGCACAAAATCAATTCATTAGCATGTGTAATCAACTGTGTAAGAACCAAATCAATTCACAAGCTTCTTGTCACACCAATTTGACCATTCTGCTCTGCTTGGGGACACCAACTCAGGAACAGCAGTAGAGAGCTAACAGCAATAGAACTGGTGATTTTCTTTTGGCAGCACTGGAGCTGAGCTCTCAAGAACACCACTCTCAGCTTACACCACTGTTCTTAAAACAGTTTTATTCTTTAAGTTGGACCTATGAAGATGCTGCTATCCATTAACAGTTTATTTTGGTTTACAGATCAGGAATATTTTATTATCTGTTTAGGAAATGCAACAACCTGTGCAACTATGAAGCCCTAACCAAGCTCCTGAACAGTCTCACACCTGGTTGAATTTAATTTGTTTTCCACAAAGGGGAACTCAAAAGAAAGAAAAAAAAAAAAAAAAAAAAGTTAATTTCTACCAAACTGATTAAAGAAAGTACATGCTTAACACCCCTACCCCTAAAGAAGGCCATCCCATACATTTATAATTATCCCTCCCCCCACTTCTACAGGACCTTTTATTCTAACTGGATCTATTGGGATGCAAACACTGCACTACAGATAGCCTGTGCTTTAGCAAGGAAACAAACCCTCACCCTCACATGGAGCTCTCCACAGCCACCCCCCATCAGTGAGAGGCTGGGGAAACCCAGAACAGCCACAACACCCACAGACAGCAATCATTTATGAGGTCTCTTCTTTTTACCCTGAATCACTACCTGATCACTACATTGGATGAGAATTTTCCTTCCTTTATTCTGTAAATCCTTATCTGGGTACCTATAATCATTGATTTTGGCCTCAGATAACCTTCCTGTATACAGACAACAGCATCGAGGTCTGACTGCATCATGCTGGCAGCCTATATACTATTACCAGCACACTAACTGCTGCAGTGTTGCACTGCCAAAACACATGGCCATTCAGCTCTGGTATTGCAAATAGGTCAGATCATACTTGCTGCTCCCAAAAAGCTGCACAGCCTTTTGAATTATTACTGCTCTTATGAAGCACAACACTGTTTGCTCAGGGCAGGCACCAGGTGCATTTCTTACAAGCAAGATGACTGAAAGGTCCTTGATCTGTCAGATCCATTCTTTTCACACTAACACAAGAGTGCAAATCCCTCCTTCCAATTGCCTTTGAACACTAGCAGTAGGTGCTTGATAGATCACCAGCTGTGCTCAATAAATACTGCTTCAGGCTCCTACTTGATATTTTGCTCCTAGCAATCAGCATAAGACCCAACAAAAATATTTTACTGGAACTGGGCTTCTTCCATGATAGCTTGGAAAAATCAAACTGGTATATCTCAGACAATAATCTGCAGTTTCTCCAATAGTAACATAAAAACCTCATACTGTGAACATTTCAAATACGCAAAACCCAAGGCATAAATCTATTTAACTTGTAATGCAAAAATAAAGAGAAAATTATTAGTTTGAATGAGAAATTTGTCTTTAACCATGATATATATATTTTGGGTTTATTTTCCTAGAATATTGCACGTGTTTGGTTTGACCACTCCACGACAATTCACAAATCCACAGTGTCATCACTCCATCTTTAATTTATAGAAACATGAAAGAGACAATTAAAGAAACATAAATCCATACTCAAGGCATGTCTCACTCCTTGCTCAGGCTAGGTCCTTTAAGATCAAACACTGCAAAGCAAAGCTCAGCAAAGAAAACCACTGACCACAAGACCTGCAGGAACTCAGCCCTGCAGAAGACAAGCTTAGCAGCTGCCTGTGCTCCCAAAAAGCCCTCAGTGTTAGGACACATTTTCCCCTCTCAAAGACAATCTGCAGTCAGAGCTCTGCAGCAAGCACCAATGTCACACCAGAGTTTCCTGGAGGGGTCAAGCACTTAAAGACAGCAAGTAACTTTCAGCAGGACTCACTCCAAAAGTCCAAAGGACTTCCACCAGTCCAGGTGGGTGTTGGAAAAAGAAGCAGTTTTACTCTGCATTTATAAAAACATATGAGGAACTATTAGAGGCAACAACAACAACAACAACAAAAAAGGTGCTGGAAGCAGCCACAAGTTATGAGAGGTAAGGGTAAGTGGCAAAGACTCAGGACAAGCCATTCACTACCATTCATTTCCAGTCCATAATAAAAGAAAGCAATTATTAAATGGAAGGAGTAACTTTTCCTAGCAAAGGGTGAGCTCAAATTTTTGAAGAGCATCTAAAAGTAAACACACAGTATGAACTGAATTATAAAACTAATTCCTGCAGAACAGTCTTTGAAGGAGGCATTCTAACTAATTGAGCTCCACAGTTTGTTTCATGTGCACATAATCAGCTTTTAATAGCAGCATCTATAAATCAATTCTGCAGCTGACTGTAGCTCTGCTGAACTATCCAAATTAAATTCTAGTGGTTTGTGAGAAGAAGGAGGGCTGAAAGCTAAAATGAGGCTGAAAAATATAATTGGCTCAATTTTGTTTCAATTTCCTACACTAGGAGGGATGGGGGTCACAAGCATATATTCACATCCTGTCACTTTCCCATATTCAAGTTTTTGGTTAATATTTTTGTAATTAGGGCCCTCACACAGCCTTCAAAGGGCAACTGTTTACTTTATATGGCTCTTTTATTTAGGTAACAAATATAAACTAATCTGCACCCAGCCAGTGGGGTAGCATGCAAAGCCAATCCAAAAGCAGAATTTTTACAAGGCTGACAGTACAGCAGAATTTTAAATGGAGCACAGTGCATTCAAATTCAGCAGTTACATTCCTCTAATGAAAAATGAACATATAAAGAAGTAAAACAACCTTTATTAGACCAAAGCCTTGCTAGACGTGATATGCATTAAATCCTTCCATAGAAAGGCTGGTTGTTTTGCTATTTAAACTGATATATAAGATCAGCTCATAAAACATTTTGAGCTACTGTACCTATAAATTTTCTATTCCCTTCTCAAAGATTCCCAGTTGTTTCACAGAGGACAGCAAAAAAAAGCAGCTTTAATTTTCCAAACCCACATGAACGTGAGTTGGATTCTCCAAGGCTGTAGGAAGGAGCTCTGCAAGAGTCTGGGGGAAGGTGCTGAAGTTCTACCTGAAGTTTAAAAGACTGCAAGACACAGGGTTAGTGTTTAACTGTAAGACTTCCACTGGGGCCATTCCCAAAGGGTGTGCTCAGAGGACAGGACCCAGTTCCCAAGCTTGGGTGAACTCCAGGACTACAGTCTAAATATGTGTCAGGGTACAACCAGGTATATCCACACCTCTGGATATACACCTCACCCAAGTGCCCCCTGTAAACTGGATCCAACCTGGTCTCCCCAGAACAAACACAAATGCCAGGAACAAAGACTCCTGTAATTAATTTCCCAAGTGGCATGATCAGGACCCACAAACTGCTTAGGGACATAGCCCACAAACTGCCCTTGCAGTTTTGACACCCCCATGGTGTGGTGTGTCTGCCTTACTACCCCTGAAGAAATGCTTCAGCAAGGATGCATGCAGATAGAAATGCAGTGGATGAGAAGGAGAAAAAGAAGAGGGCAAAATGCTTTTCAGCTGAAACTAAACAATCGAAACAAAAACTGACCTGAAGCCAAATCATTAAATCAAATAAAAACAAGGGGGGAAATGTCACAGTTTGTTCTTGCAGAATTTGGTGAAGTTCCAACTGCCTTTGCTTTGTAGCTTCCTCTGTTCTGAATGTCAGCTACAGCTTTGGTGTGTCATCCAGCAAGGGCTTTCCTCCAGCTCAAACCATATGCAAAGTCACATAAGTCACAATGGACCAACACAAAAGACTAGAAGACCTGTTTCTGAACACATTTTTTCCCAATTATATTGACTGTTCTTATATATAAGAATATAGTAATAATATGTTCTTATATCCTTACATATATGTGTCCTTATACCCTTGAAACATGGAAATCATATCACTTCTGGCCAAGACTCTGGCTCATCTTTATGCTACATACTTTGATGTTCAAAGTCGTTTTGGCACATCTGAGAACACAAATCCACAGTGGCACAAGAGGAGGCAAAGGTGCTGAGAGCCTGAACAACTAGGCTTGAATCAGGACAACTAGGATAGACATTGCAAATCCTCTGCAAATAGATTGTCTGTGGAAAACGACAGCTGTAATACATATTCCCTATGAACTGACAATAATACCACTGAAATCTGCCTGGAAGCATTCTGCAAGAGATGATACAAAACAAGTTTGAGGGTGATTATATTACTGGCTGGATTAAGGCTCTGAGCTTACACACCAACCTGCTGCTTCTAGAAACTAAGACAAGTCAGATGGGACTGAATTGCTCTGCAAGGGATTTGGTACCACAGCTCTCTCAATCTGTCTTAATCTGCCAGAGCACAAAGCTAAGACACTTAGACATCTTTCATCTTCCCTTGGGCTGTTGTCCCTTCAGCAGAGAGGGAATCTGCACCAGGATTACAAGTGGGAATCATTTCCTGTAATGTAAAGCAGCCCAGCTGCATCGCAAAAAGTCAGGCATGCTCTTCCAAAAATGTCAGGTCCATGAACAAGGATTTCATGACTTTTGGACTCAGTAGGCAAAAAGTAAATAAAATATATATAGTTATATAAAAGGTTCTAGTTGCTGTATTGCAATAGCATATTTCTGACAATTTTTCAAACCTTTTGCAAATGACAGGAAAAGACACCTACTTGCAGGCAAATCTGAACTTTGAACATGTAGGACTCCAGATTAGAACTCTGTATTCTCAGCACAGGAGGCTTAAACAGCTGATTTGCTAACAAGCAATAAAGATCATGCCACACTAGACTGTCAATAAAACAGCTCCTACCAAACTGCCACAGAAGAGAATGTGCTCCCCTGAACATTTCTGAAAGGAGTTTTAGAAATGTATAGATCAACAGGGGAGCACCACACATACAAAAGTACTATCAGGAATTTTTAAAGGCATACATGATACAGAAAACTTCTGTTCCTTGTACACCAGAAATACTATCCCTTTCAGAGAAACTGTACACACCTTAGATACTATCACCAGGAGAGAGGGTGCTACTCAGTGGGGACCTATTTCATGACAGCAAAATAATGAAGATAAAAGACTTCTGTTCTTGCTACTGAAATTCCACTCCTAGGAAATTAAAATGTGTGTTGCATGGTATGCTCTGCATCATGTATTTATTATTGTAATGATTTCTGGTGATTTATAGGTTTCCAGGTTACCAATTATATGATGCAATAGCTTTTTTGATTACTAGTTTTTCCTAGCCTATACTCCAACACCATTCTTAAATCCTTTTTAAGTTTTGAAGATGCTTTGTATGTGCTCCCTCATAAGTAGAATCACGTACTGCTACTTAAAATTACATTGTTTAGGTTTTTCCACAGCCAATACTGCTATAAAACCTGCCATGCTTTGAACAAGGACACCGATGTAGCACAGAGTGGGATTTCTTTTGTTTCTTCATGTCAATGGAGGTTCCAGCTATATTTAAAAGGTTACACCTACTACAGTTTTATAAATGCATATGTAGATGAACTCCCTTTAGGCACAAAGCAGCTTTCTAGAAGCTGCTTTGAGAACACCTTGAAACCTGTGGAGAAAATCAAGCCTGCCTGGTTTTCCTTGAAGCTGCCATCTGTGGCATATGCACCTAGTTATGCTTGGTTGCTTTCTGTCACATGAGCACTTTGTGTCAAACTGACCTAACAACAAACAAAAATATCACACCAAGAAATGCTGTTAACGCTGGGACACTGAAGAGCAGGAGAAAAACAATGCATCACCTTCC
This sequence comes from Luscinia megarhynchos, assembly GCA_034336665.1. Lineage (NCBI taxonomy): Eukaryota > Metazoa > Chordata > Aves > Passeriformes > Muscicapidae > Luscinia > Luscinia megarhynchos. The sequence goes on from CM067564.1 coordinate 70,466,795, forward strand.
AGCCCTACTAGAGCTGTAATAAGGGCATGACACACACAAGAACTGCTAGAAGACTGATTTTATTTTCAGTCCCTCATTGTATAGCATGGCCAGGATTTTAGCAGTTATTCAATTCACGGCGAAAGGGGAGGACAGGAGGAGGATAAGGAGATAGTGTTGCCAGCCTTTTCCAAATGAAAAGGCAGGCTACCAAAGGTAAACAAAGCCTAATCAATTAAAACCAATAAAGTACAAAACTTAATGGCCATAATAAATCATGCAAGCAGATTATGCTAGATCAGATCAAGCTGCATTACATGCCCTACCCTTCTCTCTGAAGATATGTCACAACTCAGATTCCCAAATATATCATATTCCAGTGGTGAACTATCAAGAAATGACAGAGCGTGTAAGACCAGCACCCACTATGGCACCTCTGAATTAGGATCACGTTTGGTGCAGGCAATCCAAGACCCTCTCAGCAACACACCACATCTCCCCCCCACTTGGTTCTCACTGTGCAAGTGTCAGTAAGACTCCTGCTCTCTGCTCAGTCATTTTCTCTCAAAACCTCCTTTGGTTGTGAGAAGTATGCTGCTCCTGAGGACCTAACTCCTACAGCCTGTGTTTCACAGATTCATTTAGGACCTCTTGAGATCACCTAGCCCAACTGCAATCATTTGTGGATGACCTAGAAGATTGACCTTTTTTCTCCATGAAGAATCTGTTTCTCTCTCTTGGTAATGATTTGGATCTCTCATCTTAGTTTTCTTTTATCTCTGGCTTTCTAGGGTACAACTGGTTTTTGCCCACATTTGTGTTAACTGCCTTCAGCTGACCAAAACTCTATGCATTAAGAATTTAAGTGCTGATTTCTTTTCACACAACACAATGGTGAGCTTAAGAAAGCATTAATATGAGATCATTTTGCAGATGACCACAGCCATGCAGTGTGCATGAAAGATTAACTTCTGACACAAGAGAATGGCCAACAGTCACTGGCGCAGACAGAAAGTGCCAGAAAACTTAAACCTGTGTCCTAACAGCAAAAATAGAGCAGGGCAGGGGGAGGGAAGCCACCACTGGAAAAAACCATCTGAATATGGACACATCCAACACCTCTGTTGTTAGCCACAGCTCTCCAGCAGCAGACTGAGCAAACGGCAACAGATGGGAGAAGGCAGGAGACTGAACTGCAAACAGAATTCAAGCACTAGCAGGAACAGGGAGCAGCAGAGAGACCACACCTGAGGGCAGTGGTAGGACACCAGTGCCACCAACCACACCAGAATACTTGGAACAATATCTACCCACAGGATATCTGTTTTGATGCCAAAAAAGGAAAGATTCCAAGGCTTTGAATTGGGAACTTCAAAGAGGAGAGATACCAAGGAAAGCCATATACATACCTCGAGCTGTGAGCAGGGCAGACAGGTACAAAATACATGGAAGACTCAAGCCAACCATTACCAGAGATTTCAAGAAAGCTGGGAAAGACCAGAGTTCAGATTCTCCAAAAGTTCTTATTTAAGTCAGGTATTAATGGAGTCCATGCTTCTGTGAATGTGCCCACTGGCCTTGAGGAGTCAGCTACAGGTTTAAACTCATACCAAATTTATAAGCTTGGGCGAGTTAAAATTATAAATTTTTTCCAGGCTCTAATTTGCTCTTGTAGGCCTGTTTTAGCCAGGCATCATCAAAATATATGTAAGTGCACCAAAGAACAAGTTTTGGTAGCATACAAAGGCACTGATTTGATAATTGTTTACAAGGTGTTTGATGCTACTTTGTGTCTTTGAAAAATTGTCCCTACATTAGATCAATTTCACCAACACTCCCACCATCCAGAGTACAGAAGGACTTAGAGGGTCATCCACCCCACTCCTGAAAGATTATATACAATGACTACAACAAGTTGTTTCCTTGATATTTTATTTCACGCTATCTTCTAAAAAAATCAAAATTATGGAGATTTCCACCACTTCTTTTCAGCAGCTATTCCACAATATTCCACAAGCTAGTTCACTGTGAAAGTCTCCTTTTATCTTAAATCCACTCCATTTGTAGCATCATTACATTACTCTTACCTCTAGCTCTTTGAATACTAAACAATTCCTTCATTTTAAACCACTAAAAATCGTCTAATACTAGACACTTATCATACAACACTTTTGTCATTTCTTGGACAAGCTGTACATGCTCAAGTTCTTTCAAAAGCTTTCTTACTAAGCCTGTCCTTTTTGTCACTGTATAATCAGGTTTGCTGTTTTTCTCTTCAGTCCCTGCAATTCATTGATATTTTTTCTGAAATGAAGAAACCCAGAGTGAATGCAATAACCAGACGCAATTTTTTTAAAAAATTCAACATCCCAGATCTCTTACTCCCATATGCTTTCCTTATGCTAATGGTGTGTGCAGAGATTCTTAATAAGAGCAACACTGAACAGGGTACACAAGGTTTTCCTCAAGTCCACCCTCTTCCTTGAACCAGAGCTGAGCAAATCTAGGGACTATTTCAAGTTCAAGGCATATTACTTAATGTTACAGAAAATCTTAAGAGTGTCTTTGGAACAGCTGGGGCACAATATGCAAATGTATGCTTAGGGAGCTATTAAAACACAGATTATTGACCTCAAAACTAGAAAAGATCCTTTGGAACCCTTCTGCATCATTACACAGCTGTATCTAGAGACTGATGGACTTCCAGACAGAGTCAAGGCTGCTGCGTGTCATCTTCTCCTGTAGGATAAACACTAAAGATGTTACCACCATCTAATTATACTTAAATAAGCATTTATGCTGGGGAAATTGTATAAACATTGCTCTAACAGAGTATAAACATTGCTGTAACTCTGCAATTGGAGGTCTTTCTCTTATTATACTCCACGTTTCCAGAGAAGGAAATAGCCACTCAAATTCCACTAAAAGAGTTCTCAGTTATGGATCACTAGCAATATTGATTGGAATGGCTCCCTTGGAAACATTACAGTCTATCATAGCAATGTTGGTGCTGCAGCAAATATGTTAATCTGCTAAAAGCCTTTTGAACATTGTGTCCTCAGAAATCTCTCTCAGTCTACTGGTCCTTTTAGACCATGCCCATTGCTTTAGCACCTTGCAACAGCACAGAGCTGCAAGCTCATGGGATGACTCAAGCTAAAAGTCAGTTTTCTAAGTTTGTGTGTCCTTCTGAAGTCATCAGCATCACACACACCCCCAAAAACAAAGTATGCATCAAAAAAGCAAAGCGAATAAAATGTTAACAAATAAACATATTTTTTTTCTGCAAAATTCTTCTATGTTGAAAATGGCTACAGATTTTTTTTTCCTATCTGAAATATCAAAGTGAGCATTCATAGTAGGTGTTTACTGTGAAAAACATATCCAGGTAAAAAAATTAAAAACTAAAGTACCCTTTCTTATATTTCTCCTCAGATTTTCCTGAAAGGAAATCATTTGGACAATGCCAGGATGGACAAAAAAACATTTCTTAAACATTGAGACAAAATATAGAGGAATTTACACAAAACTGATGGACAGGAAAAAAAAAAAAATCAAACTGTGAAAAATCCTTTTTCACCTCTTATTCAGCTGTATCTTAGCAGTACTGGTAGGTAGAATATAGCTGCTCAGTGGATCTTCACCTTGGCACAAAACCAAATAGGACAAAATAGAGGGAAGAGTCACTGCAAAGAAGTACAGTTTTCCATGACAGCTATATAAAATCTCCAGCCCTTATCCAACAGTTTTAAATAACTTATGAACTCAGTCCTGTACCTCCCTTAAGACTCAATGGAAGTTCACCATATCCAGAGTTATTTTTCCAAGGTAGCACCTGTATACCCCAGAGGACACAGACCAGAAAGAAGAATATAAGCTGGGGAGGAGGGGAGAGGAGAAAACCTATTTCCCATATTTTATAAGCAAAAAAGTAGGGGGAAAACAGACATTGTGATTAATCTGAAAGGAATTTGTGGGAAATGCAGCTGTCCTTTGTGACATCTCCCTGGAGAATGAGCCATGCTGCAGAGGGGGAAGAAACCATAAAAAAGAAAAAGATTAACCTAGCAAGTCTCAGGCACACTTTGTGACTACAGAACTATGCCACAGCAAATGTAATTACATAAGGGTAGTGAGACCTCATTTTCCCCCATCACTTCCTCTTGCTAATGCAATCCTCCCCCAGCAATATGGAAAGATGCCTAGAAGGGTCACTGTCCTCTCTCTCAGGGCACATGTGCTGCGTGTGCTGGGCTCTCTGGCACACAGGACTGACACTGTCTTGCTGTCCACATCACATCTTTTAACTTCAGCCAACATCCTTGCCCTGTGCCACACTGCCAGGTGAGCAGCCAGCTGCACCTGCCTGCTCTTGACAGGGACATCAACAAGGAGAGAGGCTCCTCGGCCCCACTCCTCCCACCACCAGCCCCCTTCTCACACACCAACCAGGGCTCTGCCCCACATCCCCACGCTGACACCACCAGTGTTACATATCCCCCTTCCTTAAGGGCCTTAGAGCTGTACATCACACTCATCCAGCTCTCCAACAAAAATGCCAGCTTGAGCCCTGAGATAATACAAGCCTCAACAAGGATTTTGTACCTGCAATATTCTCATTGTAAAGGCAGGAAGAAGCAAATGCAATTCTGTCGTTAATCAGCATTAATTGTTTGGGGCAACACTGAATGTATAAACAATGCATGGTTATTTGAATTAACCTGAACAACCAGACACTCATTAAAAAAAAATTCAGAGATTCATCATTGTCCCAGTAAAAAACAGACCCCCAGGGACTTCATTTTATTGCAGGTATCAGATACAACCTGGCTGTGAAAAGCACAGGCTCAAGTCCACCAGAACAGAGTAAAACACAACACTGTTTAAATGGAGCCACACCTGTTGATAAATAAATGCAGGTATTAATTCATTCCAAAGGCTGAAGTTTCACATACTGGAGATCTTAGATGTCCTACCAAGCCCCAGCAAAGCCACCAAAGTCATGATGGAATTGAACAAACTGAAAGGTGACAAGAGCCCATATCAAGACACACGGAAAGAAATGAGAGTAGGAAAAAAAAAATAAAATAAATAAAATCAAGTATTCCCCCCACTGTCCCCCTCCAGAAAAAGTAACCCTAAAGGCTTTAAAGGGAATATTTAATCTCTAAATTTATTACTTTTCCCTCCCCAGAATAAATCCACTGAAGAAAATCAAAACAAAACAAAAAAAAAGGACAACAAAATAACACTTTGTGTAAAATACCTTTTCTTGGAATGAATAATGACAATTTTTAGAGCTGAATTTAAAACAACTTTGTTGCTTAACAGTTATACTTCTGTGATAGTAATGCCTAACACACACTCTCGGCAACAATATTTATTAGAAACTTTCAGCATAAAACTGTTGCAAATCCCAAAATGCCACAGGCCAAGTTTTATGTAATTCCTGAACATTATTTTGTATCAACTCCGTACTAATGACTACATTCAGGGATTACAAGCTTTTCTTCCCTCAGTTTCTGTATCTGCCATGCATCAGGCCCCCATTCACTTTCCATTTCTCTGCCCTACCCTTTACTGTACAATTACAAGCATCAGTCAGAAGCTCATGATATTTAATTCTTTCTTCCATAACTTTTTCCCCTTTATTTTACAGATAAGCCAGCACAACCAGTTAGCAAGCAACACGATCACCAGTTCTGGGCACATTCATGAATTTTCAGTATGGGTAAGTGTATCATAGCTCTCCATGCATTAAAATTCATGGTTTAGGATGGAAAATTGATGCAGGATCCTCACATGCTATCTCCTTTTTTGGGCAGGGTCTTCAAGCAGCAGACACTACACAAGCACCTCCTCTTGCTACAACTACTCCTTCCCAGAAGGGGTTGCTGCATATGAAGCTCTTGTGGAGCAAGGGTATGTCTCAGAGGAGCAGCTAGACCAGCAAAAGCAGTCTGGCTTCCCAGGGCTCTCCTGCTCTCCTTCAGCCCCCAGCCCAGCTCCCCAGCAGCATTAACCACAACCCTGGCAGTGCTCTAACACAATGGTTTCTGTGTGCACAGGTGCACAGGTGACTTTAGGAAAGCTCCAGAAGTGGAAGGCAGCAAAGGGAAAGCTTATGCTGTTATTCCAGATAAACCAAAAGCTTCCTGGCTACCACACTGTCATAGAGCAATTGCTTACATTAGGCATTTCTAACATCAAAAAACACGCCAAATTAAACCCTGATTAAAACTTTTGTTATCTACAGATGATCTCTATGATGGAGGTCCCACATTTGAGGATTCAGTGCTTCTGAGAGAAATCTGTTTGCATGCAAGACAAAAAAAAACCCTGCAGATAGGTAGGTATTCACTCTGCAGTCAGCAAAGTTAGTTGGCAACATTAACATCCTCATTCCCAGATGTCTGTTACCACTCCTCTGGGAGATGGATACAGCTGGAGAAAGGGGATTTTACAGGACTCTCTAATCCGTGTCATTGCACTCAGCCAGGTTCGCCCCTGAAGCTGGCTGATTTGCCATCAGCAGACACAGGAACACTCGTATAATCTCTTGCTTTGGAAGAGTGCTGGGGACAGTAACCTCTAGCTTTTGGGCAGTGATAAGCAGCTGGGAACAGTAATATTTTCAGCAGGCTCAGCTGGAACCTAGAGAAAGCATCTGTCCGTAGTTTCAATGACAGGTGGCAAGGAAAAAGCAGCGTGTGTGAAGTGCATAGGCAATGTAAATCCTATTTCTGTGACAAAAAGTTTACTCACCTCTGCTTTTAAGGCTTTATTTTTAGCTTCTTTATTTAGTAAATGCCTAGAGACGACATCATGACACCAAATACAGTGAACTTTCCAAAGGGGATATAAGATAGAGTAATATTGTCTTGCTAGTATTTTAAAGTAACACACTCATAATCCAGTCATGCAATGACATGTAACACATCATCTATACCAAGAAGCCTATTTTAGAGGGCTTTTTTCTGCCAGCATTTTGTGCCAGCCAGCACCAATTCAAATAACAGTAATGCCGAGTCCTTTCATTCATCCCACTGACAGATTAGATTATTTCTGGTGTTTTACAGCTTATCTTGATCCCCACCAGAATATATCATATTTTGCCTATAAAATTGTGCTTTCTCTGAAGAAATTTCAAATTCTACATTCAGCTACATAAACTCTCACATTTTCATGACTGACATGTCTGTTTCATCTTTTCCTTAAGTGCACGTTTCTATGTTTGTAACCATCTGTAACTGCACTCTTCTGTCCACCTTTTAGCCTTGCCTTTGAGGAGAATACACACATTTTGATGGGCATATACTGTCCTTACAGTTCACCTGGCTTTTATTTTTGTAGCCTCTCATGCCTTGATTTGCAGTGTACCTTCCACTCTCCGCTGCTGGAGACAGTTGGAAGGTGTCTCCATTCTACACACACACACTCTCTGAACAGACATTCTGATGAATAGTATCTGCTCTCAAAAAGAGAGGCTCAGACTATCAAAGTACTCTATCTATAAAATACATATAATACAGAATTTAAAGGGAGGGTGACAAAATGTTATTTCCTAGTGAAATGCCAGAGGAGACCAAGTTACTCTTGCAGCCCTTCTTAGATTGTCAGACCTCAGAACACAATGATGTTCCTACTGCCAGTTGAAATATCTGTCTTCACTGGGACTTTCCATGAGCTTAATGTTGTATCTCCTAGCATAGACTTGACTCAGTCATCTAAAACCCTCATCATCCTTCAGCCTCTGTTGTTGTTGTGGTTTTGTCTACTTCTTCAAACTCCCCTGCAGTTATAAAAGTCCTCTTGAAGCAATGTGATTTCCATATTTGCCTAGGAAAATAGCTACACTAGACTTTCATCTTCACCCATCACCTCAAATAGCATTAATGGAGTATACTTACAAAAAAGAACTATAAGAATGACAATGTGTATTTCTCCAAAAGCCTTCTTTAACTACATTAATTACACTTCAGTCCACCCATGTGGTTTGGGCTTTACCCAAGTGTCATCCCTGTATTGCAAAAGGTTGAACAAGGGTGTTGAAAATTTCACTGACTTACATAAACAGTTGCCAACAGAGAGACATTTGTGACATAGATATTCTGACTTCTGTTCTGCTGCTCTGACCAGCAGTGGAATAATTTTCCTCTCAACATATTTTGACATAATAATATCTGCTGTTGGCTAGAAAGTGCTGGCAGATGTTCACATACAGCAACACTAACATTTTTGAAGACTTCCTCCTGTTTTCTATTCATAATTGTATCTTCCCACAAGCTACAGTGGAACATTTTACAATTCCTTTGCAAATCACATTTCCAGGAAAAGAAGTCCCTGCAGCTAACTAGACCCAGATTACAGTGGCTTTCTGTTGCTACCATTCATGACAACCAAGGAGCATCAGACACCCAAAGAGCTTTAGAATCCAGCACCTAAGTCTGCTGAAGTCAAGTACACAAGTACACAAAATAGTCCAAGTTACAGCAAATTTCAAATGGCTAACTTTATTTCTAAATCAGAAACTGTGTAAGGAGTACAGTCTAAATTACCTTGACTGGACAGTGCCAGACTAAAAGTATCTTTAGAGTAACTGCTTACTATTTCATATGGCCTAGAAATAAAAGTACCTTTGAAAAGTCAATTATACAAGCAATAATTTGCCAGAACAGCCAATCAGATGCTAAACCCCTATACTGAAAATTAATGCTACACCTAATTAAGCAGACAAAACTGACTTTTTGCCTAGAAACTGAAGTAAAGAGACTATTCTGCTTTAACTATATGTAAAATTTTCCCATCATATATATTTAATTGTCTGTTACTTGTTGGCAGTTCAACACGCCACATTCAAAATTTCCTTCTAAAATAGAAAACAGCATTTAGGACTTCTGAATAGTTTAAGCTTATGTAAGGTAAAGGTTTGAGAATGTGTTGAGAATGTGGGCTATCAAAACATACAAAAATGTCGCAAATAAATATATGATACAAGAAAATATTTGCTATCTGAAGAAACCAAGATGCAAAGAATCACAGGCTAGAGCTTCCACAGTAAGCTCACAGTTCATCTAAAGTAATTTGTGTCGTTCTCACAAAATCTTTTCTGTCTAGGACTAAGGCTTTAGCTGGAATAAGAAAAAACCCACACAGACGAATCAAATTTCAAGGCAACACACACCTATTTGAAATTCACACACTGCAAATACATACATTAAGGGGTGCACATTGTAGCAGTGCTCCCAAAGTGTGAGATCTAAGAGCAGAGCAAAAATGACTAAGTGGACCCAGTAGTCCAATCAAGAAAGGAAATTTCGTCTATTTATAAATGCAAGTTCAAAAATGAAAATCCCTCTGCTCAGCAAGGACCCCATTCACTATAAGAAAATCAGTAGTCATCTTATGCAGTAGCAGGGAAAATTATCTCCAGTCCTGCAGGGCATTAAAGACTTCCTAAGGGACACTAAGTGACTTCAACCACCATTTAGACACAAGTGTTTTCATCTCTGTTATTCTTCTAATTGTTCTCAACAAAATAAAAAGATTGCTGTGAAAATTTGCAAGTCTTGTCTTCTTTTGTTACCAATAAACTGCTAACCCATTTGGGAATTTTGTACACTCGTAATTGCAAAGAGGGAAATCTTAAAAAAAAATTTTATCAACCCAGTCATTTTTTGTCCTGACACTGGGTAAAATATACCAGAAAATCTTATTCTTCCAAACCTCAAATCCTGTTACCACTGAAGATAAAGTGAGTTTTAACTTCCCCGCACTCCCTCAACCCAATCCACAACAGGGCTTCAACTCAGAACCATGCCTTAAAAATTACACCTATTTCAGGACACCAATCCCACTGACACCCAAATGCATTCCCGTTCTAAGCAGTCACTCCCCTCACAGAGGTCGCTGCTCTGCAGCCACAAGCCCATCACAGATGTTTAAAGCCAGAATGTGTCAGTGTTTCTGAGCGCATATGCCCACGTGTCTCCACGCTCACGTCCTTAGTGACACACGCTGGTGGTTCCAGGGAAAAACACCGCTAGAGAGTCACCTTAAAAAAAGTGCCTTTGGCAACTATTAGCTTCCTGATAAATTATCCCATTAATGCAAACATGAAAAAGAAATTCCCTTCCCAGATCTTGTCTCCCTTGAACCGTAACTCTTCTGTATGTGAAGCACAGCCTCTTGCCTGTTGCACTAGAAATCTGCTCAGATTCAAGCTAAACTCCTGCCATGACACAAGAAGCCAACAATGAAGCTCCTCTATCTTAAAAGCGCAACCTGATGTGCAGATTTGCTGGCTTTTCATCAGATGTTGAGCTACATTCCTTCTTCTTGCTTAGTCATAGATTTTAAGGAGCATTTAATCATCTTTCAGAGAAGAGACTTGCTTCTAAAGGCCAGTTTTTGGCTTTTTTTTTTTTTTTTAGTAAGATAGACTTGGGGTTTTTTTTCCCTAAAAATATTATTGACTCCAGCTTCATTCAACATATCAGTACATTATTAAAGTGTAATTTAAAAACACACTGATAACTGAGCAAGTGTATGGAATGTAACCAGTGCCAATATATTCAACGAGATATAGAGAGTTATTTTAGCCTTTTATTACAGCACATGAAAGTTTAGGAATTTTTAATAATCTTTAATAAAACTCCTAAATATATTTTTGGAAGATAGAAGACTACTATTTTATTTCTCTTCCCAATATTAACAAAGAAACAATCACATGCACTAAAAGAGACCAAAACTCATTCATTGTTTCTAAGGAGGGGTATGTCACAGAAGCTCCAAAGGGCCACTTTCCTTTGGCAAAAAAAAAGGGTGTTCTCATTTCCAGCCATCTGCCTCTCTCCTCCGGGGCACTTCATTTCAGCATTTTGTTCGATTCACATAAAACTTTCAGTGAGGTTTTCCTTAGCTGGAACTGGGATATGTTTAGCGTTTCCCAAGTAAAGCACTAGAGTGGGTGGTGCTATTATTCATCACCGCACCCCACGACTCACAAAACATGCCATCTGCCATCCTCGTTCCTGCTGTACTTTAATTAAGCGTCTACCAGTCAAAGAAAAAAAAAATGGGGTGAGAGAGGAAAAAAAATATAAAATAATGGGAGGGGAGCTGTAAAGAAGAGTGAAGAAAAGCGAGAAGGAAGGGAGGGAGGTGTCAAAGCGGGCGAACCTCCCGCGGTGGGGGGACTCGCGGGGCCCGACGGCCGGAGCCGCGGGGCCGGGGCGCCCGTACCTGGGAAGAGGAAGGCTTTGCTCCCGTTGTGCAGCCCCGGCACCTGGCGCACGCCCTCCGTGGAGCCTCCCAGCTGTAGCTCGGACAGCACGTCGATCTGCAGCGAGGGGTCCACGCCAAAGCCTGAAACTGACCCGGAAAGTGCCGTCACCCACCTGCCGACGCCGCAAGTTCCCGAGCCCCTGCGCCGCTCCCCGCAGCCGCGCGGCCGGAGCATCGCCGCTGCTCCCCGGGCCGCTCCGCGCTCTCCCGGCCGCTCCACGCGCCTACCTGGCCCCAGGCAGAGGAGCAGGCAGAGCGTGCTCACGCGGATGCCCGACTCCATGGTACAGCGATGCGCTCAGTCCATCGCCCCCCCTGCGGCTGCTGCGGGCGGAAAGGCTCCGGGGCACGGGCTGGGTCCCCCCGCCCTCACCGAGCGGCGCGGAGCCCGCGCGGCCCCGCAGCGCGCATCCCGGCGGGCGCCGCCGGCCCTGCACACAAAGGCGAGCCGGGGCGAGAGGCAGCGCGGCTCTCCGCCCGCGGGCAGACAATGGGCAAGCCCGGCGGAGGCTCCCGCCGTGCGAGCGAGGCCGCGGCAGCCGCAGGCGGCGCGCCCGTGCCCCGCCGCGCCCCTCCGCCGGGGAGCGGCAGCCGCAGCTCCCGCCCGCAGCGCAGCGCAGCGCCGCTCTCTCCCCGCCGTCCAGCGGGGACAGCGGCACCGGCGGGAGGGGCCGCCGGTTTATGCCACGGCCACAGGAGCCGCCCACCGCCTCCGCCGGGCCGGGCAGGGCCGGGCAGGGCTGGGCAGGGCCGGGAGAGGCGGTGCCGAACCGCCCCGTCCGCCGGGGAGCGGGACCCGCTGCTGGCTCCGCGGGGAACTTGCGGGAGCGCCGGGTGCGCGGATGCCGCGGCTGGACCGGCGCTCGGCGCTGGCGGTGACCCTCGGGGCGCTCTCTGACTGAGCCGAAATCACCGCGTGGTTCCCGGCCCCAGGTGGTGCCGTCCAGGGTCTGGCAAAGCCTCCGCCTGATCTCTGAGTACGAATAAAAACAGTTTGGGAAAGGCGGGGGGGAAGGGAGGAAATCAGGACGTTTGCAGTAGCTGACTGAGATGGGAATGTGCAGAGCTGGCGCGGGGCTGACAGCGGCAGGTTCGTGTGCCCTGTCCTAAAGGACGAGTCTACACAGCGGTCCTGTCCTCTTTAACAAACCCTCCTCCCGCCCCAGCAAGTGACATTTCTGTGCCGTACTTTGTGTGCCTATAAAGGGGGCTAAGAATAGCCTTATTCTTCCCTTCTCTTTCATAGATTCCCAATGTGCAGGGCAGAAATGTCTTGTTGCCAGTTTGTCAAATTCTGCAGGATGAAGCATTGGGGGGATTGGGTTTTTTTGTTGGTTTTTTTTTTCCCCTAATTTCACATGCATGTCAGTAAGACCCTGACGTCACCTGGTGATTCCAGTATTGTTTATTCCCCCCCTCCCCCCTAGAGTTCATCCTCTATGGTCTTTGCAAATAATCAAGTCTTTACAAGTAGCCTTTCACATCTTTCGCAACAATAACTACGGAGGCTGAAAGGGAAAGTGGTTCTTTGCCTCTCTTTCCCCTCCCGCCCCCACCCAAGACGACCATGGAATTCTACGGTAAATCTCTTTTTTGGACTAAATTAAGCAGTTGAGATACTAAGCAGCATACTAAGCAAACATCCTCTTTCTTACAAGAAAGAAAAAAAAGGAGAGAGAAAGGAGTGTCTGTACATGAAAGTGGGAAATGCAATCCATCCTTCAACCCAAATCCAAAGCACGGGCATTAGAGCTCCGTTCCAGTGTGCCCAACATGCATGTCACCCTCAGAGCAGTTACAGGCTTCTTTTCCGGTTGGTGGAGCCAGTACAGCCACTTCATGCCAACCAGCCTAGCACCTCTTCTGCACCAAAGAACACAACCTCTTCTTTGTCTCCAGCCTGTTGCTGACATGGAGCTGTGCCTCTGAACTCATGAAATCCGCTGGCTGCCAAAGCAGTCGTAACAAAGGTTTCCTTGGGAGAGTTAACAGGCGACAGCCACATATCACTGATTGTTTTCATGCTATTTCAATCACATTGGTTACAGATAAGTCAGCCAGAAGCAATTAATTTGAGAAGAAATAGGTTCAATATCTAGAACAATAATGGTGCGTAATGAGTCCCGCTGCCAGTTGGGTCAGGCATGCAAGTGAACAAACCAAAAGAGGCAAACATCTGCTCCAAGTCCTTTGCAGCTGCCAGCAGACAGTGTCATTTTCCATTTGCTGAGCCTGCCAAAGCAACGTAAGTATGGAAATCAGGGGAAGCCCATCCCTGTAATACTCTACTTCTTTCTCAAAAGATCTCCAAGGAGTGGCCACTCATATTCACGTACATGAAAAATCACTCAAACCACCATCCATCCTGCTTTACCTATTCCCCCAGATCTATGTGGAGCCCAGGGCAGACATTATACATTTTTCATGGAGCTGTGTTTCTGTAGTGTGAAATGTCAATGTGACAGTATAAAGTGAGCAGAAATAGGAGGATTTTTACCAACACAAGGAATATTATATTGATGATTAGATGTTTCACTTGCCATGGAATCATCTTCTGATCACTCGAAAACATACAGTTTCACATTTTTTTGGGTTGCATGTCCCTTCTTAAATTTGAATATTATGGAAATACCTGAAAGAAAATGGGTTTTATACTTTCAGATGGCTGGAATGCTGTTCCTTTTGATGGAAACTATGTGTTTTAGCCAAGAGAACTACAAACACTTCACACTGAGGCTTACCATAATCTACTCCACACATGGAAAGGGCAACAGACCTAAGAAAATGGTGTGGCATGTATCTCTAATAACCACACCTCAGTCAAAGTGTTTTCTATGTTAAGCAAAGTTTCCATCCAAAGAAGCCCGTTTCAGATACTAACCTTTTCATGTCTTTGCAATTGTCAAGGCTCTCCAGAAAGTAGATGTAGATTAGAGGTAATTTGGGTTTTGTTAGGTTTTGGGAGATTTATGGTTGATTGATGAGAGTTTTTTGGGTTGGTTTGGGTTTTTTTGTTGGTTTGGTTGGTTTGGTTTTTGATGAGCTAAGATTGTTTTACCCCTACCAATGCTGGACGTAAAATTACTCAAGGAACCATCTGTAGAAGACAAGAGTAATCTTTTGCACTTGCTATTTTTCTCCTGGGGCTTTCTTTGAAATACCACCTGATTAGAGATATTACGACACCTACAGTAAAACAACCCTCTCTTTACAAAACCTCTTGGATGAAATGACATCCTGTAATTCCACAGCAATGATATGTCAACAATAACACAAACACATTTTGTCTAATATAAGCAAAAAGACTTCTTGAGGAGACGACCCTGGAATCAGCCACCATATCTAATATTTACAACAATTTTTATATCAAATGAAGAAATAATGGATGTGTTACAATCCCCAAATTCATGAATGATTTCATTGCCAAGGGAATTTCATATTTATTAAGTGCATATTAATTACACTCATATTAATTACACTCATGTTAATTATATGGTAATAAACTGAACCAAGTAGAGCTCTTAAAGCATGCAGAAGACAATCCTGCACCAGGAAAGCATTACCTCTCTTACTGCAGCTTATGTGGGTCTATTTATTTTTAAAGAAAAACATGAATATTTTATTCACAGTAGTTTTATTCGTATATTTCCATGCTGGAATCTGGATAGACCATGTGAATTTAAGAAATACATAAGGAATTGTCACTGACCTACTTATAAAACACTGATGCAACTTTTTTCTGAGAGTATACTGCAAAACATGCAGAGTTGTTTACTCAACAGTATAATAGTGCTTTAATGCAGCATTTATACAAAAAAATATTTGTAAAACATGATGTTCCATAATTAATACTTTTTGAAGTGGAACAAGATGAATAGTCTGTTATCACAGAGGAGCAGCTTTTTAATTTGAGTAAATTTGATACTGCTGGGGATGAGGACTTTTTATTAGTTATAGTCAAGGAAAATGCAAGAGGCAAATTATGTTGCAGCACTTTCTGCTAATACCCTTCAGTGTGGACTTTGGTCCTTACCATTATATCATTATGATACACATTTTCTGTCTATGAAAACAGTCATGTATAAAAACTGTTCAGTGGTTGGGTGATGTGTAAAATGCTAGGAGAGACTAAAGTGAGACCACCATACCCATTTTCACTCATTTTCTAAATGTTGGCTTCAACAGTGGAGAACAAAGTTCAGATGCTGTTTTTGAATAAACCCCAGTTGTTTATAAGATAGTCTTTTCTTGTCAGCTTTCTGACTAGATCAGTCAACTTCTTTTGTGTATCTTCTCCCTTCAGCTCATATGCCCCTATATTTGTGTCTGTAAAGCACAGAACACTGTGCACAGTCTTCTTCTCCCAATTCCCCAGATGCTTTCTGCCCTTTAGCAAAGTCCTCTCACACAGGTGCTCTCTCTTTCCTTCCTTCTCACACACAAACTTGCGTGCACAGCAACTCCTTCTCTCCTTCTCCTTGCAATTTGTTAGTCTTGCAGCCTCCCTGAGGTGAGAGCTGGTACCAGCGTTAGCATCCTGCACACTGCAAGCTCCACTCTGCCTTTCTGACCAAGAGAACTTGGGATTTAAATCCAGCACCTGGCAAAGCTCCAGCAGACACTGACAAACTGAGTAAGCCACACACCCAAACGATGACAGGATCAGCCCTGTTAAAAAGCTTTGGCATCAAAGACATCCCTCTCAAGCATGCATCAGCTGAGGAGACATCACCCAATTTTAGCTACAGTTATGAATGTTTCATACTGATTTGATATTGCCCCACTTGTAATTGCAAAATTTACTTGCTATCAGAAAATAGAGCTGTGAAACAAAGACTGTAGCTATTTAAGGAACACACCTTAAGTCTCTGAGTGCTTCATGTCCTCCTGGGGCTTTATTCCATCTTCACTTCACACCTTGAGCCTAAGGTTGCAGCTTTGGCAAGTGGACTGGTGCAGTCAGCAGTGGAGAAGCAGCACTAGGTGTGGTGGAAATCACAAGGCTGTTGTACAGCCACATTCTTCTGAGTGCAGAAAAATAAATGGAGGCAATTACATTCATGAGAGGTAGAGATGAAGGTATTTTCCAGATTTTTTCCCAAAGATTCTTGTTTGATTCAAGGGCAAGGAAGAAAGTCTGAAAGTGCTGGTTGTGCTGTCTTTTTCCCAAATTTGAACTTAGAATCTTCCAAGTTGCAAGGTCTCCACATTAACCTTCCTTGTTAAAGTCTTGTTTTTTATACTAACTTTATTTTCTTCCTCCAAGAGAGTGCACACCCCTTTGATGTAAGGTAGAAGTGATAGACTGCCCTGCTGGCAGCCTTCACACATTATGATGCCTAAAAATGTCTTTTCACAGAAAATGTCACAGGATTGCTGGCATTGTATTTGGTGCAGGGAACCATATGAAATAAGAAGAGGATAGTTCATGATCAAGATTTAATTATCTCAGTTCTGTCTGTCCAGATCACAATAACAATTAGGCAAGATTAGAGTTGAATTACCTTGACCTCACTGTGCTCTGTGTTTTGATCATTTTCTCATCTGAAGTATTATCCCCTATTAAAAAATGAATCAGCATATTATCAGAGATATTTATGATAAAAAGCTGGCATAAAAAGGCTTTAATCTTGTATGTTTTATTCCTTTAATATAGAAAAAAATCTATACAGCCCTCACTACAGCCAGACACTGGGTGGAGTACAAGTCCCTAAAAGAAGGTGGATGCAATTTTATTCTACCATCTAATATAATAAGATAATTCCATCTGCAAGTACTAAAATAGAGAGTGGAATCCTGGCAATAGAAGGCTTTCTGTAGAAAGCAAAGGGAAAAGACATCTAGTATCTGAGAATCAAATTAGAACAAATTCATACTTGACAGCAGAATTTTTAATGACTGCAAGAGACTCAAGGAATTCTCCAGGTTTATTGCCATTAAAAGATGTCATTTTAGAGAACACAGGTTTGTGTTTGACACATACACACTGGGGAATTTTTTACAGCTTTAGTCATGGTCAGAGTCAGTGGAGAGATTTCAGGCAACTTTGGATCAGGGACCACTCACTCAGAAGGAAGAACAGACACTTGTGATGCTGGGCTCTCCTTTCTGTGTGCTCAAGCTGCCATATCAACAAATTTACCATATCTAACTCTGCCAGTTTAAAAACATCCAGTCTATCTGCTGTGTTCTGGGTGGGACTGCTGTGGAACAGTCATGATCCATTTAGTTTTCAGTTGAGCTAAGCTAGGTTTTGGTTCTTGAATGTAGAGAGAGGAAAAAAAGTCTAAAACACGGTGGTGACCTCAAAAGTACAAATTTTACATGTCCTAGTATAGTCTAATTGCTTCTGCAATATCAGAAGAGAAATTATCACAGGATCTCTTAAACTGCCTGGCAAATAATAGGCTTTTCAGACTTGATCTCTACACTTTTCACACCCAAAGTTGTATATATTAGGCAAATGGGAACAATTTCAATGATTCTACCAGTCTGTCAAATAATTAAGAAGGCCTTCAAATGGTGTAGCATTGTGTAGTAGCAGTAACATTATCAAACTCCAATTCTTAAAGGACTTTGGATTTCTTCTGCCTAAAGTGAAAAACGTAGAAGAGAGGGAGCAAGCTGGGTGGTGAGGGATGTGTTTTACACTCTGGTGCCCCATCTGAGCCTGGCCACACCTGGCTGTCCTGCTGGGAGACCTCCAGAGCCGGGCCAGCTCAGTCCTGCCGTGCTGGGACACGCTGGGGTCTGCCAGGCACCAGGAGGGGCTGCAGGAGAGGACTGTGCTAAAACGATGCTTTGTCTTTTCCTAATTACTTAAGATAAGACAATGTATGTTTTAGCATGGATGGAAAAGGATTACAAAAGAGGCTCTTCCTTTTGTCAGCTTTATTCTATGGCGATGGCATGGCCCGATGGAGGAAGGAGGAAAGAGGGAGAACCCTCCTGGGATCTCCGTCTTCAGGAGAGGGAATGGGGGGTGGCTTTGGCTAGCAGCCAATGGGATAAGGACACAGGGGGATGGGGTCAGGATACAGGAACTCCCGGTAGGGTGCAAGGTCACAGGGAAAGGTCACAGGAAGGGGGACATGAACCGGGAGCTAGCCGGGCGGAGATGGCCAGGTTTACTGATTCATTCCTTATACCTCATTTATTGAATTACAACAGGACTGCACTCTGGCAGTGCTGGGGATTTCTGAGCCCTGTGTCACTGCAGAGACTAAACACGCCAGTCCCAGACTCAGCAGATCTCCCTGCAGCCAAAGGGAACCTTGACTTGCATCTTTAGGAAGAAGAAATGCTGTACCTCAGCCCACACTTCCTGGGTTAGTCCTAGAGGAATAAAAGAAACCTCAATTCCAAAGAGCCAGAGTAGTCTGGTAATGAATTTGATACAAAATTCTAGAGTGTAGATGTTCTATTATTTCAGCATTGGTTTTTAAGCCACAGAATTTAAATTCTTAATCCCTATTGCAAAATCATTACTGAATATGTTACTAAATGAATTCCATTATTTAAATTTATGAACAAACAAAATGAAAAGAAAGATTTATGCTTGTATGTTTTTTTAAATTATCATCCATAGACACATATTTTAGATCCCACTCCTTGTCCCCTTAATAGCAAAAATGCATGTAGGGCTAGGATGACCACGTTCAAGTACCTGCTTCATCTGATTACAACATGTGCTTCATCCTGGCTTGTCTCTATTGCTGGTGAGCACCTAACTCTTGAATTATTTCTAGCAGAAAATTATTTCACCATAAAATATTTGATTAGTCTTAATTTAAGTGGTCTGTTTTTCAAAAGTCTGAGCACTAGGCATCTCTCATGAACATCACTTGTAGTTTTACTCATTGCTTGTTCAAGCACATGTAAATCTAGAGATGGTGTGTTTTAACAGGCTTGGGTATGGGAGGCAGGCTGTTAATCAGGACAGATGGTGGTCAATGTCTTCAGTACATAACCACTGATGGAAAAAAACAGCTTTAGAAGCTGGAAATTCCTTGCCTTCTTGGGTTTGAGTTCTAATAACAGTGTGATCTTGAGAAATAAATTAGACATGTAAAATAACATCTTCTTGGATGAGGGGAGGAGGATTCATCACAGGTGTGTAAATAACAAAAATTACAGAGATACAGAAGGGGAGGGTTACTGATGATTGAAAAACCAGTAACAATTTTGGAAGAAATGAAGCAAATCTGAATAAGAAACTCTTATTAGAAGGGAATATCTAAAAATGTTCAATGATTTAGTTTGTTTAGAGGAAGATAAGCACAAGAGTTAAAATGTGCTACTTAGCCCACTGAACAGACTCCAAAGTGCTTGGGAAAAACTGACTCTTAGCACACAAATTCTAGATCTGGAAAAAATAAATCCAGTGCTGTAAACACAGCACATACCATGAATCAAAATGATTAAGCAAGAAGAAACACTATGTGTAATGGAGTTCATTAACTACTGGATTTGTTTCAGAGAGTGTGGTCCCAAGTACAATAATTACAATGAGAATAATTATGATTGATTGACATGAATATTTACCTTGAAGCTGATAGAATTGCAAGTCTGGGTGAATAGACTCATATTCAAGATCAATAACTTCAGCAAAATATCAGCATTTCAAGATAAAATATCAGCATTTAAACCAGGTCTTTTTCTCTCAGAGAAATAATTCTTCTTTTAAAATGTTATTCAAACTGTAGAGTGGAAGCTATTTATAACCTGTGCTTTAGCAGATCTCCACAGCTCAGAACAAAGAAATAAGGGAAGGCATAGGATAATTAAATGGTAAAATTCCAGGATTAATTTTTATCCCCAAAGCATCTTTCAGGAAAGGATACTCAGAGCAAAACAAATAAAATGGAAGATTTTACAGGCAAGGTACAACTCATACAAGTTGAATCTCAGAAAGTACACAAAAACCAAGTCAAAGGCATGATGACAAAGAAGCAATGCAAGTAAATCACATATGGAAAGCTGTGTAGGTTTACTGGGCTGCTAAGTGTAAAGAATTAAATCACAGAGTGAGAAAAGATTGCAATGAAGGCAAATGATTCATTTGGGTGTCAGAAAAGAAGGGCTGAGAGTGAATCTTTACTCTGAAGTTACATGCAATGATGTAAAAGCCCTATTGGGTAAAAGATATTAAAATTATCACTGGTGCAACAACGTCAGAAATATATGTTCCAATAACTCATAGTACCAAATGGTACTACAAATGGAATTCATCAGAGACTCTGAGGAAATCCTAAGAATGGAGCACAATTTTAGCCTACCATAATTTATCATTAAAGATAGGTAGTTCATCATTAAAACAGCCACTCTTCTGGGTAACTGGAAAATGGCCAACACCGTAGCAATCTTTAAAATAGCTCTTAAGACTGACCCTCAAAACAGAAATCTAAAAAACCTTAATTCATTAGTGGGCAAAATAGTTGAGAAAAATCATTTAAAATACTTATAAAACACTTATAGGTGATATGTAGAAGAGAGAGAGAAAAATCAGGATGAATAAATTGCAAGTCAGCACTGCTCAACAGAGATAAATTGATATACTTATCAGTGAGGATAAACTGTGCTTTTCTAGCCTGTTCAAATGTTACAAAGTGGTAGCAAAATATTGACTAAAAGGGAATCACAAGATATGCATTTACAGAGACATTCGATAGTATCATTCACCACAAGGCTTTTAAGGAAACTCAGTAGCCCTGGGGTAGGAGATAAGGATTTTTATGGGTTAAAAGAGAGAGAAAAGGATGGGGATAAATGGCAGATAACTGTGATGAAAAGGTGGTAAGAGTGTGATGCCACAGAGATTGTGCCAGAGGATCACTGCTGGGATTAATTCCACTCTTTCCCCAGCCCCATCTATTTATTAATGACCAGGAAGAGAGGGAGTACAAAGAGATGGCAAAACTGCTGACAACACAAAGCTGCTAAATTAGATAAAACAAAGGTGTCTGTAAATAACTCTTGTGACTTGTTGCAAAGCTAGCAACAGGAAAGGAAATTGTGTTCAGCATAAGCAACTGCAGAGATATGGCCATTAAACAAACTGCTTCAACTGCTTATGCTCATTAATGGGGTCTGAACAAATTATGGGAGAGCCCTGCTGAATTGCATGTAATAGAGAACTACTATATTTTCTTTCTAATTTACAACTACAGGGACTATTTTACAATAGAAAACAATAGAAAACATCTCCTGTTTGTCTATTTAAATAGTTTGGATTTACTTTTATCTGAATCTTACTTACTCTCTGGTACTCCACATTCACAGTGACATACCACCGCTGAGAAGGGCAGTGTCTGCCTCTCTCTTCAGAGCTGAGAAACCTTGGCAAGCAGATGGTTCTGAACAGTGGGACCAGCTAAGCAGTCTGTCATAGCCTCCTTCCATCACCCAGTCTCAGAGCCAGAGGACTCCTGCTGTGGGAGTTTTTATATCTCTTCATAAAAAACACCGACGACATGCTAAAGATAGCCTCTGCTAACGTGGGGCAAGCCAAACTGTGCACAGAGGGAAAAAATGAACAGCCTTTCCATATGGCAAGATATTTTTCACAGATTATGGTGCTGTTGGAAGGGGCTTTGCTGGAAGCTCCTCTTGGCCAATCCACTGAATAATTTCCTTCCCATTTTCTGACCCCGAGTGACTCCAGAAAACATGAAAAGCAGAAGAAAGAGGAGGAAAATACCAGAGGTGCACTTGCACTGAAAACCTGTTGCTGGGTTTGAGCCTCTGCTCCTTGCACTAGTGGAAATATGGACTCACACCACAAAGTCCAGCAATAGGGCTGGGGCAGAGAGCAGAATGTGGAAGGACCAGCACCTGGGTCCTGAGCTGTCATTGCCAGCACCCAGCCCCACAACATGGGTGTTTCTGGCGTGTCCATCTGTCCTGCTCAAACCTGTTCAATGCTGAGCAGAAAGAGGATACAGCTAACAGGCATGGACTGATTTCTCAGGACTGTGAGAAGACCCTACATTCTTATCTTATATCCTACTGTCACCATGGTTTAATGAATGAAATAAAGGTAAACATTTTCTCACCCCCACCATGAAGTTATACATCAGTGGAAAGGGGAATTCACTTCTTTGCCTGTTGACTGAACTGCTCCTTAGGGGATGGGAATAACTCAATAGGGAAAACATTAACCCAGAGTAGCAAACCTTTCATGAAAGCTTCAGGGAAGGGAGGAGAATAAAGGGCACACAACACAGAAATGGTAATCACTGCTTCCCCATCTGACCTTTCCTGCTTGTACATACCTGCATTTCCTTGCATTTATTACAGTGTAAAGTATCTTTTAAACATAGATGAGCAGAAATGCATATGACCTGAGCTCAGTACCTTTTATCCTGATACTAATTCCTTCACAACTCTGCTGCAGATTCTCAACAGGTACATGTTGGAGCATCATCTGTAGCTGCTTTCATAGTTTTCATATAGCATGGGGATCTTATGGCCATCCTATGGTCAATCAGTATGTTCATCTCTCCTTCCTCCAGTTCAGGAACCCCTTTCCTACAGCAAAAGTTCTGGTGATTAGTCCTCAAGGGCATGACTTTTGCACTTTGGATTATTAAATTTCATGCTGTTTCTGTTCTGCTGTTCCACAAGGTCATCTAATTTTTCCTGCATAATAATCAAGTCTTCCCCTGGACTGTGTTAGCTGCACATACCAGCTTTGTGGCATCGGCACATTTTGTAAGTGCATGTCTAGTTCTTACACCAAGGGCACAGAGGAAAACAGAGAGCCAGACTGGGCCCAAGGCTGCCCTCACATGCAACATAGATATTGCTCTGCACTCCTGCTGTCCAGCAGCCTCCTCTGTTCTGCAAGGTCAGAATTAATCCCCTGTCATTTCTTACTCAAATATTGGTTCCTGTGAAACACACCCAGTCTCAATGCTTTCCTTAAGGCTAGAGAGATTCACTCCACTTTTTATTTGCTTTTATCTTCCATATTTCTTCCCTAATATCTTCTCTGGTGTTCAAATAGGATTTGTGATTATCTCCCCCAAACACTCCCTTCTCTTTTCTTTTGCTCTTGTCACAAGGCAGCATGTTTCTCTCTAGAGATGGCGCCAGCAGAGGACAAGAACTCTGCCACCATCTCCTGGGGAGAAAAGAAGCTACTGATCAGGTGAAATGTCAGGACAGATAGAAGTAATGTTTGGGCCATCACCCAATCCTACTTTCGTATTGTTTTGATTTTGTTTTGTTTTTTTTTTTTTCTTTTTCACTAAATCTTTAATAGGTTTAACAAATATGCAGGTTCAATATTATTGGGGAAATTTCTTTCAAAGAACCTGACAGACTCTTAGAGAAGGAAAAGAGCATTCAGGAAGAGCTCCCTGTACTGGCAAGGACTCTATATAAATCCTTGCAGCTTTTCCAAAATGAAAGGATGCTGGGGCATGGAGAGGAAGATGCTTGGGAAAGGAAGGGCTGAAGACCAGGCCATGCTGAAGGCAGGATGAAACTGCAGCCTGAGGATTTAGAGAACAGAGAGGGAAGAGAGGACAGGACTGCTATGCAATGACAACAGACATGCTCATCCCAAAAAAATGAGCAGGAGAAGCTCAAAGGGACCAGCTCCCACATCCACCAGCTCCTCCACTGGGTGTGGGAGTCAGCTGGGTTGCCTTGCAGATACATGTACAGGGCTCTTGTATCAACAAGCTCAGGACTTGTTGAGTTTTTTTATATATATGCAGCTGCCTTAGTTTGTATAGATTAGGACAGCATCAACTCTCCAAGCTTCTCACTGTCCCAATATAATTATCAACCCAGCAGCCAGCAAACACTTCTCACCTCACCTGGCACAGCAGTGGGGAAGATGTAGTCAGGATTAGTGCCAGCAAATTATTTTAAATGTTTGCCCTGCCCATGGCAGATTTCTCAGGTTTCCCCTTTCAATATGTTCAAATCCTACAATAAAATTTCTGTTTGCTCATGGCCATCTGCCTAACCTAGAATTTGGGGATGGGGAAGTTCCTCTTGCTGCTTGCCTGGGCTGAAACTAGGTTTCCCACATTTCCAAGTGGGTGATGAAGCCAGCCTTACTTCAGGTTTTCACCAAGGATGGTTCAAAATTGGATGGAGCCTCTCAAGCTGCCAGGCTTCCTTGGGTGGGAGGGCTGCATGAGAGCAAGGTTTATTTTTGCACAGCCACGCTGGTGCAGCCCAGTCCACAGCTGCCTCCCACCTGGCCAAGCACAGCAGCAGCAGAGCTGCTCCTCACCTGATGGCAGCACATGGTGTGAACGTGCCCTCTCTTTGCCTTGCCTCAGGAAGGGATCCTTCCACCACCCTGCCACCCTCATTCACATCCCAGTGCTGTCTCTATCCCAGATCCTGGGAATGGGATTCATTTACTACTTGGCCATACCTGGGATTAACCTTTCATTTCTATCTGTCAGTCAGCAGCTTTTCTTTTATTTAACAAGATACAGTATCTTCTGCAATTTTTTTCTTTAGTTTTCTTCATGAAGTGCAGCTTAGTAAGGCTTTTGAATTTTTTTGGTTTGTTTCTGATCTCTGAGACCTAGCTACCCCAACTTTCAGTTCCTTTTCCATTAGAGGCAGACTTTTTTCCTTGAATGCTTTTGGAGGATGCTTATTTTTGCCAGGCAGGTCAACTTTCCTTTTCTACCATTTCCCCCTTGTGCCTGCAATATACAAGAAAACTCTTAAATAATACACTGACTTAAATTAACTCCAAGCCTTCACATTAAATTTTTTGAGCTCTTAACTCCACTAAGCCTTATTTCACACACACAAAAATTGCCATTCTGAATCCAAAGCCTTAGTTGCTGACCTGTTTCAGCTGATTTACAATCACCTGATCAAAGATGGTTTTTGAAAGCCAGTTCCTTTGTAACTCTGCAAGATTCTGAGTTTAAAGCAGGATCACTGCTGGTTGATATAGTGACCTTATAGCAGACCTTCTCATCCAAAAATACCAGGACTTGACAATTTCTGGTAGCATAATTTCCCAGACTTTATATACACGTTAAAAACTCCTACCAAGAGATGATACTTCCATCATCTTACAGAGATCTCCACCCATATCCACAGCTGAGCCTGGGGAGATCCACAGCAGATGGCTCTGACAGAAACATATTTTCTTCTCTGTGCTTTCTGTTCATCACAAAGCTTCTGTTCCTGTACCTCATTCCCACCATAAAGCCCTGCACAACTTAGTAGTACCTTTTCTTGCCCTTCATGCTTTTACAGTTTCCCCCATAAAAAAAAAAAAAAAAAAAAAAAAAAGAGAAAAAAAAAAAAAGAAAAAAAAGAAATGCTTGAAAAACAGAGGAGTTTTGATGGCTATCTCAGCAGCATCCATATTTTACTTTGACTCTTGGGATGTTTGCTGTTTTTTCTAAAGGCCACAGTTAGCAGCAAGCAATTACATAAGACTATAAGCTTTCATTAAAAAATTAAAAAATAAACAAAAACTGTGTTTGTCACTTATATTTGTAGGCAAAAGCTAGAAAATATTACTCAGATGTAGCTGAAAACTCTGAAGTAAGAAATGAAATGAGGAGATACTTGAATTTTTTTTTTCTTAAAGGCCGGCATTAAGCAAGATCAAGAGATTTGGAGTCTGAGCCATGATTTTAAAGAATTGAACCTGGGGGCAATATCATGATAAACAGAGGGAGACAACTGAAGCCAACTCAATGCCTGTGTGCACTGTGGAAAAGGAGAGGTGAACCTGTGCACAGCAGTGACCTGAAGGATCACAATCCCTGTATTAAAATTACAAATTATCTTCTATCATTAGCACGAGGAATCATGAGGTGAAGCAGATTTCATGACCTTAAAGTCTTTTAAAGAAGCCAGGAAAGTGGTACAGAACATAGTTTCCCATGTAATAGACTTTGAAATATTTTATTACAGGTGCAGTGATGTAGAAAATGGTTTAATCAACTACTGTGTGCTCCTTATCTAGGGAAAGTTTACCATACTGTTAAGATACTCCAAATAAGCAACATGGATCATGTCATCCTAATGGTGAAAATGCTGGAACACTCCAATTTATGAAGAAAACACATAGAAGCAAAACCTTTCTTTCCTCAAAGCTCCCTGTGATACCCTGTGCTTGGAGCCAGTAAAAATTTTGCAGTGTTCATTTTTGTGTGCATTAAGTGACTGAATAAAATCAATTGGAAAAGAAACATAGCATACAATAGGTGTTACAAGTGAATTGCATACACTTCTGAGAATTACACTAATTACACAACTAAGTTTTAAACTGGACAACTACGAAACAGCTCATCCAAAAACTATAGTAATAGGAGTCTTCCTTTAATTTCTCACCTAAAACATACTTTCTTTTCTCCTAGTTTTTATTGTTTTTCCCACCCATGGATGTTCATAATACACTTCTGTCATTTTTCAGCTGGATGTAAAGACCATGTGGATGCCATCTTACCTTAATTTCACAAGGTTACTGTAAATAAAAGAACACAGAACATTAATAAGTAGCAGAATAACATGTAATTCCATTGTGAAGAATTCACACTACTGTTATTCATCTTCTTTGACCATTTAATAGAGGAAGTGTCTGCAAGGACAGATGGGAATTGAAAGCAATGTGCTTGGAAGAAAATGGAGATTACGACTATGCCTCCAATAATTTGAAACTAATTCTCAAGCTTCTTCAAAAATAAATGCAGAGCTCAAGGTCAGAAAATACATTACTTAGAATCAACCATTAGAATGTAGAAAAGCCCCACAGCAGATTTTGGCGTCTGTAGATATCCTACATTTGTCTTCATCAGCAGTGAAATATCCAAGTTACTGCAAGTGTCTTGGAGTTCTGGGATCAAGTAGTTTATTGATTGCAATATATAAGCTATGCAGTAGTAGCTAAACTGCAGATACCCAGCTAGAGCCCAAAGTCACAGACTAAATGAATTCAACAAACTCTAATAGGGATGATCTGTTGCTAAGGGAACATTGTATGTAAATATATATGTATGTGTGTGTGTATATGTATGTGTGTATATATATCTATATATTTATATATATATATATCAAAGGACTGCAGGTGTGATGATGGTTATCTCCAATGTATTGGAAAGCCTGGGACCTGACATGACAAAAATATTTTGGAATAAGAGCTGGATACTGTTCTGATTTTGGCTAGGATAGAGTTAATTTTCTCTTGAGTAGCTTGAGTTTTGGATTTAGTATGGAAATAATGTTTATAACACATTGATGTTTTAACTTTTCCTACTTGGTGCTTAGCCTAAGTCAAAGACTTTTCTGTTTTCCATGCTCTGCCAGCGAGGAGCTGCACAAGAAGCCAAAGGGATATTCCATCCCATAGTCTATAAACTGGGGGGGAGTTGGCCACTCACTGCTTGGGAT
The DNA here is from genome assembly GCA_034336665.1 of Luscinia megarhynchos. Lineage (NCBI taxonomy): Eukaryota > Metazoa > Chordata > Aves > Passeriformes > Muscicapidae > Luscinia > Luscinia megarhynchos. The sequence continues at coordinate 70,494,452 of CM067564.1, forward strand.
GGACTGGGCACTGGGCACTGAGTGGTGAGCACTTATATTGCACATCACTTGTTTTTCTTGGGTTTTATTCCATCCTCTCTTTTCTCTCTCTCTCTCTCTTGCCCATTGTCCCTTTTCATTATTGATATTATTATAGGATTTATTGTATTATTTTTCTTTATTTCAGTTATAATTATTTTTTATTTCAACCCACGAATTTTAAGGTTTTCCAGTTCTCCTTCCTGTTGCACCAAGATGGGAGCTGGGGAGCAGCTGCATGGTACCTGGTTGCTGTCTGGGATTAAACCATGGCACTGGGTCACACGTGCCAGTGCTGATGGATTCTCCCACTATTTGGTAAACCACATCTGTCAGTGCTGGGCAATAATACAGTGGAGAAATGTTTCCATGACAATAAGTATTACTTCTTTCTCTCCCCTCCCCTCCTACCTCTTCCACCCTCCTCCTGACTTGCATTCATAATTGCTCTGCAAAAACTCAGTAACTTGCTGTGGATGTTTTTGGATACCAGCCTATGAGAAATGGTGACTCTGCTCTCTGGGTGACATGCTGTGGGGGAGGTAGGTGACACGGAGAATCTCTAGTCCTGTTGGAGCAGGTAGCCAAGATTCTTGATCCAGAGTATTTCTCTGCCCTGTTTCAGCCTTCTCTCATGCCCTGCCCGTAGCTGCCTTTCCTATTCAGACTCTGGGTTTTGGAGGGAAATGTGGCCAGATTGAATGCCAAGCATGTCACTCCTTCCAATGCTGCTGGCTGTAACCACGTTTTGGCTATAGTGGCCTGCTGAGCTCCCAAGGTGCAGAAGCTCCAGATTAGCAGAGTAGACATACAGTTTGGGATCCAATAAAAAAACTGCAAGAGATGAGGTCTTGAGGATCCCAAGCTGCTGCAGGGGCATTTAAATCACTTTATGGTTCTAGTCCCAGCTTTCTCTGTTCATTCACTTCCTGCACTCTGGTGGAATGAGTGCCAAAGAATGCAACCCATCTCCAGCTCTTTCGTGGGTCTCCAGCAACAATGTGCAGCAGCTTCTCTGAATGTGAAAAATTCTTCTTTTTCTGCTTTGTCTTCTTATTCTTATTTTGCTTCTTTTTGGTCACCTTCTGAGTGAGCTTTAAAATTTCAGTCTTGATTCACCAGTACTTCATTGGAATAGCTCTGTTACTTGTGTCATGGGCCATTGCAAGACCTCTAGAGAGAAGTCAAACTAGAACAGGCAAGTAAAAGCCCAAAAGAGAAAAAGAGAGCCCCAGGAGGAACTGAGCAGATAGCAGTGGACCATAATACCAAGGAAAACAAATATTGAATTTGGTTTGGTAGGCATGCCTAACTTACACCTTTCTTACAACTTTTCTAAATAGTTCCTGCTGTAAGAAAACAAAAATCAAGTTGTTCTCCTAGAAACTTGTGGGTGTGAGGAATAGAGCCCTCCTGTCATCAGGTGTAGCACTTACACTGAAGAAATCAGTTACTGAAATAAATATGGGGCCATATCCTGCTGGTCTTATTTATTTTGGCAGTCTTATGAAAGTTGGAGGTTCATGTGAATAAATGAGAAGGATTTAGCTTGAGGTGACAGCAGGTGAGCCCTGAAGCAATGAGGGAATGGAAGTGAGACTGTCCAAGATTAGAAATCTAATGCTCTCCCTAGATTAATTTAGTAGGGAAGACTGAAGCTGTGTGGTGTTCAGCCTACTGTACAGCAATCCATCATTAAAAATGGAAGAGGCGGAGAAGAAAAATGAGAAAAAAAAGGAAGATTTCTCTGCGGATAGATAGTTTTCTAAAAGGTACATTTCTCTAAAAAAAAAAAAGGCTGCAAGGGTTGTATTTGCATATTTAATCATTGCTTTTTTAAAGATCTTTTCAGTTTTTGAAATTTCAAAGCATAAGGAATTTATTAGTAAAATGACATTTTGTATCTAATTTGAATATATTATAGCTTAGATGATAACCTTTATACAACAAGAAATATTTTTTATGTAGTCTCATTTAAAATTGATAGATATATATTCTTGCAGCCAAATGTTTAATTTGCTACAAGTACTGCTACCATTTTTATTTCTTGTAAAAGGTCTTCAGAACTATGCAGACACAACGTGGCCACCTTTGTTACTATTTTCATAAACAAGCAGTCTTCTTCCATGTAAATTTTTTAAAGGAAATTTGCTTTTGTGTTATGAGTGTTTGAGGGAAGAAGTGGAATCTTGAAAAGCCTTGAATTGACTGGTCCACACCAGTACTTTTATAATACATGTGGAGATCTGTAGAGAGACATGTGATTTTCTTGTAATCAGTTCACTACATTACAAGTACAATATTTAGGGATGCTGTTCTATAAAAGGCAAGGGAGCCAGTTTTAGATACCTTCTGCTACCTTTACATGAGCCACCTTGTAGCCTGTCAGGTTCATTTCAAATGTGTGTAGTGTAAATCATACTTTTCCCTTTTGCACTCCACTCCCTGTAGTTATGGCAGGAACAGCTTGCACCATAACTGTCAGTTTTATAGCAAAAATCTCTCAACATGCAATGCATATTCTGTGCAAAAATGTCAGGGTGCATTTTCCTGATGTGCATGTCATGCATTGTTTTCATCAATCTTTCAGGAGAGCAGGAAAAAAAGCTCTATTTTCCTTTGCAGATGAGAAAAAAAAAGAAAGAAGAATAATTTAGTTAACTTTCCACATGACTTCTATTTTCTTCAGGAAGACAGAGCTGTATTTCATCTTCTAGTATATATTCTACATGCTGCACACTTATTTCTAAGAATATTAAGAACACCCCATCACAGTATCAATTGAATGTCCAGAGTTTTGTATTTTAGATCTCCTGTCTGACAGCTAAGTGTCTCTGCAATTATCTATTTGTGCTAGCTTTCTACCTGCCTAGACTTCTGTGTCATACAAATGCTGCTTGTGAGAAAAGAGAATAAGTGCATGCCTTGGAACATGACACAGAACTGATTAAAATCTTGAGGGTAAAGTTATTTTAAGTATTATAATTATATTAAAGTATTTTTATGGAAGATTATAATATTTCACATCAGATTATAATCACTGCATGCATTGGGGTGTCAGGTAGTGGAGTGCCACAGTGGGACACTTTGGAAGATGAGACAGATAGACTGAAACTTCATTTTTGTGAGTTTGGGGTGAATAGGTCGCATACAAAAGCAAGTGGATGACAGACACTTGTGCCTTCCCCAAAAGAAAGAGCATTCCCCCCACTGCAATTGATGAACATGTTTTTACACCAGCTGTCATTTGCATTGACTTTCCATTGATGAACATAAAGCAGGTATGGATTTATTAGATAGAAAGAAGGGAAAGTTCAGAGGGACTGTAACCCCCTACTTCACCATCAGCACTACTACAGCAATTTTGTCTCTCACCCCAGACTATAAGACCTCGTGATTTAACACAACCTTCCTGTTTGCATTTGATTGGGTTGCAGCTTTATCTTTCAGTGGAGAAAAACATTCAAAATTTTTTTCAATATTTCTCTTGTCGCAGAAGAGCTGACAAAGTGAATAGTTTTTTCTTAATATGGATCAACATTAAGAATGCCACAAAAAACTGTTAAAAATAGACTATATCATGAACATTGCAGAAAATAATTTGATATAACTGAGATTTGAGCACTCTAGGGAATTAAGATCTTACTTGCAACCATTGATCTCAAACAGACACAGTCTAGGAAACATGACCCAATAGAACTAAAGTAATTAGAAATAAATTAAGAATTGGATTCTAGAGAAAACTTCTCAGTCTTCTACCGGACAACCCAGGAAAAAACGTAGATAGGTGTATTCATTTCACCTAACCTGAGACATTTGCAATACAAGTGCTTCCATCTGAATTTATCACACTAAATTCCACACTAATTCATCTGGAGGAGGCACTTCTAGGTTTTGAGTCATCTGACCCACTTTCGATGTTGGATTCAGGGTGAGATGATAATAGCACAGAAGACCCAATTTCTCTTTATAAAGGAAGTCTAGATGACCAGCTGTGCTAGGTTTGGCTGGGGTAACATGATTTGTCTTCACAGTGGCTGGTATGGGGCTGTGTTTTGGGTTTGTGCTGAACAAGGGTTGATAATACAGAGATGTTTTTGTTATTGCTGAGCTGGGCTTGCACAGAGCCAAGGCCTTTCCTGCTTCTCATACTGCCACACTGGGGAGGAGTCTGGGGGTGCTTGGGGGGTTGGGAGGAGACAAAACCTGGACAGGTGACCCAGACTGACCACAGAGAGATTCCAGACCATGTGACACCATGCTCAGTGTGTACAGTGTGGGGAAAGAGGAGGAAGAGAGAGATGTTTGGAGGATGGCATTTGTATTCCCCAGTAACCATTACATGTGATGGGGCCCTGCTCTCCTGGAGACGGCTGAACACCTGCCTGCCCATGGGAAGCACTGAATTCATCCCTTGCTTTTGTTTTCCTTATGTTCAGCTTTTGTTTTTCCTATTCTTTATCTCAACCCATGAGCTTTTACCCTTCCAGTTCTCTCCCCAATCCTGCTGGTGGGAAAGTGAGCAAGCAGCTGCATGGGCTTGGCTGATGGCTGGAGTTAAACCAGCTCAGACCTAGATGTGCACCAATCCACCATCAGGCAGAGCAAGCTTTTACAGCATAAAGCAAGTTATTAAATGGATCCAAGTTCTACCACCACCTTTGCCTTATGCAATGAGACATTTGTACTTGCCAGAGACGTATGAGTCTCTTCTGAAAGACTGAGTCTTTCAAAGGTCCTAACTAGAGCTTTTATCAACACTGCATTATCTTAAAAAATGGTGTCTCCTTAAACTGAGGTGAACAAGAACTATATACTACTAAGTCCAGTCTCCAAGTATCAACTTTGGCTCTCTCTCTGGAGTTCAACTAAAAAGTGATAGTTTGAAAAGATACTGTAGGAGAACTTACTCTGTTCAGTTTTTCCCCATGATCTGGACAGTCAACTTCTACAGCCCAATCACCTTGGTGAAACCATTATTTTTGTCTTTCCTAACATAAAATTTCCCGTTTTTCAGGCAAACTAAATGATTGAAGTCCCTAAAGCTCTAGAGAAGATAAAGCAAAACTAGTTTTCTCTTACTAGACACTGATGAATCTCCAAAAGCTCAGCATTTCCAAAGTCCTCTAAGAAAAAAAATAAGAAATTGTAGCTGGCAAAGGGCATGTCAGAGATGAAATAACAGCAGAGGAGGTGGGAAAATTGAATGTTGAGTGCGCTCAAGATTCACACCCCATTTCAAAGGAAGATCATTTGGGCACCTCACTTTCCTCCAACCCAGCCTGCTGAAGCCTCAGCCAGAGCCTGCAGCTTCTTTTGGTCCCAGGTGGTGATTCACTGATGAGCCTTTTGGGCCACAGACCTGCAGGGAGGTTGTGCACTCTGCTGCTCATAGGGAAGGGGTTTGCTAAAGCTTCTTTTAATGTGATTTGTAAACAACCTCCCACAAACTGTTTGCTTTTTTTGAGGCTGCTCAGCATATGTTCAGCCTTGGAAGGAGGTTGCTGCAGCAGAGAGAGCAACTTCTCCAACAGTCCTTCAGGCTTACACCCACTAGCCCCTGCTTTTTGCCACTCTCCATAATCTCTTCCCCCATGCCAGCTATTTTTATTCTAGTGAAAATATCAACTGTGAACTAGCTAAACTTATTTTCAGATCTTCTTTCCTTTTGAAATGGTAACAAATACTGTACCCAAACACTTACAATTCATTCTATGAAGGACTTTCAGCTGCAATGGTGAAATGTCCCAAATGACAAATCACACGTCAGCTGAATTCATGTCATTATTTCTAATATGGTCTTTGAATTTTTTTTCTTTATGGTGTATTTACTTTGATTGTTTTGTTGTCTTGCAGCTGCCTTTTCTTTCTATACTTGTGCTCATTTCAGTCATTTTGTGTTTTATGGGGGTTTTTTTATGTCTTTCCCAATATATCCCAAATGAAGATGAAGGAAGAGAGTGGTTGAAGAAAAGAAACCATGAAGTGGTACAGAAAAGGAAAGCTGAAATGATCAGATTTTGGTTTAAATCATTCCAATGGTTAACCATTAACCTAGTTTTGTTCTGCTGCCTTGATGTAAGGGGAGGGCTCCAAGATTTGGGGGTGGTTTTTTTTCAACCAGCTTCAGCAAAACAAAGCAGAAGTTGGTATGTGTTTCTCCATTATGCTGGTGAAGATGGTCAATACGCCTTCTTTACAATTTCCTCCTATTAAAATAATATATTGTATAATCATCAGGGATTTTGTGGCTTTGTTTTCCAGGCTTTTATTACCATGAGAGACTACAGCCAGTGCAGCAGCAGCATAATTACTCTTGTTCAGAAAGGAAAAATGCAATTCCTCAGAATTTAATTGGCTGCGCTGAATTAAAGACCTTCCTGGTCCTAATCGGAAACAACACGAGGAAAAATTAAACCAAGAATTATCCATTTCCTACAAAATCTCTTCAAGTTATGTCAATGCAGCCATTAATTGCTGAAGCCATTTTATGACTAGATGCACAATAAAACACTCTAGCAATTTTAGAAACATTTACTAACTCTCTGCATGTTTATATCATAGCACCAGAAGTTCCTGCAAAAGAAGTTCAACAGCTCGTGTGGAACATGCTCACAGGTGAGAGAAGCAATAACAACCTGAGCCAGTAAATGTGACATTTTAGACTCTAGACATAATAACCTTGTTTAACACAGGCTTAGGGTTTAGAAACTATAGGTTGGGGGTTTTTAAGTAGATATTGATAGAAAACAAAATGGAACTTTGCAGATATCTCTTAACCTGCATGGCTTGGCTGGCACAGAGCCTTGTTGAAAGAGGATGCTGTTGGGCAGGTGGCATCAGACTGGGCTGGCCAGTGAAGGGGAAGACAAGATCCCACTAAACAGTAAATATCATCATAGCAGGTGCGTGGGGTGGTCTTGGTCCTGGTGAACTTACCATTCAGTAGAATCATAAGGGAAGTTATTAGTGGAAACAAATGCACATAATTTAAATCTCATGCTCTTCTCTGTGGGTGTTTTCATGCACAGTAAACAGGTATTTTCAAATCTCAGTACATTTCTGAATATGACAGCTCTTTACACCTACTTAGACTTGATCCTCTGCATACAACATAAATACACAGGGGGTTTCTGGAAAAATCACAGAGCAATCTGAAGAGAGGTTAATTTGGGGTGCTTGGATGTTTATTCAAGTGCCTGACAATGAGTCTTGGATTAGTTGAGGGGGGAGAGGTCCAGCCAAACATCCACGGGCAGTTCATAGGCATCCTGCACTGTTCTGTGCATCTGATAAATCCTGCAAAGGAAAATGTCAGAAAGAGGAAACAAGACTGAGAAAACAGGAAACACCATCTTGAAGTGATTTGTATCGACTAATACTTCAGGAGCAGAGAAGTCAGAGTACCTACAGAGTGAGGAAACATGGAGAGAGTTACAAATATGAGGGAGGAAACAACATAAACAACCTCATGCCTTTGGGCCAGACTCTTGGAGCTTGAATCCAATATTTTCCCCTTCTGTCCGGTATGATGATGAGTGGGGTCACTAAAGAATAAAGTTTCTATTTCTGATAGGGCCAGGATGTGTTTCATGAGGTAAGCTAGATAAACATTAGGGCTATTGGAGAACTTCTTTCTGCCCCAGCTAAGATATAAGGCAGATTCTGGAGCTGCTGGTCAGAGTGCTATGAAAAGAGCTTTTGCTCTGAAAGCCAGTTCCTAAACTTTTCAAAACCAGTGGGTACTTTTTTCTTTACATTTTTGGGCTTATATTCTTCATGTGAGGAATAGTATCCTGGTTATCCCATGTCCCATCTCATGGGACTTTTGTGAATATTGTTTTGCATATATGGGATGTTTTAATATGATAATAAAAATCAAGATGGAAATGAAAATGTATTGTCTGAGAGGGTTCAGAGTGTGTAGGAAATTAGTCTTCATCTGCAAGTATGTATTTGTCTCTCCCTGAATAATAATTCCTTCCCTAATCTAAAAAAACTTTCCTTTGGAGTCTGGTATATATGTCCTTTTTTTAAGAAAAGCACAAGAGGGAAATAAACATTGTGCAAGGAGGTTTTGTACATTATAAGATTGGTAACAAGTTTTGGATGACATACTAAAGATCTTTGTTGTCAGTCTTAGGATTCTCTTTCCAGTTCAGGGGGCTATGTGATTATCCTTGACCATTCTCTCCAAACTTGCTTCTTACTTATTGCTGACCTGTGCTAATCCTGAGGCTATTTCTTCTCCAGCTCTTGACTAACAAGGGCAAGTGCATTTGCTACTTCTGTAGCTCTAATTTTCTCTCAACTTTGTCAGTCTTTCCTCCCCATTCAGTACATTTGGGCTTTCCTTTACAGAAAATCTGTATCTCAAGTTTCTTATCTCTAGTTTTACTTGCAGAAGAATTTATTCCCCTCTTCAATCTCTCTCCAGTCTGTCTCTTCCCATGAAGAAGTACCCAGTCTCAGCATTCACATTAGAACCATCCAAACTTTTCATCATGTCCTTGATTACTCCCTAGTCTCTGGTCTTCTTCGCCATACTGGTGGGCAAAACAATTTCTTTGTCAGTGAGTGGCTAGGCTGCTTTAGCCAAAACTGCTGAAATAATTTTACTGAGAGGCTATAATCTCACGATAGAGAATCTCAAACAGAACAGACTTTAACTTGGTCATAAAAATTTGTTAAAATGGTCTTTTACAATCAGACAGTTTTTATGCTACCAGCCCCAGGTATATTGAAGAGTCGTTTCTCTTAAGATTACTGAAGCAATCTACTGAAAGTGATATACTGCACCAGATACACTTATTCCAATTTATAAAACAGAAAGCTTCATGGCCAATATTAATTTTCTTTTGCTGCAATACATGGTTTTATTTCATGCTCCATTAACAAGTGTAGGTGTACTTGACACTAACTCAGCTCTTTCTAATTAGGTCTCATGCATTCATGCTCTTCCTCCTACAGTGCAAAAAAGGGGAACTAGGTAATGTTAAGAAAAAAGGGACATGAATTATTACTCGTAGGCCTGACAACTTTTAGTTTCTATTTGCAAACCATTCCCAGCTTAGCAATTTCCTTAAAGCAGAGGTGGTCAGCCTGCAACCAACCAGCCAACCAAATAACTAACCCAGCATGTCCAGCACTGTCCTGGTTACAGGAATAAACAAACTGTGTCTTCTACACCCACCTACATTATTCCTGGTGAACTGTTAATGGTGGGTAATTTGCCTCAGCTGCCCAGTGCACACCCCACCCCTCAGGCTACCAGCTGGGTGTTTTGTGAGATAAGGAAAAAGAGACAACGCTTCCAGGCAGGGTAATGTTTCTTTTCTTCACACCAGTGTCTCAACCCCACTGTGAAACTCCCTGGCCTGGAGGAGGTACTGAACATTCCTGCCTGGATTTGAGGATATATAATCTGGGGACTGGGACCACTACCACCACTGGACAGCCAGAGAAGGACATGGTCTTCCACAGGGCCACTGCTTTTGACAAGGCTGCAACCACTGCTTAATTGGACCGTGATCACCACCCTGACCGACAGGGGCCAGGCTGTATTCTGACTTTGTGTATTTATTTTTTGTATTGTTGTATTTATTGTAATATTTCTATTAAACTCTAATTTCCATCCTGAAATATCTTGCAAGGTATTTGTGTGGGGTTAATTTCTCCTGCTGGTTTGCTTTCAAACTCTCACAAGGAGCCACATCCCTCCTTCCTCCAGACCCTCCTTGGATGCTGTCCCAGAGCAAACACTCCATTCTGAGGTGGCACTGGGTCACTGTCTCTCCTGAGGCTTGGCTGCTCCACATTGTCCATCTCCTGCTGTGGCATGGGGTCCCCAGGAAGGTGCAGCTGAACCATCCCATGGCCCTGACCTGCCCAAAGTAGTAGACTGGGGAAGGCTGGGAAGGAGCTCTGTGATTATTTTGGAACAGGCCACTGCAGTCTTTTGCCAGGGTCAGACTCGTGGCAGCAGCCAGGGTTTATCTGCACCCACCCACAGTGGATGCAGGAGCAGAGAATGCTGCACAGGACAGCTGTGGATTGTCCTGTAGAAAGTGGCTCTTTGTCTAGATGACAAAGTGGTGATCAGTCAAGGCTGGACACAATGATTTTGGAGGCCTTTTCCAACCTAAATGGTTCTGTATGTCAAGGGATGGAGGCAAACCATGGAGCAGGGACTGTAGTATTTTGGCCACTAAAGGAAGATTTGTGGCTGCTGCCTAGAAAGGTTTAAACTAGAAAATAAACAAGCCTCTCATGCATCATCGGTGTGGTGTTTTTATGAACAAGGATAAACTTTATGAAAGCAATGCCCAAAAGCTTTATCAATTATAGGGCAAGTAGAAGACTATAATCCTCCGTGCAGGTCAGTGTATCTCCTGTTAACCTCACTTACAGCTGTCCTGACTGTCAATAGAGATTCAGCTAAATAAGAGGCCTGTTTGTAACATTTTATACTGCCAGAAAAATGTGCTGTTGTTAGAAGAAAATGGCGAACAGAAGTCTTTCAAGAGAAAAAGAATCCCCATATCAGCAAGCACCTAAGTAAGGACAGTGTATAACACTGAACTGGTATAATAAATCCATGAGAAAATGTCTTCTCTAACACAAGATTGCCAAGTCACATCCAAGTTTAATTCTTACAATGATAGTGCATTTAATTACAATGTTAGCAGTATTGTCATACTGCTGGAAGATGCAATTTAGCTGAGTTAATTTTGCAAAAGTACAGAAACAACAGCATTTAATGCACTTATGTTCAAAACAGGTGACATACCCAGATGAGAAAGTAGGGATGAATTGTAATTCTCCTTTCAGAGATGAGGACTGACACTCTGAGAGAACACTCTCCCTGTTTTTCTCTTCATCTCCTTAACACCAAGGTCACACAGAATCATGGCAGTGAGCAGAATTGCACTCAGCTGCTTCAGAGAGCCAAGCCCAGGCTTCTATCATACCCTACCTAAAGAAGCCTTTGCAAATCAATGCAACAACAAAATTAGACATTTTGACATACCTTATTATACTTAATTAGATAGAATTGCTTCTCCTTAATTGCCTTTATTATAGGCCGATTATATGCTGATGACAGGCATTGTGTTTTAAATTCTTAACAAGAAAGTAGGTTTTTAAGTTCACCTTTCAAACTATCTTTTGTGCCTTTGGCTGTATGTAAAAAGTATAGAAAGCTCCTTCATGGAACTTTAAATTCATACAGCTTACCACATCTCTATGAAGGGAGCATTTGAAGGAGTGCACTGTGGTCCTGCACCCATTTTGTTACCTTGCAGCTCTTGGATCCTCTCCTGAGCTGTGATTCTTTTTTTTTCCCCCAGAGCTGATCCCAGCTGGTATCTAGATGGAAACTTCTGGGCCATTGACAAAAGAAAAATATAACCCAACAATACTCCTGTGGTTATTTTTACATTGCAGCAGGGAGGTTGGGGAAGCTAAGGGAGTGCCAGATGTCAAGCTTTAAAGTGGTCTTGTATCTTGATTCCACAAAGCAGTTAGGCATACTCTGGGATCCAACTTTTTTTCCAGGCAGCAGGAGATTGCATTTAGGTACATGCAAAAGAAATGTACTATAATAAGCCATCCATATATTGCGACCATCTGGGATGCATATAAAGCATAGCACCACAAAATCCTCCTTTTGCTGTACAAATCTATTTAATGCAACTAGTTTTATTTGTCCAATAATTAAACAGCAGTGGTGCGTGTTCAGACATCAGGTGAATTATTTTGGCCAGAATTATGAATAACATCAGTTAAAACAACTATCATGCTTCTTTTCCTTAAACTATAAAATCATCTGGAAACAGTCTCTTCAAAGTGCTGTTTCGCTCCCAAAGTTGGTCTCTAGAAAGTGGTTTGCTGCCCCCCTGTGCTGTATCTAAAGGATCTCACTGCCATCTTGTGGCAGGAAAAGCCATTTAAGATCGGGCCCTGTGGCTGAGAGGGAAATTAAGCAAAAAGCCTAAAAAATTAACAAAGGAAATGAATTAAGTTATAAATATCCTATGGTACAGTTTTTATTAAGAAGGGGTATAAGATAATAATTTTCTTTACTCTTAATCACATTTCCTCCAAGGGTTTCCCTAGTGATTAGAGGTGGCCTCTTCTTGTCAAGAGTTATTCCATTGAGTTGTGACATCAAACTCATAAATATTTTAAATTTCAATAATTTAAACAGTGGATGCACACAAACTCCTTGACAATATCTGCAGCTTGAGGTACCATCCTCTAAACAAACCTTCCCCCCTTCCCGTCTTCAGGGAGCTTTTGGCATCCTCTGCACTCAGAAAGCCTGGCTGCTTTCAGAGAGCCATAAGCAATGCTGTATGTGTCCAACTCTTGCTACCTTTCCTTCACATCAGCCCAGAAACCCCACAGCATCCTCTTCGGTGTGATGATCCCAACACTGTCTTCTCCTCACACCTTGACCCCATCCTTCCCACATCTTCCTCACTCAGATGCAGACATGTACAATGGTTTCACGGAATCAAAGAACATGCTGAGTTGAAAGGGACCCACAAGAATCATCAAGTCCCACTCCTTTCCCTGAAGAGCCCACCCCAAGGGTCTCACCTTGTGCCTGAGAGCAGTGTCCAAGTTCTGGAACTGTCAAACCTGGTGCTGTGAAAACTTCCCTGGGGAGCCTGTTCCAGTGCCCATCCACCCTCTGATGTCAGATAACAAATGGAAAAAAAAGGAAGAAGAAAAGAATCACAGGTAGAAATTGTGAAAATTAAATGTAACATTGCAGGACTAGAGTAATATGGATTGGGAGAGAGGATAAAATTGCTGATGCCTTACAGCAGTCATAACCATTTTCTTGGGAGACATAGGACATATCATCTGGTCATGGAATAGAAGTACAGTATTATTAATGAATGCCTTTAGTACATCAGAATTAAAAGATCAGCAATCCAGAAGGAAAAAAAAAAGAAAGAAAAAACCCAGTAAAACAAATTATTTGAAAGACTATATACAAAGGTATATAAACAGAGTAATTACAGGGTTGAGAGTTCACCCAAGAAGTTTTCTTTCACTATGCATTTTGTCATAACCAACACTTGGCTAAAGAATTGTGCTTTTATAACCACCGGGTCCAACAGAAATCAAAGACATTGAGTCAAGCTCCAGCCACTTAAATACCTATGTATATCCTTAATACTTTGCATGACTCAAGGAGACAACTGTCAAACTAAAGTGAACAAAACTGAATGTCTTAATGTAAATACAACTTTTTTGAGGAGGAAAAAAACCCTCTGCTTTAAATTTTCCAGAGTATTTTTTTTCCAAATTAAAACATAACCTCTCTTTTTGTTTGTTTTTTTTTGTTTGTTTGTTTTTTTGGTTTTTTTTGGGTGGTGGGAAGGAGGAAGGAGAGAAAAGGTAAATGAAGTTCAAACTTTTTAGTACCAATCTTGGCAAAGAAAAATGATGCAGCATTTGAAAAAGTATTTTCTTGTTTGGGACACTGAGATTTTTTTCTTTATTCTGAGTTATATTACACTTTTGCCAATCCTCTGCTAACTATCTACCTGTATCTACAGGCAGGAAGCCTAAATTTGCAGTGAAGCAGCTCCTGAATCCATGACCCTTTTCCCATCCACCATTTTGCTTTAACTGCTGTAGCTAAGTCTGAATCTCAATTTCTCCTTTGCCTTTCTGTCTTTAGAAATCTATTATCAGTAACACACTAGACATGTAGGTCACTTTCTGAAGAGCCCTCACCAGGACCTCTGAATCCATGTCTGAATGAAAAGCAGTGTGCTGACATTTAGCTCCTTGATTGCAAACACAAGTGTTGCCTGTCACCACCATGCAGATTTAGATATCAAAATACCTTTCTTTTGTCATTGGCTGAAAGAAAGCAAGACCATTTAACTGTTTAAGTATTTTTTTCTCTAGAAACATTTCACACAATTTACAGCTTGTAATAACAGTGTCTGCAAAACTTTAATATATTTCTTGTTATTTTCTGTATTGCCTAACTGCTGGAAAAGCTACGCCCCCAAACCTAACATTTTCCAGTACATGACATGATGTAATTGATAAAGGAAGAAATTGTGGACTTTGGTGAAGTTTTTAGGGAGCTGCAAAATGTCTTTTTCTATTATGGCCTTATGACTGTACATACAATTTTTTATATTTTTTTCATAATTGAATAAATGATAAAATCTTCCAACAGTGAAAGTGTTTGTTTGGAAGTAATTCTTCCCCTTCTTTCCTTTTACATTTCTGTGTGAGAAAAGGGAATATATATAGACATTAAATCAAAACATCTCCAAGTATCATGGAGTCTTGGTGTGTTTACATTCAATTGAGAGAACACTGTTTGATGGCTTTTTGCTTTGGCCAGATGGATATTTGGTTGTGTAGAAATCATACTGACTGATTCTTTCCTTTGCACCTGGAAACTACCACTTTTATTTTTATTTGATTTATTCTTCCCAAGAAGGACTGAAAAATTATTCTGCTTTCAGCTGTTGAATTACATGTAATTTCAGCTACCTTTTCACTTGTGCTAAAATTTTATGCAACTTTCCTCAAAGCAGGTGGCCTACTGACTTCAGCAAGCCAAAGCAAACATTATCTGTCCATGTCTAGTAATTCTGCTACCCCCAGTGACCCACTCTGCTCATAAGTGAGCCAACCCTCCACTTTTCCATTTATTAATGCTCTTCTCTCCAACCTGGTCAACAAATATTCCAATAAATTGATTGAATATCTTTCCTCTTTGAGTTTCCATTGTACTGTGTCACTTCCATCTGCTTCCCAGAAACCCTGCTGAGGATATCTGTGCTCCTGCCCTGTGTTAGGGTGTCCTGATACAATACAATACCCTGTGACAATGCCACAGGGCAGACAGTCACACTGTTCCTCTGCCATCCCCCCTTCCCATTCCCACTACAGTTTTTTGCATCTCTTTATTCTTATTACTCTTGATGTGTTTCATCAGCTTCAGTGTCACTGTATTCATTATGTTGCTCAGTACTAGTTCCTGATTCACCAGAGACACTTTGTCATCACCTCCAGACTTGACATCCTGGTCACTGCTGCTCCTTAAGGTCTTCAAATTGAGTGTAAAATGCTATGCCATCACTCTTTGACTCGAGTCAAGGGCTGACTAGGCTGTGGGTAAAGGTGGCTGTAAAGGATCACAGCTAAAGGTTGGCTGCTATCTGATATCCAGCCTTGCTCTGCTTCTGCTGCCCAACACCCAGCTCTCAGTTCGCTGGTCTCCTCCATTTTCTCTCTCCAGAAGTGTTTTGGAGTAGTTATCTGTAGGAGAGAAAAAGAAACTCTGATCCACAAGGCAAATTATCAGATCTTCCTGTCAGAGTTGGAAGATCCACTGCTATTAAGCAAACAAAGCCCCATGGAGGTCAGTTGTACTGTGTCAAATTACAGTAATAAAAACTGGACAGTAAAGGCAGCTCATACCATGTGCAATAGATATGAAACATGTTGGCTGTTGGAAAAAAAAATCTAGTTGCAAGATAAACCATTACTGCTAAACTTTGGATTTATTGCTTATGATTGACTTGAGTTTAGTGGCCTTTGGTAGCCTTTAGTTCATATCAACTTCACTTTGTCATGTAGCTGATAAATACCACAAGTTACAACAAGAACAGTGGGGCCAACATCCAATGACAAAAGATGAACTAAAAATTAATGAAGTATAAATCCAAAATTCCCTATTGCCTAACTAGAAGCTACTTCTGCAGGTCAAAATTAAGGTAAATTTATAGAATGATGGAGAAAAGCCTGTGACCTCCTTCCCTTCAAGACAGCATAAGCTCTGGTCAAGATCATCCTCATTTAACCTTGCATTATGAAGTGACTCATTCAATGTCTCCTAAACATTGAAAATCTACCACATGGTAAGGACACCAGACAAAAATTAGCTCCACATGTGCTCATGCTTGAAGAACACTTTTAATGATTTGAAGTGTATGAGTCAAATATTTGCTAATGGGCAAAGACAAAATATTAGCTTGTTAAACAATAGACTGAGCTTCTCAGACAATATTTATACATTACCTAAAAAACATTAAAGATAACATTTTCAAAGACCCTGACTTGAGCTCCAAATGACTTTCCCATCTCTTTGCTGTTCTCTTTTTTTTGTCCCTTTGAAAAATCACTTGATAAATGTCAAACTACTTAGATAACAATGTGATTCCAAAGCACAGTTCTCTCCCATTAAATGATATACAATGCACATTACAGAGAAAATTGCAAATCAACCTATTCACTATCACTGCAGACTTCAAAAATCCTCATTCTAATTTATATAATTTGTCACATCACTAGTATTATTAATAGTCTTTATTTCAAATGAAGAATTTGTTTAAAATCTTGCCTGGAGTTAGTTTTGCATTAGAGGTGGATGTGAATGAGAATCCCAAGTACAATGGCAAATCTCAACTGAGAGTATATAAATTCAACTTCTAAAATATCAGAGGGGATTTTGCAGGACTTCCTTGCTGCTGTCAGTTCCTCAGACCACCCTATTGGGCCTGGACTCTCCCCACATGCAGAAGGTCTAATCTGGATATAGCTCTTTAGATTTCAGGCTTGAACTCCAAGAGATACTCAGGAGTAACTTTAAGTAATCCTGGAGCTGTCACACTGATCAGTCCAGCTAGCAGACATCCAAAGCCACACATATACTTTCATACTCTGCAGAGCCCATGTCTTTATACTCATTTTCTTTGACAGTTTTTCCCTTCTAAATACATACTCTGCCACTGACAAAGAAACAGACAACCACAGTTTAAATTACATTATTGCAGGCTTACATTGCTATTCAAACAGATAGTTACTACAACTTAGTATGGCTACTTCATGTCATACTTAGTGGCTTGTAAATTTAAATACATTTACATTACAAACTTGATAGTGGGAGACAGAGAGGAAAATATTACTGTCACATCAGGAGAGAAGAATGAGGAAATAGCTATAGTTCAAAATCTATACACATTAAAAAACCCACCAGAACTGTTCTTGCTAACCTTAGGGTTGCAGCATGATGATTAATGGCCCCAAATAAATAAGAAAGATGGTAAGACAAGATACTTCCCTATAAAAATCTCACAGTCTTTGGTTCAGTAATTCTAAATCAAATACATTCTTGGCAATTAAGTTTCACTGTCAACATATTTTGTCTGTAGTTTAAAGAAAGGAGCATTTGTTAATGAGTCTGCCTGTGATGCTTCCTTCAGGGTTCACATGTTCCACTACAAAATCTAAGACAAGTTTTCACTGATAGAAATTGTTGATTCCTAAAAATCATTGATAGCTGGTAATGCACAATTATAATTTATTTCTTACTGCCAGATACAGTTTTCCATTCGACCATGTGATGGTTCATTCATTCTTGTACAAATAGCAACTAAAACACCTGCATACCTAAGAACAACTGAAAAGTCCAATAGCACATGCATAACACTGAGAAAAGTACAGTGATTAAATTTCTTATTATTTTATTTCCTACAGATTTTTTCAACTGATGTTCCAAAAAAATTACCAACACTATTAACAGTCTCTTGTCAAATAAATGGGAAACTTAAATCAGAAGGGATGGGAACAGGAAGGCTTCTCTAGCATATGTCAGAGGTGAAGAAAACTTTGCTCATTCTTCTCATTTGCTGAGTGACAGACCAGTCTGGGCAGCGAGCTTGAAATGCTCACATTTTTGGCCATCTGGGATCTTCCTCCGTTCACCAGATTTTCTAGCCTCAACCTGGATTCCCTTTTTATTTCTCCTATTCTTTTCTAGATTCACATTTGAACTGGTCATTGCAGGGAGAAGAAATTAGACCTATTTTTTGCAGGAATGGTTGTTAGTTCCTTCTGGCTGGGTTTATGTTCTTATAACACTTTTTCCTTCTCAGATTTTTAGCACAAGCCAATTTTTTCCAGAAATTTTCTTCTACTTTTTTCAATAATTTTCAATAGACTTTGCCTTGTTGGATTTACCAACAAGAAAAGAGGTAAATGTTTCTAGGATATGTCTTAGGGCTAGTGAACAGCTGGTCACCTCCACCTTAGACAGATTTATGAACCTCTGGGAAAGGGATGAAGCTGAATGGGGCAGTTCGACCTCATGCCACAACACAAGACTGGTTAGGCTTGGAATCTTAAAACATCTTGGATTTAATCAGAAACACAAATGCTTTTGATCCATACCAGCTTTCCATGGTCCCTTTTTCTCTACTTGTGTTTTTTCTTCTATTCCACCTTGTGGTCAGGGAGACCAGGCAGGAGTTGGGGGGAGCAGAAGTCTCTGTAATGGAGTTGCACTTGGCTTTGTTATGCTTAAAATTTCAATTTCCCTTTCTTCTGACAGGCTCTACCCTGCCTACTTGCAGCTGGAACGAGCCATGCCTCACAGCAGATATGTACTGAGAGGTGATAGGGTGTCTGGTACATAAATCAGGAATATCATCAGGCATTTTCAGAAGCACTGTCAGGGTAAGGGCTCTCCCCATCAGCTGTGGTTTGAACTCTGCCGTCCAGCAGCACTGTCTGCTCACAGGACTGAGCGTGCTGGTGAGCACAGAGCCACAGCACCCACGGAGCATGAGGACCAGTGCACCAGGAAGAGCAGTGCTTGGCCTCCAGCTTCCCTTGCTCCTGGGCTGGAGCAAGAAGGGCTGCTCCCAAGAGCTGTGGAGATCTTGCCAGGTGACACACTAGTCCCTGCAGCACGGTCCAGAAGAACTCTGCAGCTCCATGTGTCCTACAGCTCCAATATGGAGAGTACATCCTTCTCAAAAAGATGAGAAGATGAGGAGAGCAGACTGGAAGAGTCTTTGTACTCCTGGCTGGTTATGCCAGGTCCAGGGCAGGAGGATTTTTATTTCTCTGCACTTCTTTCCAACAAAAGTCAGTTATAGCAAATACACAGAGGAAAGTAAATTTTAATTTGCGTGACTTCTTCTCCCTTTTGAAAGGATATTCTGGCCACCCATATTAAATAATTCCTGTCCTGGGAACAATAAGGATTATTAGAAAATGCTGGAATGAAGCCTTAAGTTGCATTACAGTAATTTGTTATTTAATTATTTCCTTTGGGAAGAGTTAGATGTCAACATATGAGCATGATAATTATATATATATATATACACATTACTCATTCCAATTAGTTTTATTATAAGTATGTCATATTTCATCCTTGTCAACTATAACACACAACAGGACCAGTGGGTTCTTAACATTTGGTAGTAGGTTTATTTTTTCCAAGGAGTTTGACAGAGACAAGTGAAAGACAGACACACATTCCATGTGACAGTAAACAAATTTAGAGACAGCAGCCTCTATAAATAATCTATGTTCATCATCTTACATAAGAAAGTGGAAGGTTAGCCACTTATTCCAATCTATTAAATGGTTTGCAGCAGTTTATTAAGAAAACCTGCAGGGTTTCTAGCTATCACTAGGCTGTCACATGGCTGCAGTCAGAAGATGACACAAGAATAAAGTCCATAAGCATGTGAATATAAATGGGAGTACAAGTCAGTGATTTGGAAAGATCCACACACTAAAAAATCCTCTAGGGAACAAGAAGGAGCAATTTTTCTTCTCTGATTCTGAATAATTTGTCACTTTATACAATATTTATTGTGACATAAATGCCAAAACCATGTGCACTGGTCTTTTCTCAGCATGGAGCACCTGGTCTGTCCAGGGAAGGATTCCTGAGGTTAGAGCACAGGAATTGAAAGGCATGGGGGTTTTTCCCAGCCAGAAGGGCAGACCTTGCACCAACTCGGAAGAGTCCCTTTTCCATTCAGTGCTTCTTCCATCTGTAAATGATTGAAACACACCTCCACACCTATAAGTGGAATAGTGTGTGCTGTTAGCACTTCCTAGGAGTATGAGGTCTGGTTCACTGCCTCCCCCAACCCCTGAACACTGTGGGTGGGGTACACAAGGACTAGAAACGTCTTTAAGTTAAGGGAACAGGACTTGTTCCACAGAAGCCATGGACAGCTCAACTGTGAACTATAACCTCAGACAGGTATTTCTATTCTTGTGAAAATTCACCCTCTTATTGCCAGTTTTTAACATCTGGAAAAAGAAAACACTCTGTATACATGAAATATAACCTTTCTGGTATTAGCTTTCTAGGCAACCCCCAGTCGACTCAGCATCCTTCATCCCAGAGATGGTGCAGCTCTGAACTGCCAGAGGATAAAAGATATTGGCCATGACACTTAATTCAGAGTATGCACCATCTTGTCTGCATTGCCTCTGTTTCCATGCTGCACTCTGAAACCCTGAAAGAAGAATTTGATTGGTTCAAATACAGAGAGGATGTGTACCAGACCTGAATTTTTCCTTCCAAGCTTCAGGTACATTCTGTCAAGCTTCAGGCCTGACTAGTGAAAAGCAAATAGAATGGGGCAAAAAGTCTGGTGCAAGGAAGAGAATGAAGATTTGTTATTAATGAGGCAGATAGGATAACTAGAAGCTAATTCTGAGGAGAAAGACTTCTAAAAGACATAGGAAAAAGGAAAAAGTATACAACAGGTTGAATAGGTACCTCAAAAGAAGAAGGCAGGAGAGAACTGGAGAAAATATCAATTTTCTAGGAATATTTGGTGAAGGGAGCACCTACCATGTATCGATGTCTCAGTACTGGAAACAAGACTGACAGTTCTGTATAACTACAGCACAGCCCCTTTACAGCTTGAGATGGAACAAAATATCCCCAGGTCTCACTTAGTGCAACCTTAGTGTCAGCAAATATCTTTACCCTTTCCCCAGAGATGAATAATAACTTACTACTGCTATCAATTTCTTGCTTTAAAAGAAAAATCAAAACAGACCTCAGGGTTCCAGCCACAGCTGGGTGAAACTACTTTCTTCCCCTGTGGTTGTGGGGAGGGAAGTATCTTCAGAAGATCAGAGCTGCAACCTAAACAAAAGACTTTTATATCTGAGTTCAGTAAAGATATTACTTATATATGAAGCTTTTCATAATTTGATGTGAGGCTTTTCTTCAAGTACTATTCATATCTTTGAATGGCAAACTGACTATCCAAATGAGAATGTAATTTCATCCATCCACCTCAGGATTATGCTGGGATAATAAATTAACTAATATGTGTGAACAGACATATATTTGAGAGCAATAGAGAGATTCCAAAAGGAAAATGATTATGTATTCAGAATGGGTTGAAACAGTGGGTAGTAAAGAAGCCATGAGAGCATACAGTGAACAACAGGAGAAAACCAAAATTCAATGGCCACTTATTCAGCTGAGTAAGGCAAAGAAAAAACCATGAGAAAAATACCATTCAGTCATGTCAGTAAACATATTAGTTTTATGCACAAAGAGGGCAAAAGAAGATTGCATAACATAGTTAATATTTCCAGCTCCAGCAAGCAGCGTTTTATAATAACACCTTGATAGTATTTTAGAGTATGAAAAGAATGTAGCAAAAATTACAAAATATTTTTTAAAATTGAGGACCTATAGATTTATGTTAGTTCTCCTCCAGTGAGTACTGCTATGAAAAAAGCAAAGCTTGAGATATTGCCAACTCCTCTATGCTGTAAAATATTATTATGTCAGTGGGGAAGGCACATCTTGGCAACACCTAACATTAGCCAGATGTTAAATTAACTGCAGTTAGGTTATGTCCATACTACACTCATAAAAACTTGGACCTTTGGTACCTCTGACAAGATTCTGTTCTATAATGATGAATTCAATATCATGGTAGGTGGGAAGCCACAATTTAAATGAAGCATGATTTCAAATCTGTGGACAGTTGTTGTATCTTCTTCCCTACTTCCCTAAATGCTCTAAATAATTTGATTTCCTAAACATAGCACGCATTCTTTCCAGATGGATATTACAGAATTAACCCTGGAGGTTGTAGTTCATTTTCAACTGCAAATGCTTATCAATAATATAGACTCAGGACCCAAACCTAATCTTTGTGACATCAGTGAACCAAAAGTACCTACACCAAAGTTATTGGAGCTACACCACCATGATGGTCTAACCCAGTGTTTATGAAAGTCAGCCAAAGCCAATTAGAGACTTGAGTGGCCACAGGGACATGGCCTCGAAATTGCCACCTTTGTGTGACAGATATATCTGTATTTCCTTAAAATTCTCAGAACTGAGGTGAAGACTTCACCTGAAATTTATCTCAGGCAATTTCTGATCATAAGCTATAGAATGCATTTTTGATTGATACACTTACAAACATTAAATACATAATTTTATTTTTCTCTACAAAAGCGATTGTTCAAATGCAAACCCATCTCCTCTAAAATGTAACACATATTTTTATTATGTTACTACTGATCCTCTTGACACAGCAGTGACACACTCCATATCAGGAGAAATACAACTAAGCTGGAAATACTTAATGTTATTACAGCACATCAGAGACACAATTTAGCATATCCTATATGGACACTGTAAGAATTAGAAAGGATGAAGACGCACATTTATAGCTAGCATGCAACTTATTTTAAGAAGACTGGTTTCCTTTATGGTGGTTTAGATGAAAATGAAGTTCCATTGCAGGATTTTCCAAAAATCTGAAGCTGGTGAAATATGGTACCTCACCCCTCTCAGTAATGTTAAGACGGTAAGAACATCTGTCAATATTCAAGTAGTAGGATTCAGTCATATCTTTCTCTTTTTGAAATAATGTTTTATTATATTTTATAAATATTTTGCATTTATAAATAAGAACATTCTTCAATGGAATTGAACATCTCAGAATGCAAAACGTTTTTCTCCTCAAGTTTCATTGCCTAAACAGCATTAAATATTTTAATTATAGATTCTGTCTTTCATGCTCAAATCCAGTTTGTTTAGCCAGGCTACATTCAAGACCAATTGCAAACCTGAAATATACAAAATCTTAAATAAAATATATAATGTAAATTTGAAATAATTAAATTTCACAAACAAAAGTTTGTGTAGAAAAGGACCTAAAATTCCGAGTTTCGTAGAATGTATTACCCTTTCAAGTTTCAATGAAGATCAGAGTTTTCACCTATTTTTCCTGTGATTCAATCTGTGCTTCCAAATCAATATTAAATCTTCTATCACATAAATCTAAATTCACACATATAAGCAAGCCCACTGAAACCAACAGAGATGAGAACAGAAATGTTCTCCTCTTCAAAAATAAATTGAAACAATATCCTAAAAAACACCACTTCATAAATAAAGCATTGATTTTCCCACTTGAGTTGCATGATGCTTAGTATGGTGAAAATCATTGATTTACAGTATATTTGTTCAGCATGGCAATATTCTGCTCAGGCACTCCACATACACTGCAATCTGTCCTTACACAACAGATTCTACCACTTTAGCAGGATGTAAAAGAACACATTATAATAATAATGAAAGGTTCCAGAACTTAAAGTACCTGAATTTGTAACTGGGTCTGTGTCTTCAGTTTTACTTAATCTTTATGTGCGTACAGGTCATGCCTAAAGTAGCACAGAATTTCATTCTCATGAGTAGCCAGCCCACCAGCTAATCTCCCGAGGGCTGGAATAGAGCAGATGTTTCAAAAACGTGTTTCTCTCTTGTGTGGCACACTCACAGTCACAAATAGCAGAGCTCTCTGCAGCCCCAAGCGTGGCAAAAATGCAGAGTCTGTAGGAGGCAGTCCAGCAGGGGAGCAGAAAAAGCACACCTGCTCCATCTGATGTGTCAAGCACGTGCTCCTCAGCTCCTGGACTACACATGCAAACAAAAAACGAGATTTCTCTGCCCTAGCTCAGTCCATACTCGTCACCCTGAGCTCACCTGAGAAGCAACAGGCAAAACCATGCACCACCAGGGATAGGGAATGGAACAACTTCTCAGTGAGTGAAGTTATTTAATGAGACAGAGGGTAAGGAAGGATTTTGCCAAGAGTGACAACTGGAGACTAGAACCAGCTGCTTTAAGATGAGGGGACTAAAAAATGTTTATACTGTGGAGAGTGAGAGGGAGGAGAAGTAGAAAGATACAAAGGCAAGAAATATACAACCCAGAGCAAGATGAGGTTTGCAAACAATTGATTTTTTAAAAACGGATAGTTGATCAAGCAGATTTTCAGTTTCACTGAAAAAGCTCACTTTGCCTAAAAACATTGTTTCAATTTCCCAGCTGCATCAATAGATCTAATGAAAAATACTATGCGTTTTTACTTACCTTGTATTGTCTGTGTCTTTGGAGTCTCAAAATTGCAACAATCAAGAGAAACACGAATCAAGACAAAATCAGCAAGTTTAGTGACTACTATATGAAAGTAGGGAGACAGGAAGAGAGAAAAGAGCAGAGAAGTAAGAAGAGAAAAGTCAAACACTTCTATATGAAGTGATTCTGTTTACAGAACTCAGAAGAAACACAGCTCTGAGCTCCAGCCTTCAGAAAGAGGTTTATTGCTTTAAGTGGGTAGCAAACTCTTTTTTAAT
Source organism: Luscinia megarhynchos (assembly GCA_034336665.1). Lineage (NCBI taxonomy): Eukaryota > Metazoa > Chordata > Aves > Passeriformes > Muscicapidae > Luscinia > Luscinia megarhynchos. The sequence goes on from CM067564.1 coordinate 70,518,950, forward strand.
TTCCCTTTTAAGATCCAGATTACATAATTTTCATCCTGTTTTATTCAAGAGCTTGTATTATCAACTTTCAGAGCAGAAGTATGTATCCTTTCTTGAGCAGTAAAATGTTCCTGTTGTTATAGGAAATAAATCAAAATCAATAGTGGACAATATTTGGTTGAAACAAATCTTTTCACTCTAGCTTTTACTCCCCCATTATGTAAATTCAGGAGTGATTTTTTAATACATAATGAACTCCAGTAGATCGTGCACTATAAATCATTGGCAAACTGGAAGGGGTAGAGCTGCTGTTCAAGTAATTTACATTTTCCATAGTTAATGTTCATTGCTCCTTCAAAACTTAGAAATTTAATATTTTAAGGAACCTTTTTAAGATATGCATATATCAAGATTTCTCCAAGACACACAAAAAACAAAAGAAAATGGCTACTGGTTAATAAAAATAAGTCACTGATCTATGTACTTCCATATGCAGACTACCAATGGTTTTCAGATCCTGTCATATGCATGATTGCTTGTTTTCTGATAATTATTAGAAATAATTAGTATTAATATTCCAAGCCTTCAGCTGGACCACAAGCCATTAAGCAGTTTATCAGCTAGCAAAGAGCTCAGAGCTATTGCCATATTGGTATGGTCCCCATTAAGAAGTGTTTTTAAAATTAATTTTAGAAGTTCTAAAAAATGAGGAGCTAAAAGTATCCTATAGACCCATAGGGCTCTCAGCCTTTCAAAACGTGAGTCCTTTGGAAATGCTTCTTGACTTTTTGCAGAAGCAGTGGCAGACAACTACTTTTAAGATCTGGCTACAGAAGTAGCTACCTTTACTTGTCTTCTACCAGTTCTTTTAGTATCCACACAGAGTATAGGTGATAGAGTTACATTTCACCTGGGCCAAGAACTAGTCAAACGCATGTCTTCTACCTCCAGAACGAGTTCCAGTCACCCAGCTGCCCTTAGAAGGTGGGCAGAGATGATCTTCATCATTTCGGCAGAGGTGTATCCTTTACATTTTCCACAAATGAAATCAGGATTCAGGGGCTAGAAAACAGACACATAACTCCAGCATAATGGCTGGGGAGAAAAGATAACGTGGCACATGTATCCTCATTTCTGAGTAGACTTTTTCCTTGGCAATGAAAAACTGCAGTAAGAAGGGCAGAGTCGACTGATTTTCCTCATGACCAGCACCTCAACTTTTGTTACACGTCCTAAGGGCTGCTAAGGATCTCATGTTCCAAACTAGAGGACACCAACCATGTCCACAGCACTTGCACCCCTTTAGGGATCCTGATCTAAATCCTTTGCTACACTGCTCCCTGAGCATTTAGCCTCGAGGGACCAACCATCCTGAGGTACATTTGCACCACCAAACATGCAGCCACCAGCTATTACAGCTTCAGCAGTCTTACCTTTCATCGCCTGCAAAAGAGCAGGAAAAGCAGGTCTGATCCTAACAGTGCGATTTGCAGAGATGGCTAAGAGATGAATGTCATCAGACCAGGCTTCTCTCCTTCCCCTCATCCTGGGCTCTCAGTTTTCCAGCTCTCCAGCCCTCTCCCCTCGGGCGGCGGTGGGGCTGGGAGGACCCGCCACGCCGCTTCTGCGGGGCCGGAGCGCGGGAGGGCCGTGCGGGGGCAGCCCCTCCACCGGCCCGGGAGCCGCCGGTGCGGGGCTCGCTCCCGCTGCGGGCGGGCCGGCTCACGGTGCCCGCGGGCTGCGCACGTCAGGGGACAGAGACACCCGTGACCGCCGAGAGATCCGCCATAAACAGGGGATGCGGGGGCATCGCCGGCCCATCGCAGCCGGGCACGGCTCCGCAGCGCCATGGCCCTTGCCCGGGCGGCGCGGCGAGCAGGTGAGGGAGGGGCGAGCTGCGGGGCCGGGCCGGGCGGGGGCACACCCGACATCCCGCACCCTGACATCCCGCACTCTGACATCCCGCACCCCGACATCCCGCACCCCTACATCCCGCACCCCGACATCCCGCACCCCCGACATCCCGCGCCCCGACATCCCGCACCCCGACATCCCGCACCCCGACATCCCGCACCCCTACATCCCGCACCCCGACATCCCGCACCCCGACATCCCGCACCCTGACATCCCGCACCCCGACATCCCGCACCCCTACATCCCGCACCCTGACATCCCGCGCCCCGACATCCCGCACCCCGACATCCCGCACCCCGACATCCCGCACCCCTACATCCCGCACTCCGACATCCCGCGCCCCGACATCCCGCACCCCTACATCCCGCGCCCCGACATCCCGCACCCCGACATCCCTGCACCCCTGACATCCCTGCACCCCACATGCACATCCCGCACCCTGACATCCCTGCACCCTGACATCCCTGCACCCCTACATCCCGCACCCCGACATCCCGCGCCCCCGACATCCCGCACCCCGACATCCCGCACCCCTACATCCCGCACCCCGACATCCCGCACCCCGACATCCCGCACCCCTACATCCCGCACCCCGACATCCCGCACCCCGACATCCCGCGCCCCTACATCCCGCACCCCGACATCCCGCACCCCGACATCCCGCGCCCCGACATCCCGCACCCCGACATCCCGCACCCCGACATCCCGCACCCCGACATCCCGCACCCTACATCCCGCACATCCCGCACCCCGACATCCCGCACCCCGACATCCCGCACCCCGACATCCCGCACCCCGACATCCCGCACTCCGACATCCCGCACCCCGACATCCCGCACCCCGACATCCCGCACCCCGACATCCCGCACCCCGACATCCCGCGCCCCTATATCCCGCACCCCGACATCCCGCACCCCTACATCCCGCACCCCTGACATCCCGCACCCCGACATCCCGCACCCCTACATCCCGCACCCCGACATCCCGCACTCTGACATCCCGCACCCCGACATCCCGCACTCCGACATCCCGCACCCCTACATCCCGCACCCCTACATCCCGCACCCCGACATCCCGCACTCCGACATCCCACACCCCTACATCCCGCACCCTGACATCCCACACCCCTACATCCCGCACCCTGACATCCCGCACCCCGACATCCCGCACCCCGACATCCCGCACCCCTATATCCCACACCCCTATATCCCGCACCCCGACATCCCGCACCCCTACATCCCGCACCCCCACATCCCGCACCCCGACATCCCGCACCCCTACATCCCGCCGCCCTCTCCGCAGGCGCGCTTGCGGCGCTGGCGCTGCTGTGGCCGCTGCTCTGCGCTCCGGGTGACGGCGGCTGTCACCCCCTGACCGTGGCCGATCTCTTGGACCGGGTGATCCGGCACTCGGGCAGGATCCACAGCCTCTCCACGGCGCTCTACGCCGAGCTGGTGAGCGCCGGGCCGGAGCTGGGCTGCCCACGGGAGCGACAGGGGAAAGGTGGGGTGTAGGGGCTGGTGTTGCTCTCGCTGCGCCTTCAGGTGTTCTTCTCCCGTAGGAAAAACACTTTCCTCCCCGTGACAACGAGCTGGGAAGGCCCGCTCGGAAGTGCCACACGTCGGGGATGCTGACCCCCAACGGCAAAGAATACGCCCAAAAAATCCCGGTAAGGGCGACGGCGGCGACGGCGGGCGGAGGCGGGGGAGAAGGGGGTGCCCCGAGGCTTGGGGGACGGCAACAGGTCTCTGGGGGTCACGTTGCCTTCCTTCTCCCCGTCCCGGAGAAAGGGGAATATACCTCCCGGCCTGTCAGAACCCCAAAATACCTCATTCATCATGCTGTAATGGTTCCCCACTCCAGTCGGGCTGGAGATAGGCAGAGAGGTTTTTATGCTTCCGGAGCTTCATCAACAATCTGGACGAAAGAAGCTGCTAACTTTTGACCCCAAACAGATGCACATTACAGAGGCATTGTGCACGAATCTTAAATCAGTTGAATTTTAAATCTGTATGTGGTTACCTATGCTTGGATCATATATACTAGTTATAATAAGGATATTGCAGTAGTACTTTGTCAGAATGACTGACAGACCATCCTTCGATTTTGTTGGGGCAAACTCTGTGGAACAGAAACTTAGAAACTTGTATGTGTGGCAAAGAAGTTAAATTAATCAGTATCACTGCAAAGTACAGAAAGCAATCAGGAGAAAGACATAACAGTCATCTCTGAATTGGTAGTTAGGTAAGGGGGAAAGAACAGCAAATTTGTTTATATCAGAGTTGTGATGACTAAGAGAAAAAAAATCATTCAGAGAAGAGTAGGAAGAGTTTCTTCATAAAGAGAAAAAGCAAATTGTGATGCTCGGGATACACTAGTGGGAGAAATTTTGCATCTAGAAGACAAAGACAAATGTTAACATTTTGGTTTTTGGTTGTGATGGAGTGAGGAGCTTCCCCCCAGGACTTTCTAGGAGGTTCCCTGGAAGATCAATGAGAGATGAGGCGCTACTCGTGTTAGCTGAAAACATGACAAATACGACTTCTGGGTGTTATTACATGTATAAAATAACCAGAGACAGAGTGGTGTTAAGTACTGAATTGCAGATGTAAATGTTAATCCCACTGAGATTTCGCAATGAGACTAAGGGTATTCATATGATCTGCTGCAAAGTAACAGAGACATTCTCTACTGCTTCATTTATAAGAGAGAAGAACTAACTCACCTGATACTGAAACTTTTGCAAGCCTGGAAAGAACCACTTTCCCACTTTAACCAGCATATTGAGCACCATCAAGAGCTACCTGATGACAGCCTTAGCAAAGCTAAGCAAATCAGCAATATGGTACATGAGCTGCAGACCGGAGTTGAGAAAGTAACAGAAAAGGCAAGATTTTTGATGTAGCTTTTATTTATAGCAGTTATGTGGCACGGGTGACTTTGAGGAGGGGGCAATGCCTGCTTCCACTTAGGCTTGGAGGCTCCCAGGAAAATGCAGGACTTTGGTGCAGATACAGTCATCTTTCTGTCAGAGGATGTGACTTTGTTATAGATTGGCAGATATGTAGATGACTTCATAGGAGTCCATATCTGTGAGGCAGTATTTTATTAATATGGAAATATATGAACAACACACACAAGTACAAAGACTAGAGCCTATCATAGAGCTTCATATATGAGCCAGCAATGACTTGAATTTTCTAGGCAAGTAGACAAGATGTGGGTGCACCATGATAAATGCTTAATAATTAAGTTTTATTTGGATTTACATTCTAAGTAATTCAAGTATCACTGCTGTCTGCTGCAAAGAGCTTCTTCCTAAGGCAATAATTTTATGCTGGGATAAGTTCTTCAAGACAACAGTGGCACTGCTCAAGTCTGATGTCAGTCACAACACAATTTCAAAACTCCAAATTATGGCAGATCATATATAAATCATTGGATTAAATTCTTTGTGATTTCCATTTCCGTCTTCTCATTACTAGCTACTCATTACTACCTTTGCAATTTTTGTGCATTTATATCTACCATTAACTGTGGTTTTGGCTGAACAAATGAAATCTGTGTCCCATTCTCTAAAGTGGCTACAATGCCAGGCTGTCTGTTTCACTAAAAAAAATTATAAATAAACTAGTATCTTAGTAGATCACCTTTCAACTTTATGAAGACAGGTGGGGAATACAAGCTCTAAAATGGTAAGCAGCTGAATAGGCTGAATTGTACCCTACTATAAAATGCAGCCCAGGTTAGGGTGACTCAGAGTTACAAATGAAAACTCCATCATCCAAATACAGTCATGGTTCTGAGTTAAAACGGCCTTAAAGTTCAGAAGTGTTCAACCTCAAAGCTTGGCCTTTGCTTCATTTTGTAGCTGAAGCAAGCTCTAAACTAGCTACACACTTTTGGTATATTTACCTGCTTTATATTTTCTAAAACACCTTTGAAGGCATTACCAAGAGGAAAATGAAGTATTTTTTGAAGTATTGACTTCTCAGCACCATTAATATACCACCAGGTAGAAATATAATTACAAAAATTAATGCATTCCATATTTTGCATCTGCGCTTTTCTGATAAAACAGGAAAATTCTAAACTTGCTTCTATTGTGAAGCACCTACTCTGAGAGGTGATCACAGTCTGCAGAATTCACCAGGTTAAATAAACAGCGCTGGTGGATGCTCACGTTAGGAGCTTCCCTCCACAGAAAACATTAAAATAAACGGCTAAAAAATCTCAAGACTGATTTGCTATAATACTTCAAGAGGAAATAAGGATTACCAAACAGGGCTTTCTCTACCTAGATGAAGTATTCATTACTAGCATATCAAGAAACTTCAGTCTAGTTTAAAAGTTGCAGAGATACCATGAGGATAAAAAGATAATGTTATTCTATGTAAGGATTTTTACATATCTCTTCAGTAAATATGTGAAAGATCTGGAGTAGCACAGCCCAATACAGTGACACCTTAGCTGTCTGCTGCAGTTGTATTTTCAAGACTTGTTGTATGTGTAGCCACAAATTGCATTTATTTTCCTGTTTTCAATACAGATGCAGTCAATGGGGATCATCAGCAATTCATTAAACGGAATGGCATCATCTGAAGGCACTGGTTTATCAATTAGCAATGAAGCAAACATGATGAGTGACTCTGACTTCATTCACTGTTTTAGGAGAGATTCCAATAAAGTACAAAGCTACTTAAAAATTCTCAAATGTAGGATTATGCCAGAAAATAGTTGCTAAATTTTAATCTCTTGACAAATAGTCTTCAGCATGTTCCTTATAAAGATTTAAGAAATAGAACTTCGAAATTACCATTTCACAGTAATTTAAATAGGAAAATGTTTTTGAAATCCTTTGGAAGATGACACAGTTGACAAATGCAGATTAAATCTGAATAAAGCCTCATGTGTCTATGTTGGTTAATGCACTGATGAAAAGGAGTGCTCTAGCGTTAAATAAATGTTCTTGCATGTTACACTGTGGCAGACTATACTGTGGCTGATTCACAGAGTTTAGATCTATACACAGAATCACAGAAGGGTACGGCTTGGGTTGAAAGGGACTTCAGTGATCATTGAGTTCCAACTCCCACTCTGCCATTGGCAGGGATGCCATCCACCAGATCAGGTTGGTGAGGGCCCCATCCAAGCTGGCCTTGAACACTTCCAGGGATAAGCCATCCAAACTTCTCTGGGCAATGTATTCCAGTGCCTCACCATGCCCTTGAGTAAAGAACTTCTCCTGACATCTAATCTAAATCTCTCCTATTTTAGTTTAAAACCATTCCCCCTTATGCTATCACTCTTTATCCATGCACAAAGCTGCTCTCCCTCTTCTTTATGAGCAATCTTTAAGTCATGTAAGGCTGAATGAGATTTCCCTGGTGCCTTCTCTTCTACAGGCCAAACAATCCCAGCTCTCTCAGACTGTCTTTGTGAGGGTTTTGTGGGCCCACTTCTTAAGCTTGTCCAGGTTCCCCTGGATACACCCCCTCCTTCTGCTGTGTCAGCTGCATTGCTCAGCTTCATATCTGCAAACTTGCTGAGGATGCATTCCATGCCACTCTCTATGTCATTGAGGAAGGTACTGAAGAGCACCAGTCCTAGGAGAACTTTGAGGGACACTAGCCCTCCACCCGGACATAAGAGCCACTCCTCAGAATTCCCTGGCTGCATCCAACCAGCCAATTCCTTAACCTTCAAACAGTCCAACCTTTAAACCCATATCTCTCCAATTTGCAGATAACGGTGTCAAGTAGGACTCTGTGTAAAGCCTTACAGAAGCTGAAACACAGTTACAACGTAGTAGAAAGTAAGATTCAATTTGTTAAACCTTGGTGCATCTGTATACTATCAATAAAGTATATTTTTACCTAACAAAAATGTTTCTCCCCATCTCTACATACATACCTACCTGCAGAATATTGCTTAAGACTGAAGAGTGGCATCGATGTTGATCAGCTCATTTAATGGCATGGCCTATGCCAGACTTTTACATTCATGTCATACTTCTTACTGATTTCTGAGAGCTTCCACACGTGTCCCATAAAATCTAGTACTTTTATTCATTTTGAATGCTGTTTTATATCTGTAATGGCTTCACTGCTTTCAGTAGAAACTCCTAAAGAAAAAGTTTGTGAAAAGTAAGTCAGATTTCTGGTCCAAATAGCATTTTAGTCTAAATCCTGAGCAGGGAGTAGCAATAAGTCTTTTCCTCATTCCACATGCTGACACGGGACTTGGGTTTTACAGTAATGATGACAAACTCCATTGCAAATTAAAAATATTAAAATATGTCAGACATTTTACAGAAATCACATCTTCCTAGAGGCAGGGTGGTGCTGCTGGCTGTGCATACAACAAAACTTCTTTGCGATCGGAGCCTGAGACATTTGAACAAGTAGATATAATCAACATGGATTTATCTTTAGTATTCTTGACTATTTTACCACTAATTGCTCTTTTCTGGCCTTCCATGCTCTTGATGGCTGCTGACAGTAGCAGGAGCTCAGGCAGGCAAGAACAAGGAGTAAAATGATGATGATTAATAATGATACTGAATTTGGGCTTGAGAAACCTAGTAGAGAAAGATGTCAAAGAAGCATTTATGCAGACCAGAGAAACGACATTTTAATTACATCCCCGTAACTGCAAATATCCTCAGATATCTCCAGTCTGGTAGATGGTTGCTGTACTTTTGCAGCTAGAGGCTGTGAGTGTTCACAACTCAAGTCTGTTCCCTGCTGTGCAAGGTCTAGTAGAAAGGCATCTTACATTGTGCTTGCCCTGAAGAAGTTACCAGCTCCGGTTCCTTATGCAGTAAGATACCACAAACACATAATAAAACAGTAGCATTTACGGGCAGATTTTTGAGGAAATTCTGGAATCAAAACACCGCTCCAAAGAGAGCAAAGGAAGACTCCTCTGAGCAAACAGACAGAAGCAGAGCAGGACGCCCACACTGCTTGCATCTAGCCGTGATGACAGCGGATGCAGCAGCGATTACGGGCTGCAGCATTGCTCTGTGCAGCGCAGGCCGAGCAGGCAGCCCGCGGCGGTGCCGCCGCCCGCGCCGGCGGGGATCGCCGCCGGCCCCGAGCCCGAGCGCCGTGAGGGGACGCGCGGGGGCAGGTGATGCCGCAGCCCCGCAGCGCCGGGGGCACACGGGCAGGGTCACTGCCACCCAGGGCAGGGTCACTGCCACCCAGGGCGTGCGGCAGGCGGCTCCTCCGGAGCGGCTGCGGCCGCCCCGCGCCCGGGGCTCCGCGCTGACACGGGGGGCGGCCGCGCTCCCACGGGAGCTGGCCGCGGCCCCCAGGTCCCGCTTGGTGGCAAGGAGCTGCAAGCGAATTGCGAGGTGACTCAGAAACCAGCAGCTGGCAGGATCTGCCAGGGGTGCAGCTGAGGGTCAGCTGGAAAACGCAAACGGAGCAGGTCACACAAAAACCTCTCATCTCCGCCCAAGTGCTAAGCCCTGGGAACGTTCTGCCGCACAGAAATGTGAACACAGAGAAAATGAGATAGTGGGTGGCACACGAGGAACTACAGTGCACCGAAGTGTTATTCACAGCAATTCATCCTCATTAGTGTTATATTTCAGCTCTGCCTTTGGCTGAAACGAGGCATGTTGGTAAAACAAAAGCCTTTCTGTATTGCTAGCACTGCCTGGCTTCCTCTCGCGACTGAGGAACAACTGAGCAGTGGGCTGAAAAGGGCGTGCTTTTCTCTGTGGCCACCGATGCCTCAAACAGAAACACAGCGATGGTTGCTTTCTGCTCAGGGCAATGCTTCATCTCCTGCATGATTTCCTCCACGACAGCAGCACAACTGGTTAGGAGAATTTGATAATGTAAAATCATGTGCTACTATCAAATGCTTTGGAGTTTGAGAATCCATCACTTTTATATCAGAATATTAATTTAGGAGAAACAATGATATAAATTATTAGAAAATCAGAAAATCAGGATTGGCTTTGAGTTAAGCACTGGCATCATATCCAACAAAATAGGCAAGCAAAAGTATAATTTCTATTTGTGAAACAATCTGTTTTCATTAAACTTTCTTGTCAACCAAATAAATTAAAGAATTAAAAATATCTCCATTGCTTTTCATACCTTATTCAACGAAGCACTGCAGGATAATTCCAGAATATTGACATTTTTGTATAGTCCAATTTTTTTCAGTTATTAGAACTGGCTTTTGTACATCAGAGACTTCCCCATCATAATGTTTCCATTTTTTCAGAATGAAAAAGGATACAACTGAGACGCTCTCAATGACTGAAAATGCGTTTTGTTCCTTTCATAGTGCACTAAATGGTTTTGATAGTGTATCTTAAATTTAGACTGAATCTTTTATGCACCAATGTTCTCATGGTAGATTAAGTAGCTAATGTCACTTGTAGCTTAGCTCGTATCTAAACCCATATGATACAAAACAGAAACAAACTGAAACAGTCTTCTTTGCATAATATATACCCATGTTCAGCTGCCTGCATTCAAATATTGACCTGTAAATAAAAACTACTTGGAAAAACTGAGGAATTCCTCAAGGTTGGATGCTTATAAAAAGTGTCATTTCTGTGTGCTTTAGTAAGCACTGGAAGACCACTACAGAGGTGTCACCTTCTTACATCTCCATCCACCATTCCCAGCTTCGGTGCTCAAAATTACGTCCAATATAAAAACAAGGAGTTGCCATTTTCTAGCATGAATTGTGGTGCAAGTCTGCATGGGAGCATTTCAGACCCAGGTTTAACTATCTCAGTTTGCCTTAAAAACGAGCAGCAGTCACTAGGTCCATAGCTTAGAAGCACACCATTTAAAGAATTCCTCAGTCCATGACAATTTCATCCACTGTGAACCGTTCTCTGTAGGGGCTTTTTGATCTCACCGTGGTTAATTGGAGCCGAATTTCTCTCTGTTCCTTTCTAAAGGCAGTGGATTTACAGCTATCATCATGAAATTGGTTTGTCTTTCCTTCTAGTATGTGAAAATCCGTAACACAGTAGTTGGTAGAGAGTGCTGAAGCATGTGAATGTACTTAATTTATGTTGGTCATTTGACTGCAGAACATACATTCGTCAGAGGAGCTGTGTGGCTGCAGTGTTGGCAACTGGTATTTAAAACCCAGTACTAGTAAATCACAGCAGATAAAACAAATCTGATGTATTACTGCAGCTCTGGAGTGACATTTGACCTTTGTACTACTGTTCTGACACTGAAGTTAGTAATGCAGTTTTGTGCCTTAAATCAGCCCTGCTCTCCTCAGATCATAACACATTTCCTGTTTGACAAAGAATTTGATAAAAACAAGATAATAATTTCATATTTTCCTTCAGAAAATCATTTTATACTGTAAATCTGTACAACCAAAGTTCAAGTGCTGACACAGCTGTGGTCAGCAAATCCAGCTTTTAACAATGTTATATGAGGTCCATGGAGAAGCTAACTGGCCTCTCATTTTCACAGGCTCACAGTCATTCACATGCAGTAAAACATGTCTGTGGCTATGCTTGAAACAGACTGCAAAAATCTGCATGTGATACATTTTAAAAGTTCAAGAGCCAGGTCTAGAAGGAAATCAGTGGCCTCCTCTTGGGTATCAGGGAAGCTCCTCTGCCTCACTTTAAGAAAAGACTTTCAAGACCCACCTTCAGACCCATACGGAGGATCTCCAGTAGGTGGGATGAGAAAAGCCTCTTCTGTTCCTGAGGCTGACAGGTTGGGCAGTGAATCTGTGTCAGCAGCACAGCCTGAGAACGTGGAAGTCTGCAGCTCGGTTAACAAAGCGAGTACTGAGTCTCAGCCTTTCCTCCCTTCTTGCATTCTGTATTACATTAGCATTGATAAGCTGCCAGAACAAACAGAGAGGTGTCCAGCGAGTACAAGTATCTGCTTTGTTTGCAGCCTCTAAAGAGACGAGATTTTTAACTGTGGTTTGCAATTTAAGGTATCCAAACTCCCCCCAGTCCCAGGATCCCAATAAATGTCCTTCATAATACTCTACAGCCAGTAACTATAGTCTCAAAATGGTACACACAGGAAATACCACAGATACCCTACAACCCTGCTGCAAGATCATCCATCAGGTCACATCTTTGAAGCCCAAGTGGCATGTTGCTGGTTTTAACCTAGGTGTCACTGGTATCTGTCATGTCACTCTCTATACCAGCTGCACTACACTTTTCACCTCTGCACTGAGTCTATTATGAAGCAGTTCAAATATCTGCTGGGCATTTTGCATACTTGTGCTCTCTTTATTCTCTCTAAAACTAGTATGCATACTGTAGTTGAAGAAACCAAATACTACTTGATCTTTCACAAAAGAAGAGATTGGCACTTTAAATACATTTTTGTATTTGTACAGGGTGTTACTTCTTATTTATCAAGTTTTCACAGTATGGACTGAAGGGAAACTTCTTTATATAGCACAAAATCAGAGGAATCAAGGTTGTATGTTTCACAGGCCTGCATCTTAACTGAATCAGATATAATTTAGATATAATTCAAGATTTGCATGTATACTTCAGAGTTTTTTTAAAAGCTTGATCAGCATTTTCAGGTAAAGAATGTTTTATCTGGCATACTGAAATTTTATTCTAGCTGTGGAGTAAGAATACTGATAGGAGGTGTTAAGAGATTTGGAGAACCTTGAAACGGTTTAACAGGCTACAGTGAAACCAGAAGTTGTTGAATTTAAGACACCTATAATATTACAACTGTGAAACCAATCCTGCATGAGCCATGCTCGATCTTTGCCTCAGTGAGACAGGTATTCTGTTCAGCACATCAGCTCACAGCTTTGACAGCAGTTCATGTTTTGTGCTTGCAACACCATGAACTGAAAGAATTTCCCAAAGAGCATTCTGAATTGCATCTTCCATCTCCAGAAGTGTTGCTTCTAACACTGAGGTTTCATTGACTTGCAGTAAAATAATATGAGCAGCTGGAGAGGCTCCCTTTCCATTAAAGGTGAAATTAAAAAAATTCTACCACCCCTACCATACAGATTTCCTCCAAAATGGGAAGCACTGACAAATATATGCACACATATATACCACCACCTGATGATTTGATGATTCTCTGGAATTACCTGCAATGCCATTTCACAACTATCTGGGCTACTAACTCTCTGTCCTTCAGGCAGAACTTCAACACCAAATTCACCCCCATGTGTACACAATCTGTCTGTTCTCCCCCCCTCCCCTCCACAAAAGTTTCTCACAGAATCTGAGTTGGTTCTGGGAGTTCAACTGCAAGACAGGAATAAACTCCTCTCATTACTGACCAGCATATAACATGTGTTCAAGGGCTTTCTGAGGGCAGGTATTGAGGCAGCTTACACTAATAAAGATTTGTAAATGCAGTAAGAGATAACTTCCTAATTCTTCTGTAATTTGTTTTTTCCTTAAAATCAAGCAGAGGAAATTACATGCAAGGAATGCCACATAATGCAAGAGTAGGATTGCATATTTGCAATTTGCAATTTGCAAATTTGCCACTGAGAAGGCAGGACATGCACAAGGCAAGATACAAAACTAACCTGATTGTGCTTAAATGTTATGATACAAGCATCATCATTGCAGTCTCAAGGTTTTTAGCTGCGAATGTATCTGAATTCACCTCCCAGATAATACAACGTAACAAGGGGAACAGTAGATGGTCTATCAGAGGATAAAATATTAAATAACAATTTACTCCACAACAATTGCACAGCTTTTTGAAAGATGTACAATACAGTTCAAAAGATCTGTAGCTCAAGGCAAGAATAATCAGGAACATTCTAGGCATATATGATAAGAAAAGCCAGACTAGATTATCATAATCTTTCCCCTATAAAAGGTATGAATACCAGAAAGAAAATAGTGCCTACAAAACCATAATGTTTTCCAAAAGGTTTTGCCTGTAGCATGAAGTATCTTTAGTCTCCCTTCTCAACAAAGGCATCCATAAATGAAAAAGAAAATTAATGTTATGCTCTCATTTTGAGCTATAAAGATTTGCAAATAAAACAAAGAAAGATAAACCTAAATTCATAGATTGACCTCCTTAAACTGGATTAAGCAGGCAAATAATTTTAAGTAGCTTTAATAATACTCGAGGCTACTTGCATTACACAGAATATTGTCCTGTCTTTGATACAGATATATGCTAATGTGCCCTTACTGGCACCAGTTTAAGCAGCAGTAAGTCAGGAATAATGTTACTGTGGTGAGTCATCTCCATAAGTAATTTTCTCAACTGGTAGCAATTTTTCCAGTTATGGGTCTGTTGCTTAGTGCATTTTGGCTACAATTCTACACACTGTCAATTGTGGTTTTGAAATACAAAAGATTCTACCAACAGCCAAAAAAAAGACACTGCAATTCAGAATTAAGAATTCTAGTAGATTCACGCATGGGCAAAAAGACAGAAGTCAGTGAACTGCACCTTCCAGTACACATTCTCCTCAGAGTTACTTAAACACGGAGTATTTTATAGAGTAGGTTGGTCGCCTTTTAATATTGCGTACTTTACCAAGGTTTTCAGTTGACCTGTGACAATACTATTTAAAGCTAATTGAGTGCTGACACTGGTGAGGACAAATGGAGAAAACACACCAAAAATGCTTATATTTGTCCATATGAATCTATGTGTTATTTAATGAATTTCTAAAAGAACCCAAAACCACTTGCTGTCTTGAGAGAAACAGAGTTCTTCTTATCTCATGCACAGAAGAAATTAATTGGTCTGACTACAATAAGAGATGAAAGTGATTCTCTATTAGTGTGTTTTCAACGAGCTTCACATACAGTGCAGATGTATAAATCAGAGCAAAATGCAGCTTCATGTTCTTCACTTCATTCTACTTACCATCAGTTCATATTTTACTTTTAAGGTCAGTGCAAGACTGGAAAAGACACAAGAAAAGACTGAATAGTGAAGAATACTTCTTAAGTCATTAGTTGTTTGTAATTTTAATGGTGTTAGAGTTTAGCATATTTTTGAAGCATAAACTAGTTAGCTTTACAATGTTCAAATATTGTTAATCTTAAAAGACTGCTCATTTGAAGCCTGCACTCTCCCACTCCATTTAGAAACTGCCCCTACTCCCTTACACTTGACGATGCCTTGTTTGCAATGTCTTGGTCAGGATACAAATAGAGTGGGCTCTGCAATGAATTTGCTCTTGGAGATGGTTGTGTACTAGTCAGTCTTTCAGAATTTCCTGGAGAATTCTCCCTCCACCTTGGACTTGCCCGCTCTTCAGACATTTCCCACACAGATGGGCATGGGGAGGTAAAATTCATGCTGGACCGTGAGAGGTAGTTCTCCTGAAGACCTTCTTCTTGGAGGCACCTGTTAGAAAGCACTTCTTTTTCTTTGGAGTTTCGCCATTTCATCCTTCGATTCTGAAACCAAATCTTCACCTGTTTGCAAGTTAATGAGAGCTCATTATCATTCTTTGCTTTAAACAACTTTGCCCAAACAAGTGGCTTTTATTCTTTCACTTAGTTTCACATTCCTTCCTTATTGTTACAGTAGACATCCAGTGAAGCCAGCTGACTGACATTATCTGAGGATTTTCCCATTCCTATTTACTACACCTGGAACAAATACTCTCCTTTACTTTCACCACCTACAACAGCTTAGACTGGAAAATGGGCAGCCCAATAGCTAGGGATAGAAGAGTTTCCCACAGCAAATCAGTTCTAGACAGAAGAGAATTATCAGAGAAAATTAGGATCATCATTAAGAAAACTAAGTGATATTACTGGTGGTGTGAAGGCCTCTATTAAAGAGAGGCTGCAAGAAACATGAGTGTCCCTTCCACACCAGCTTGGCTATACAGCTTCAAAAAGCCTGTTGTGACATAGGACACAGGATTGAGGATTTAAAGACGTTTTCTCCACCTCTCTACAGTTTTCCAGGAGTTGCCTAGAATCCAGGTGATCTTTGAGATAAAATCAACTTTTCAAAAAATTTGAGTGCAACCCTCAAACACACGCATTCAATTGCATTTACGAAATGCTGGGGAAAGCTTGGGGGAATATACAATCAGGAAGTGGTTTTACATAAAGAGAAGAAAGGTGAGGGTGATCAATCAAATTATTCACATTGTGTTCTCTTTTCCCTTAAAAATTTGCATTTAGGTCTAGTATTCAAATATTTGATATGAAGACAAGAGGACTATGGTCTCAACGGTTTGAGAATCATTGTCTTAGATGACAGGTACTGCTCCTCCAGCACAACTGGCCAGAAAAATGAAGAAGTAACCTTCATAGCAATTTCTCTTCCTTTCATGAGGGGAATAAAACCAGGGAAAAATACCATCTGTCTGTCACTATCTTGAAATTATATTCTTGTAGTAGTAGCTGTTATCTATGTATCACTGCATGATTTTTTAAAACCCAAAACTCTCTTGAATAATAAGAGCACAGAAAAATAATCTTGAGGAAATAACTGTAATATTAGGAATTTGAATACATTTTGGGAAATTTTGTTAGGCAGCACATTGGTGAGTGCAATTGCACATTTCCATTGAAATAGTTTTCCTGCAGAGATTACGGTTCTTTACATCACACTGAGAAACACCACACCCTGCTTGCTTTCGTTTATTCTTGCAGCACTTGCCAACGGTGTCAGAGTTATCAGGTTGCAAGGTACCACCACAGACCACCAGATCTAAGCTCCTGTGCAAACTGGAGCCAACTGCAAAGTTAGATTAAATTGTTGAGAGCCATTCCAAGCTCTGAAAATCTTCAAGATAAAGATGATGAGAGCTCTCATCACCATTCCCAGGCTTTTTTGTCCCCCAGACAGCTTCTGCACACATATCTTTCACTCCTACTTCATGCAAAGAAACAAAATTGTACTGTCACCTCAGTATTTCAGCTGCAATCTAGAGGGCTGCATCTACTCCAGCACCTTCAGAATCCCACCTGACAGCAACTACCCTGTTCATCTTTCTGCTGTTACATGCCCTCACAAACCTTGTTTTCCCGGTTTCTTTCACATTTTGTGCTCTTCAAGCCAGGCACTTTTCCTTTGTTTTGGTATCTGCAGATAGGTGAGTCCCCCAAGATTCCAGATTGGGCTACTGCTGTTCAACACCATTATTAATGCAGCTTTTAAGTCAGAACACCTCACTGGAGGAGTTAGACCCTCAGCTAAACACTACAATCTTGCAGTAGACCAACTCAGACTCACGAAAAAAACCCCGTTAAATGTGAATTGGTAAGTAAAGTGTGAGTGTTTCAGAAGGGAGTACCCTGCAAAGTTTTTCTTCCTATGGTGCCTCTCAGCTCTGAAAATCTCTTTCTTTGTGCAGTCAAGTGTCTTTCCATAGGAATGGCTGCTTGTCTCTTGGGGCAGAACAGTTCCAGAGGAAGTGGTGTTGACTGCCTTGTCCTTAGTTGTTCATCTGTGAGTGCAAAGGGCACTCAGTGGAATGAAGGAATGATCTCTGCTCTCATGTTTTTTCCACTGCCTTTAGAGCAGTGGGATGGAGCATAGTTCCCTTCCCCAAAGCTTCCAAGGGGAAAAAAAAAGGGAGTTGGAAATGAAATGCAGAGGTCACATTTCTTTGTGTGAAAATGGAGCAATCAATTTTTGAATGCATACATACAGGAAATAAACCAGGAAACTGTTCAAGTACTCCCTGGTTTAAACTGCCATTGATTTACTGAGGTCTTTGCAGGTAAAGGAGCTCAGGGCTGCCCCTGCACTGTTCAATTTCCCTCCTTCAAAGCCATTTTAAAGATTTTTCCCCAAAAGGACATTGCTTACCTGAGACTCCTTTAGACCCAGGTTAAGGGCCAGCTTCTTCCTGTCTGTTTTACTAATATACTTCTGCTTCTGGAACATTTTCTCCAAAGCCTTCCTCTGGTCTTCAGAAAAGACAGCTCTTCTTAATATGCCTCTCCGGGATTTGGAGTTAGACTCCTGCGTCAGAAGCGGCAGCACACTTTCCTCCCCTAGTGGAAACAGATGAGAGTTTCCCATAACATCTAGCACATATCAGAGAAATATTAAAGTGCTGTTCATTATAATGCTTGCAGACTCTTGTCCCATTTTTGATTTGTTGGTGTTATAAGTGTGTTGTAATGCTTCAGTCATATTCATTAAGGATTAAATCCTCACTTGGATTTAAAGGTGTTGTCAGTAATCAAGAGTCTCCCCCTGACATGGTACAAAGTAAATCAGATGAGTTCCTAGAGGAATATTAGGACAGAGCCCATGCTACTGCAAAATTCAAGCACAATCAGGGAGGAACTTCATTTTTCTTTGCCTGACATCACCACTGAGTAAACTGCTACAAGTTTTCCTATGAGTTGACTGCTTGTGTGGAATGTAAAATTACATAAAAGTGATCTGTAATACTGATTCAAAGAAACTAAGTAGGCTTTCCTCCATTTTTCTTTTTTTTTAACTAATGAAAGGCTTTCAGAGTGAACTATTTCCTAGAAAATCCCTGGTCATTCACTTAGTTATTCTGGAAACTGCAGCAATTTTTTTATTAGAGGATTTGGAGAATACTTGGACTTACTCCTTTCAGCCTGGTTTCTAATCCTTTGACATCTCAGAGCAAGACCTGGGAGGGCAGTTTTCAGTGAATCCAATCACATCCCCTTAATGCACGCCTAGAGGGAGCCCTACCCTGGAAAACAGCCAGCTGGGGGACAGAGCTGCAGTGAAGAACTATTCACACAAAGAGCACAAGAAACCCCAAGATAAATCTCTCGTGTTCCTCACACCCAATAAAAACTAAAGCCATAGTGCTTTCCCATGCTCCCTCTCCCCTAGAAAGATATGGTGTATGAGAAGCAGTCCTTGGTGAGGCTTCATATGCTTCCAGTGCTCCCAGCTTCCTCAAAAGCTCAGGAAGCAGGAGCAAGGACCAGCTGAATCCTCATCAAGCACGGCTCTGACAATTAGAGAGATGCAAGCAGGACAGCAAACAGCTGCCCTTTGGCTCAGAAGCCTGTGCCATGGCTGTACAGCCACGGACACCTACAATCTTGCTGTAGGAGTGGCTCAAGCTGCCCTCCTGTTATTCACCTTCTCACGTCCATGGGCCTAGATTGCCCTCCCAGCTTATAGTTACAGCAGCTGCAAAGGTGTGTTGCTGCTCAATTCCTACAAAGGCTCTGATCATTTTCATATCGAAGCAAATTCCCCCTGAAAAGCAGATTCTCTGAAATATTAAACATTTTTTGTGAAAAAGTCTATCTATTCTAGTCAGCTGTAATGGGGTGTGTAGGGGGGAACTAAATACTTTTTTTTTCCAATTGATATAGTGCTCTTGAAAATACTAATTAAATTCAGCTGCAGCTTCCACAAACTGCTCCTTGGGGCCACATTTCAACTTCTGTATATTATACATATATACACATGGGTATATGTATCTTTAAACACCCACAGAAAAACAAACACACATATATTAAGGATACTGTAGTAAAATGATGAGAAACTGAAGTGCATATCTGTATGTCTTGACTTCTGTAGCCATGTGTTACTGGTTTGATATTACACTACCCCTGCATCCAGCTCTGAGCAGTAGAGTATCATAAGCTGAGCAAGTCTATAATGATTATTCCCTAAAGTAATACATGAAACATTACTGATTTAGAGGCTATTGCATTCTGTCAATTCTTTTCTTGAACCTTTCATGTCAAGAAATCAAGATCTTTATATTTGTCCCTCATAACAGTGTCTGGTAAAAAAAAATTATTATGATTTACAATGTTAAATCCTTAATTTATACAGATGAATCTCAATTTTCAAAATTATATCTAAGACCAGATATAAAAATTATAAGTTATTGGTTAATGTCCTGATATTTATTACACTGTGATACACAGTCAGACTTCATTCAAACAAAAATAAACAAACAATCTGCAGAACAAAAGTCAAAATACCACAATGGAGGTTTCCACAATGGGCAAGCCAGGTTGATATTTCTCTGGGGACTGCAGAGCCTCTTCATAACCCCCACTGCATGCTGCAATCATGCCCCCAAAAGTGGGGGCAAACTGGAAGCCTTCCTTCCTCAAGCATGTTTTCTCTCTTTCTTGCTCAAACGTAGTGAATTTAGGTGCCTTTTCGCAGGCAGCCTCTGCTGAACTGTCAGCCATTCCCAGGTTTACTGGAAGGCCCAGTCTGGCAGCAGCAGGACTGGTCCCTTCTCTCGTCCCCACCAGCAAGGGAAGAGGCGTAGCAGGGCTGGTCCTTGCCTCCCGGCCTCTGCTCACAATGGAGTTGTCAGCCAGGGACAGAGGACGCCAAATTATGTGACCCCTTAAAATTTGTCTTGCCTGGCTGGTTGTTAACAGTCAATCAGCAAGGAAACAACCTCCTGCTGGAGCCTCGAGGCACCAATTAATTCCTGTCCAGGCAGTATATAGGGTCCAGCTTAGCACCTATATTAGACTTACCAGTGAGACATCTTTACACTCTAAGGCACAATATGTGATGGATTTTAAAATATGAACTAAACAAAATTTAATGATGAGTAGAACGCTCAGAAGCATTAACAAATAGCCTATGGGTCAAAATATCTGAAACCTACCACCAAATAAGTAGCCTAGAGAATTTCTTTAAAAAATAAGCCATACCATAAAATGCACTCCAACTGTTACACAAAAACTAAATGTCAGTTTGTGGATTATAGGATTTTTCAGTGCAGCGGGATAGGCAGTCATTTATGCATTTCAGCACTTCCAGCAAAATTAAATACATCAGTTTGCAGCTCATCACCCTGAACATGCAGGTTTAGGTTTAGTGTTCTGCTGACATAAATGTGACCAACTATTTCCTATGTTGCTGGTTTGATTTTTGCTAAGTCTTTCCTTTGTATCCTAATGTATATTGATAAATGTTCTCTTAATCTGTGGAACAATCTTCACTTGCCTTCATGGCAGAGACCACCTCGAAGGAGCAAGTAAAAGCTTTAGTCATGGTTTCCATTTTTTCATTAGAATTCAATACATTCTAGTTAAATGGACAATTAATAGGTCACTTCCAAAATAGTAGTGTATCAGTCCTGGTTAATAAACAATCCCCACAGTTGATAATGGGCCTATGTATTCAGCAAGTCCCTGTATACACTCAGCTCATCCACTAAATCCCTTTTCAGGTAGACAGGGTTATATGGGAAGATGAGCTAGAATGAGTCTATAAAAGTCAGTTTCATTCACTGCTTTATTTTTCAGTCAAGTGCTTTAAATGGTGTCCAGAAAATCTCTTGGAATGTGAGACAGGAGAAAAGACTGGCACATAGAGTATTACTTTATGGCCATACAAAAGGGCAACTGACCCTTGCCCAGGCCTTTTCAATGTGAAATGGTTCCTAAAGTTCATCTGCACAGTGAAAAATTGTGGTGAGGTCGCGTGTGGATGAGTAAAGTGAAAGTGGTGATTGGTCATGGTGCTGTCAGCCATTGTGGGAGAGCCAGGCCATGTAAAACGCTCTGTGGGAAAGTGTCAGCCCCCTAAAGAGGTGCTCAGAAACTTGCAGCTCATTAAACTGCCAGCATTTGCTGCCTCACTTGTCAAGAATCATTCAACTTAGCAACTGCCCTTCTGAAACATTCATAAAAAGCATGCACTTTAGTCAGGAAAGGTTTGAATGCAACTGCGATAAAAAAGTATATGCCAGAGCACGTATAAAATCCAATTTTCATTTCGATTTGACAAGCAATTTGTGCCTTTCTTTCTGTTCTGAAGAAAAAGGAAATGCTTCTTCTGTTAGCATTCATAAGCACAAAATCATGACTGTCCACTCTTAAACTATGACATGCAATCTTCCCAATCAAGGTTAAATTTTGTTTTGGATTAAATGGAAGTGTGTTCCAGTTCTTAATCCTGAATGGATATTGTATACTGGTCAAAATTCTGCTCAAAATACTTCTTCATTTTTTTACATTATGATTAAAAAAGAGAAACAAATTAAACATGTGCACACATTTGACTGCTACAAAAAGAATGATCGTTATATTTAAATAAAGCTAAGTCTTCCTGAATCATAACTTGCCCCTAACTAAATTAAAATGCAGCACGCATTTTACGATCCTCCAGCTCTTTTCTTATTTGCAAATGTTTATTGACACTGATTTTTAAAAGAGTTACTGATTTTATAGAATTGTTTCTAGCAAACTGAAAACAAGGCACTTTTCTAGGTTAGCTGTGTCTGGGTGTCTCAATGCCATTAGAAACCTCTCACAATTGCTCAGTGTACTTAAGTTTGATAAATCTTTGGAAACCCTCTGAATAGGATTGCTGTGATTTTACTAAGGAATTAGCTGCTGCCATTGCATCACCAATTAGTTTTCCAGAACACATTAAATCCTGCTGCTTTGGTTTACAGAATAACTCAAGCATTACTGATGAAGCATAAAAACTTACTTGGAAAAGCAGTGGGGGATGCAGGGTGCTGACAGGACCCACCGCAGCATGCTGAGTAGAATGGTGGGGCTCGGAGAAAAAAGTGTTTGGAAAGAGCTGCAAAGAAAGCAGAGATCTAATTGATTATCCATTGAGTTTAGCTGATATTCATAACAAGAGTTCTCCAAAAAGTCAGTGTGTAAAGTCCTGCCCCACAAGTTCTTTTTCCTTTTTTTTCAAGATGGTGATATTTTTAAGGCAAACAATGATAAACCAAGCAATTGCTCTTTAATTTAGCAGGGTTATTTTACACGTGCAGATTAGCTATAATATGCAAAATTCTCCCTATATTTATAAGAATGACTAGAAATTTCCTTCTGTAATTGCTGTAATTATGAAGGTTTTCCTAAATATTTGCATTGAACACATTGTTTCAATAATATGTTGTTGAAATAATGAATGTAATGAATCTGAAAGTTATTTTAAAAACTCCAGTAAGCATGTCATCTTAGAAAAAAAATCAGCTGATACTCCAATGCTGTTAACAGCACTCAAACCAATAATGCCCTCAACAAAAAACCTTTATGAATAAAATTTAGAAAATGCCATGAGATGAAACAGCTGAGCTTTACAGCTACACACGACAGGGCCTGATTCTGTTATTCTGACTGTCAACTTAGTGTTGCTGGAAAAGCGGCCTAAATTTAAATAAACCACTTGCTGAAGGCTCTGCTTGATATAACAAAAAAAATCTGCAAAATCAACTCACAGAATTAGGTAATATTTGGCAAATTTTTTTACTGATTTTTTCCAATTGAAGTCTCTAATTTAAAAAGTGCTTCCAAATCATGGAAAGGTTTTAATGATCTATTTATCTGTTTGTTTTGGCTTTTTTTTTCTATAAGGCTTATGGGCTTCTCCATTAATCTTAATTACCTATCAATTTCTGCTTGTACTAGTCAATTATGAAACCTGGAATATTTTTTTGTTTTTAAAAACGGTATATCATACTTTCTAGAACTGTACACTTGTAAAATGTCACCAGCAACAAAACATCTGTGTCACCTTCTTTTTTCGGTTTAGGCAGAAAATAAGTGGCTCTAGAGCCTGTTTGTAGTTGTCCAAATGTCCAAAAAAACCCCATAAGTTAAAAAAAAACAACAACTGAACACTTAGATTTAAAAAAAATATTTAAGAAATCAACAATCATAAAGAAAGGGAAACAGATACATGTATCCAAGCCATGCGACTAATTTCTAAAAGTTTTTCAACTGGAATTGAAAATAAAGATCACTCAAAATTAGGTTTCTGAGTATGTATTAGGACCTCAAAATAAGTTTTCTGATCCTTAAATTTGCTATCATCCCAGAGCAAAAAAACTACTGCTGTAAAAGTCTAAACATTTCTGAAGTATTAACTTGCAATTGCTAATTAATAAGCATTTTGCTGGTACAGCTTTCTACTGAAATTTTGCTCTTTGTAATGGAATACAAATTAATTCCTTGGTTTTGAGGCATATACTTGCAAAACATTTACAAAGAAAAAAAAGAATTATTTACACCGTGCATCAGTATTCTAAAACTTCTTTTCCACACAAGACCATCAAACGTTGAATCACATCCTTAGAAACTTAAAATAATCAAGAACATGCAGCCAAATACTGCCCATCCCACGTATCCAAAGAGTTGCAATGCAACTGTTGAAGTGGGTAAGCTGGAAAGGATTTGACTAACTCAAGAAGCACAGGAGCTGTAGAAGATAAATGTCAGCCAACCTCCCAGACATGAGAGCTCATCACTGACAGCATGTTTTATTCTCTGCAACTCCCAGACTCTCAGGTGAAGGAGCTTTTGCTCCCTTCCTTAGGAGGCACTTTCTTCATGCTTTTATCAAATTTCCCTTACAGTCAGGTAAAACTCTCCACTTCTGAAAATATAACTTAGAATATAGAAGATGCCACACTCCATTCCTTTGCTTTCTTCTTAAATGTCTTGGATATTCCCTGGCTGCCATAATGTCCTATTCCCTCCAATCACTGCTCCAGCACCTTATTCATGCCATGCAATTTTTGTCAGACGTTGTCCTGTCCTTAATATTCCCTCTCGTGATTTCTTAACTCTGGCCATTTCCTTGCTCTGTTTTGATAATGTGGGGTTCATAATGGTATGTGATAAATGCAGAACACACCTGTATAAATCAGAATTCAACAAGCTATTGATTTAGATTGCATGCTCCTGCAGGTAATGACAGGAATAGGCAAGGGCAGTTTCCTCCATTCACGACATCACTCAACAAGTAAGCTGCAAACATAAAGGTCTGAAAATGGATCTAAGTAAAAACTTAAGCAAACTTGTGCTTAAGCAAACTCCAAACAAGCAATATATTTCCATGGAAGTTGTAACATGGATTTAACACACTAGCACAGTACCACAATTCAAACAGAAGAGATCTTGACCCTAATGCTGCTCAAGTTGATGGAGATCATAGTCTGGCTTTCCTGAGCATTCTACTTAATTCTTTCAACCAACTGCTGCTTTTTCTGCCTACAGGGTGCACATCTCTTTGAAGCAGAATATTTGCTTAAGAAATAAGATGCAGGTGATATCCTCACATAACTCTGAACAAAGAGGTTCCTGAGCTCACTTCTCAAGATTTAGTCTAGATACTGGGGAATAAACAATGCCATGATGTCTCTCTATGCCTATAGCCAACATGCATGTCCAGTTCATAAGCTTTTTTAATGTGCTGCAGCTATACTAATGCATAGGTGAATTCAGCATGATGTATACAAAACTACATCCCTACATCTACTGAAGCTGTTGCACTCAAACCAATGTGCAGCAGTTTTGCAGAGTTACATCAGTAAAATAAACCTGACATAATACAGGGATACTCAACTCTGTCTTGGGAGTTCTACATAGAGAAAAAGGTTAATGCTTCCACATAACATACCAAATATATTTTTTATCTTCATAAAAACAATGCAGTTCATCACATTAAATGGCTTCCACTACCTGCATGAAACTCCATTAACAGAATTAGAATTGTCCAGAGAAAAACTGTATATTTGATATACATGTATTTCAAAATTATACTGAAATTGTATCTGCAGAAATTACATAATACCTATCAGTTTTGAGAACAATATAGAGGAAGCATTACCTATTATTTTCTTTTCACGTAAATCACAGCAATTCTATCAACATCTGTTGATCAAGAGACCTAAAGCAAACGGTCTTTGCTGTTCACATAAGGCTGAAAATTGCTGAGATGTCAGAATATTAATTCTGCCATTTTTTGGCCAGAATGAGGTACACAGTAACCAAAGGGCAGCTGTTTCTCCCAAAGATATATAGAAACTTAAAGCAGGTGCTAAATCCAAATAATTTGCATTCAGGACACTTAAATCTTTCTCTGCTTTACATCCTCATTTCATAAAAACTGAGTGGAACTAAGTGTTTCAAAAAGTCAATCTTTACAGGTTTAGTTTCACAAGTATCAAAGTATGATATAAGTGCTTTTTGGCACTCCAAAAACTGTACTATAAGCCTTAAAAGAAAATTTATTTATTATTAAAGTATTAATTACTTAGGTTGTTTTTTTTCACAAAGCGAATTCTTTTGACACTGGTGATATATGCAAAATTTTAGTAATAATGTTCACTACATTCACCTTTGTGAATAAAAATTGTTTTACACACAATAAGTGTATTAAATGTGTAAATGGACCTCAAGCTTATCTAGTGCTAAAACTCAGAAAGCAGTTCAGATACTGATATTTTAAAATACACCACCTGCTCTGAAAATATTCTAAATTCAAAAGCCCTTCCGTTATAAAAAGTCATACTGACAATGGGATCAGAAGTTCCCCTTCCAACTAGCCATCATTTTGAGAGTAAATACAGCCCAGTTCAGTTCTGCAACTTTGAAAATGGCTTATTATTAATACTGTTTATTCTTCCTAATTCTGCTGTTGTGAAATAACTCAGTAAAGACTGCAGCCTATCAGTCATCAGGCGAGTGGGAAGACGTGAAGGAAAAATGGCTATTGAGAGAAAGTGAAACTGATGGTAAACTTCTGGTATGACCCACACAGGCTCCTTCACTGCAACTGCTGCTGGTCCGTTGGGGAGGGTTTAAAGATAACTGATAAAAATGTGGTATCAACCCGTGAAGAGAGCTGGAACACCTCCAAAAAAACTATTCAGAAAAGTGACTAGAGCCAGCTAACAAAACTAAAAACAGGACCAGAGAGACCTCAAGCTGCATGAACACTGTAACTCTCCAAGTATTGCTAAATCCACATGATGCCTAGGCTCCAGCCCTGGTGGGAAACTTCAATATATTATCAGTAAAATTATCACACTTCATCTCAGAATCTTGGATAGTTTGTGTCCATAACATGGGCACAATTGTAATTTCCCACCTACATCCCTTCTTGGCAATGTTTATAGCAGATTTGCAAAGCTGCAGGAAAGTTTCATGTCACGAAGAGCTCCCTGAAAACAGTCCAGCAGCAGCTCTGCCAGTTTAGTGATCCAGCTGAGCTGCATTTCTGCTCCTGAACCACAGGCCCTGGACCTCACGATGAGCCATGGCTCTTTCCCCAGCAGTTACTGTCTTTAGAGTGCAATGTTCCAGCAGCAGTTGTGCACCCCCAAAGCACTTCAACCAGCTGGAGAGGAGCCTCCAGCTGCGAGAACAAAGCAGCAGCCACGGCCATATCTCACCCAAAAGCGACTGCCATTACATGGAATTGGAAAAACTTGCTGCAAGAACTGGCTTTCCTGCACTCCCAAAGTCACCATTTGCTTCCTATTTATTCCTGTAAAACACAACCACATGAATGCTCAAAAGAAGTCAAGACAAAAGGGCAAAGCAGAGCAGCACCTATAGAACAATTTTTAAAAATTGATACAAACATTCATAGAAAGAGTTTTACAGTTCTAACTAT
Source organism: Luscinia megarhynchos (assembly GCA_034336665.1). Classification (NCBI taxonomy): domain Eukaryota; kingdom Metazoa; phylum Chordata; class Aves; order Passeriformes; family Muscicapidae; genus Luscinia; species Luscinia megarhynchos. Next base: position 70,546,165 of record CM067564.1, read on the forward strand.
AAATCCTACACAAAATGTTGATGCAAGAAGTAGGCTTGCATTTTTATGTTGGGGCTTTCAAGAATTGGCAGAGCAGCCCTCAAAACGGGCTTGAAATGTGCTAACTGCATAATCGTCACATCTACAGCAATGTGATGGCCAAGAGGTGACACTGCAGATTATCTGAAGCCACATTAATCACTGTCAGTTTTCAGAGGCATCCTTCACATGCCTAATTATTGCATGTGTACTGATTTTCACCGCCTGAGGAAACACACCAGCCTGAGGCTGGTGACAACACATGGTCAGATCTCACCTCTACAACCCAAAGCAGCAGCCAAACTCCACAACTCTTGCCAAAGACTCCTTGGGTACCCCGGTGTCAGGAGTAAGTGGCTTCTACCCTCTCCATGCCTCATACACAGCCTTGCTATTGAGAAAATGGGAATCTACCGTGGATTTACCAGCTTTTTGTCTGGCTTTGTCCTTCCTCAGGATGCCCATATACTAGCATGCCTCAGCACTTTATGATTACCCACTCCTGTCAAAAAACAGGTGTCACTGTCAGTTCTCTGTCTAAAAGATCAGAGTCTTGCCTGAGTTCCTTGTCTGGGCCTCCTGCACAGTCAATCAGAAAAGTAGCTCTACAGAACAATTCATCACCTTAAAACACAGAAGGTGTCTCATCCTCTGGAGGCATCTCTCAGTATTGACTACAAGATGCCTACTTTTTATTAAACACCTGAATTCCTATGACTAATATTCTTCCTATCCTTCATAGGTAACATCAAAAGAATACTATCATCTGTACAGCCTTAAAGACTCTAAAAAGTGTTAAAATTCAGCTAGAAAGTAATTTGTTATTTTCTTTCACTTTCAACATATTACAATTTGTTTAGAAATTTTTCTCAAGCATGGCAAAACTAGGGTCAGTTGCTGCAAGAGGGCATTTCACTGGTTTTTCATTGTTGCAGCCCTAATTCAAAATCTTAAAATCGGTCCAAATGCATAATTTAGTGTATCAGTATGCACTGATTAGCCGAAATTTTTTACCTGGAGCAGTCTTTACTTGTTGCAGTACTGCTAGCTCCAAACAGACAAGTCTCAAGATAATATAAATGGTGTTAGAATAAAAAATAACACATGGTGAATTTTCCTTTCTTTTTTTTTTTAACAGCAGGGGTTTAATATTGTTACATTTGTATAAGGAAATACTTTTTCAAGTTGAAATTTGAGATAGTCACATAGTCACAAAGAAGTAACACTCTCAACACACATTCAGAATACCTCAAGAGAATTATGTGCTACAACTGCATACAAAAGCAGCCTCTCATGAAAAATTTTCCTAAACTTTTCAGCACAAAGCAAAGGCCACTTCTCCAAAGTGACAACTCACCTCAAAGAAACACAGTCCAGGTTACTGAAAATACTTAGACAGGTAATTTTATAAATATCAGGGTCTACATATCTGACATTTGAAAGTCTCCTACTGCTTTATATACCTGCAGTTGTCTTCATTTTGAAAAAAAACCTCTCCTTTTGCTATGGGGTCATGACTGACCACAAAAGTACCATGTAAAACACTTATTTTGCACAGCTGCTTTATAAAAGAATGCTAAACACCTTCAGAGGGCAATGGAAGCAGAGAACTTGCCTTCCAAAATTTAGGAGAATTTCTTAACAGAAAAAAAGACACAGCACAATAAAACCTGAAATCTGCACTTGAGTTTGCTGATGAGATGAATCCTCACCACAGTCATGTGTTTTCTAAATTCATGAGCAATACACTACAGGATTTCAGAAGACCAGCTCTTTCTGCTGTAGAAAATACATTTTACAGAAGTTAATTCACTAACTGTAGGCATGACTGATTCCATGGTTTCCCCTCAGTCAATTTATTTTCTACATACTCCACCATTTGTCTTCCTAGTGCAGCTCTGAGATCTTCTGGCAGTACCTAAATCTTGCCAAGGACCAAACTCGGGATCCTCTTCCTTCTAGGAGATGGCACCACGAGAGCAGCCAAAGGAAGGAGCAGTGTCCAGCCAATGCTCATACTCCTCACTGAGCACAGACTGCCAGATAGTGGCTGGCTTAGAGAGTAGCTGGCACTAGTCTAGCTCTGGCAACCTCACAATGAGGACAACAGTTTGTCCTTTAAAAACCATTTTGCAGCCACTCTTAAGATATGCTGGGCATTCCAGACCAATTCTATTAAATGGCTTACAAAGTTAACTGGAAACAGGAAACGTGCTGGACAGAATCTGTGATTTCTAATACTTACAAAAACTTCTTTGCTTCCAAAGACCAACTTTCAAAACAATTACGGGGTCTCAGTGCTCCTGGCAATCACAGAATAAGAAAAGATACCAAAGAGATCTCCCCACCTTAAAGAAGCTTTCTATCTTCAGAAAACACCAATAAAACAAGAAAATCCTAACACTTGTCAGTCAACTTGTTGCCTGAGTTAGACGGAGACACAAGAAAACACTGGGCTCTTTCCTGTCTTTTATTTTACTGAAAGCTAGTGTTACATGTCGCTTGAGGACACACCCTGGCTGCCAGTTGGCTTGAAATCAATAATTAATAAGCATCAATTCACTACGAAGAGGTCCAAAATGAAAGAAAAAATGTCACTTAGATTTCAGTAATTTAATTATTTCCTAGATGTCATAAAGAAACACAAGACACTCTATTAAATATGGGAAATAAGATACGTTTGATTCAATATTACAGTATTCAAGTATTAGAACCATGTCATCACCTGAGAAGGAAAAAACTGACATCATTTTCCAGAGACTTAGCCTGCAAAAGACTTGGCTTAATTTCCTTGCAATGCTACCAGTTTTCTGTATTATCTTAGGCAAGTCACCTCACTTCTTTTTGTTCCAGCTTCTCCTCCACACAGTAGAAATCTCTCCTGTCTCACTGGCCCATTGTGATTATAACTGCATCAAAATGTCAAGTACCCAAAAGTTACAGAAAGAAAAGACACATCTATAGCACAAATGTATCTGGATATGTATAAAGTACACCTATAGATGCTTACTGTAAGTTCAATTTAAATTTACTACACAGTTCTTCTGATTTGTGTTACATGTGGTATCCTTCATTCTGCTCTACTAGGCAAAAATCCCTTAAGATAAATTTCTCACCGGGTTTTACCAATGGAATTATCTCACCATTTGTTTTGTTACATTATTCAATCTCCTTTCTCTGTTAATCTATAAAAATGCCAAAATTAAAGCAGAAAGCCAGATTCTTTCCACATGACCATATTCAGCTTGTAAAGCAGTTACTGCCAAACTCCTCAGGGCAAATTACTTAAGAAGAGCAGAGATATTCAGAAAAATTATTTCAGGTAGCAGAGTAGCTCTGCATTTCCCAAAGAGGTCACTCAGCTCTAGTGCCAGTCAGGACTTCTGGAAACTAAGTCTTGAGGAAATATGTGGAGTAGCACTCTTTACAGCACCTGTGCTACAGGACACAGCATCTCAGCATTGTCTGGACAATCTTTATGTGTCAGAAAGCACTGAAGAAAACTGCCAATCTTCTAATTTATCCAAAAGATAACAACAGGCTTGGAGTCAAGGGACTAAAACCCAGATTAGCAAGAAGAAATTGAGGAGAGCACACAGCAAAGGGGCTTCAAGCAAAGTGCAGGAAGCCTGTGGCAATCCCAAGCCAGTTGGCATACCATTGCAGAAGGCTCGTGATTTTATAATATAGCAGTAACACTCCTTCTGCTTTTCCTTCCTAAGTTTATGCAACATGCTCGTTGTTCATGTTCTTCTTAAATTAAACCAAACTAATTTCAAATGCTTATGATGATTACATTCATATTTTAAAAATGTATGTAATGATGGAAAGTAGTTATTTAAATGTTTATGGATGACAAATATATTTATTTCTACCATGCTCATTAGATGATGTAATATTTAGGGTGTGACGCTTCCTGAGTACTTGTTCAGTTTTTCATTCATTATAATTTTGTAAGACATGTACGTAAAATACACATGCAGACAAGCACTTTTAATAGTCCAATTAATACTCTGAAACCTGTAAATTATGGGAAGAAAACTTGCTGATACAACTCAGTTGCTGAGGAGTTACAAAGGAAAAATTACCATGACCAGACAGGCCAAGAATACCATCCCACCTGGTCTCCTTTGCCACTATGGAAAAGTGTTTTCCAATTTACAGAAAGAATACAGGATTTACATTTCTTAGCACTTTTATGGAGTGTTAAAAGTTACCCTAAAATGGAGTGCTTTCTTCATGCCTTTCCTTTGTAGGTACTGCGGATACACTTAAAAAGGTTCAGCTTATTCAGTTCAGTCCCTGGTATGATTTTACACTTCCTTCTTTTTGAGAACTTCTGGTGACCTCACCAGAATTTGGGACTACATGAGTAATACAGATTACTGTTTCCAAAAAGTCTGATACTTTTCCAGTTCCCTTTATTTTTTTACTAATGAAAAAAAAAAAAAAAGAAAGAAAAAAAAGAAAACTTGGCTTATGCCAAGCTAGTTTATTAGGGGACTTTTAGTTCCTGCACAATTTAGAAAGCACTTGCTAGTTCAGAAAGATTTTTTTGAAAAAAGCTTGCTTTATAATTTTCAATAATCTAATTAAAGACTTCGAAAAAGATTTTCCAAAATGCCATTGATTTGGGGATTCCAAATAAGAGTTTATTCTTAATTAAAAAAAAAAATTAAAATTATCAGTAAATTAAAAAACCCTAAGTAGCACAAATTCCTTAGCTAAAATATCTTCACTATTCCCTGAAGGCTGAATTTTTGTTCTGCCAAAATGCTCCTTTGCCCTATCACTGTATAAACAAGAAACATTACACAGAGCCTGACCACCCCAGCCCTACTCACAAATGCAGTGTCTGGTCTGAACAGGTTCCTCAGTGTATGCCTACACTAAAAACAAGAGACTCCTTAGAAACCACAAACTGGCTCAGCAAGACAGTTCCAATCTAATTCAAATTTATGAACGTTGGGACAACTAAGTGTCCTCATCACTTTAAGACATCCAAGTCAGATCAAACCAACAGATCCCTGTTAGAATATAAAAGTCACTGCCGCAAGTGTACAGTCACAGGAGAATTTTCTTCTGGGCGCACAATGAAGGAGGAAACACCAGTATTTCTCCCTGCTCAAATCTAAGAGCCTTTCGCCAAGATCTGTGGGAGCTGTGGGACCAGAAGCATAGGACTGGACTCCAAATCACTAGGCAGACCTACCACACTAAAATCACAACTACTACTATGGGTCTCATCAAAAGAGGAAATAATCCTGGAAGCAAGAAGCATTTGCAAAACTTGATATTTGGAAACTTCTGTAGCGATTTACCTATAGCTTTTAAAAACAAAAAACCAAAAACTCAGACAAACAAACTAACAACAACAAATTAAACCCAACAAAATACCTTTACCTCTCCCAAATAAGAGTGCTAGGACATCTGCTATCTCTCTTCATAAATGAATATAGCATTTTCTCTAGAACTTTTTTCAGGGTAAGGGCAAAGGCCAGACAAGGATAATATTCATCGAATTGCAGGAAGATGATACTTGTCCTGTTCCCTGGCCTAGCCCATAGTTAGTTAAAACAAACATGTTTAAGTAACTGATATGCTTAAGATAACACTTACCTGAGAGGTCAGGAACATTTAGAAACGTTAATGTACACTTTGACTCTCTCCTGCCTACCTTTAAAGTACATCATGCTAAAGGATCAAATAGTGTTTTAGATTTTGAAGAATAGTTTGCAGGATTTAATTGAAATAAAATAATGTTTTAAAAGAAAATAGTCCTGTTTTCAAAAGAAGCCTTTTGGTTCCACATCTCAAAGACTTAATTCAATAAATACAATTCTGTTTGTCTAATTTTCATTTTAAACACATTCAAAACTGCGTGACAATAAATAAAAATTTTTTAAATGCCACATAATCTTGGAATAAATTTATGCAGTCTAACAAAAAATCAAAATACAATATAGATAACGAGTCTAATACAGAATTAACTACAACTTCAATCAGTTCCATGACTAACAGAAGCACATATTTCTTAAAATGTATTTATACGAAAATCCGCACATTCAAGAAATGGAATGGGTTTTGTAAACCGGTTTGTTTCCACTTTCATGGCACGGGTTCCTGCGGGCCCCCGGCGGCCGCAAGCGGGTCCCGACCGCCCGGCTCTCAGTGTTACACCGGGCCGAACGGCTGATAACGCACCTTTAAAACTTTTTTCTTCCCCTGCCCCTGGTTTTGTCAAAACTTCCAGAAAACTGCCTGTTCTACATGGCTAAGTTCTCCTTTTGGCAGGAGGAGCCGGGTCCTCCACGCCTTTCCGTCCCGCAAGGCAGGACACGTGGAGAAAGGCGCTGCTGCCTCCGAACCATCGCTACTCAGGAGGGTGGGACCGCTCCCCTTCCTCCCAAACCTCGGGATTTCGGCCTCTCCCGGAGCGCCTGTTGGTGGCGAAGCTTTTACCACCCCCTGAGGCTGCGGGACGTCAGGACCTGGAAGAACTGCGATTAGAGGTGTTATCAGCACCCGACGCGGCCATCGCGGGGCTGTGCCGCGCTCCCTGCACCCGCAGGTGCGCCGGCCGGCCCCGCTCGGAAGCTCCGCCGGCCCCTGGCCGCCCCTCGGCGTCCGCTGCCAGCGGCAGGGCGAGACCCTCGGCCGGAGCCCCGGGGCGGCCCCGCCGCACGGCGCCCACCCTGCGGCTCCTCGGAGCGGCCGCGCCTCTCCAGCCGCTGTCTCCGCCGTGCGGAGCCCGGGCCGAGCCCTCGGACAGCCCCTCGGCCCGGCGGGACCCGGGCCGGGCCGAGCCCCCGGACAGCCCCTCGGCCCCGTCTCCCCGCGGGCCGGGCCGGCGCTCACCTGTGGCTGCCGGCGGGAAGATGCCGCCTCTCTCCGCCGCCGCGGCCCGCGCTGGCGGGCGGCCGCCGTCCGCCGCAGAGGGGTTAAGCACTTGGAAAGCCCATCTTGCCGGGAAGGGACCCCCCGAGGGGTTGATTTGTTCCGCCGCGGGGCACAGCTTGAGGGGCACGGGGTTGGCGGGGAGGGGACGGAGCTGCGCAGGGCTCGGCGCCCCGGCCCGCAGCAAGTTCTCGATGAGGAAACTTTTGCCCAGGTTGCCGAAGCCCGGCGCCGCCGGCAGGTTGAGGAGAGCCGAGGAGCCCACCAGGTCCCAGTAAAGGGCGCTGGGCAGCATGGCGAGGGCTTCCGCCCTGCCCTGCCCGGCCCGGCCCGGCCGCGGCCCCTCTCTGGGCTGGGACGGGGCGCCGGGCGGTGGGGCCGGGCGGGCTGGCGGGGCGCCGGCCCGAGCCTGCGGGAGCGGAGCCGAGAGCTCGGCCAGGCTGTCCGTGGAGACGCGGCGCCTCTCCGCCGGGCTGGAAGGTGTGTCCAAGCGCATTCATTATGTCAGCCGGGGACGAGGAGTGATGGACGCGGCCAACAATGCCGCCTTGCCCGGCAGCCCCCCGGGGCGGGGGCAGGCCGGCAGCCGCGGGTGGCTGTCATTCGGGGTGGCTGTCATTCGGGGTGGCTGTCATTCGGGCTGGCTGTCATTCGGGCTGGCTGTCCCGCCGTGCCCGCCCGGGTGCACCTGTGCGGGGGCACCGCGGGGCAGGGGAAAGGCCCTGGCCTCCGTCCCGGCGGGGAGGTGGCTCCGGTGTTGGCCGCGGAGAGATCATGCCGACCTCATGATCCCATGAGGTAATGGGAAGATAGTCATTAGCTCACTCCCTCTGGGCATTTTTATCTGGCCTTTCTTTTTTTTTCTTTTCTCTTTAGTTAACCACACGCAACGTGCGCGCTGGATTTTCAACATTTGTCTTAATAAATCTGATTAAGATCAACATGGTACTGTTAATCATGTTTTTCTTGAGATGTTGGACGAAGCTTTGTGTGGGCATAAACATTCTTTGTCCGGAATAGCTTAGTCCATTTCTATTTCCTTGCATGTGTTTACTTTATTTACTTACACATCACGTAATGTGGCAAAGATGTCTCATTTTGCAGTTCAAACATGCGTGCAGAAAGTTAAAAGTGGATGCTGTTCCAAAGTCCTGAAAGCACCTCCCTGTTTTGCAGAGAAATCCTTTTATTCCAAAGCAGCTGCTCACCACTCTAATCTTGAGGTTATTTCCTGCAAAATCCTCTGGAGGAGGTGCATCCCTTATTTTTGTAAAGCAGCAGAGGCATAACCCTTGGGCATCAGGGCGGTTCAAAGCTAAAACCAGCTGGACTAGTGGAATCATCTGTGCCCTCAGATGAGAAATGGGAAGGATGTCTTAACTGCTGTAGTACTAAGTAATACCTTGGGGATATATAAATTAGATGCTTACGTGTCTGAAGCTTTTCTTTACATCTTTGGGTAAGTTGGCCCTTGACTCCTTTGGTACTAAGATGTGGTGAATGGGAGCCTAAGAGTTTATAAGTCTGCTTCATAACAGAGACCCATGTAGTCTGACCTGTCTCACAGCAGTGGCTCTAAGCAGGAAGAAGTCCAAGATGAGTCTGTAGTTTTGCCCTAATACGCTCCCATAACTGTTCTCAGCTTAAACAATTTCCACAGCTTGAGCATTTGTATTTGCAAATCTGAAAGCCTTCACCGAAAGATATTAATGCAATATTTTATTTGTGAGCATTTTGAGACTTTCTTCTTGCTGTGGAATGGACAGAATCCAAGCCATTGTATCCCAGACTACATCTGAAACTACTGTGCATTGTTGTAGTATAAGGTGCAGAAATTATGTTTCTAAGGGAAAGAAACAAGTTTTCCCAGGAGGGCACCCACTTCTGAGCATTGCAAGTAGCTGCCTTTGCAATTACCCCTCATAAATTTATTCGCACTTAAGGATTTATTTTTTTCTTTCATTTCACTGATCAAATTCTCAGAGAATTCTCAAGGGCCTGAGACACTGAAGACCATAATTCAACACTTGGGAAGTGCAGTTAGTCCATCCAGCTGTGTTGCATGAATAAAAGGTATTCACCAAGGGAATTATGGATGTCAGAGACGGTAGCCTTCAAAGACAGACTTGGGGTTTGGTTTCCTCCAAGGCTAGTTTTGATGCCAGAGTGGCTATTAATGTGTTAATCTCGGCTATGTAAAGTATGATTATCAAGTTGCATGTTTCTGTAAAATATAAGCACAACACACAAAAATATAACCCAACATTTTGAGTTGGAAGGGACCCCCAAATGTAGTATTTGACTGCATGAAAGATAGTGATCAACCACATGATGAGTTAAGAATTTGTGTCAGGTTGTATCTCTAGTTGTATCTCTCTGAGGTGGGAGACAGGGGCAGGGAGCAGAATGAAGCCCTCATCATCCAAGGGGAAATGGTCAGTGACCTGCTACACCACTTGGAGAGACAGTCCCTGGGTCTGTATGGGATCCACCCAGGTGCTGAGCTGCTCGTGGCTTGGACAGGTGCACTGTTTGTGGGATGAAATGCTGGCTGGATGGTCAGGCCCAGAAACTGGTGTTTAATGGAGGCCAACTGGTGGCCAGTCACTGGAGGGGGGGGGAGTGGTTTCCCAGGGCTCAGTATTGGGGCCAGCCCTGTTTAATATCTCTACCAATGATCTGTAGGAGGAAATCAAGTGCACTCTCAGTCATATTCCAGCTGACACCGAGTTGGGTGGAAGTGTTGGTCTGGTGGAGGGCAAGAAAGCTCTGCAAGGGGATCTGGACAGGCTGCATTGATGGGCCAAAGTCAATTGTATGAAGATCAACGAGGTACAAAATCCTGGGTCGTGCATTTGGGTCACGACAAGCACATGCAGCACTACACACTTGGGGGAGGAGTAGCTGGGAAGGTGCCTGACAGAAAAGGGGTGCTGTTCAACACCCTGATAAACACGAGCCAGCAGTGTGGTGGCCAGCAAGGCCACTGGCATCCTGGCCAGTGTCAGCAAGAGTGTGACCAGCAGGGCCTGGGCTGTGACTGCCCCCCTGTACCTGGGACTGATCAGGCCACACCTCGACTGCTGTGTCCAGTTCTGGGCCCCTCATACAACAGGGAGATTGAGGGGCTGGAGCATATCCAGAGAAGGGCAACAGAACTGGTGAAGGGGCTGAAACTCAGTCCTTATGAGGAGTGGCTGAGGAAGCTGGGGTTGTTTATCCAGCAGCAGCTGAAAAGCTTTGTAATTCAAAAGAAGCATGTAAATACAAGTTAGTCCTACCTAGCCCAGAGCAAATTCACACTGTTTTTCCTGACTACAAGTTTTCCCAAAGGCACCTCCAATCAACATGGATAAAATGCATAAAATCAATTTAAGAAGAGAAATTGATAATTTAAATCATCTTTACCTTCTATTAAAATCAGATGTGCAAAAACTTCTGCACACCTGCCATTTCTGTTGTGAAAACTTGACATGGTATGAACCATCTGCTTCCATGCATCCACACCATATTCCACTTTGGCAGCCTGAGATGCTCAAACTTTATGGAAGCCATATAGCTTCCATAAAGCCAAGGACATGCATCTTGATATAAAAACAGATGCACACTTGCAGGAGACAGAGATGAGGTAATTGAATGCAGGTCTTTTCTAAGGCTGTCTTTGCTTAGATGTGCTAAAGGCAGTCATAATTTTACTGGACTCTATGACACTTTGGAAACATCTATTTGAACTCATTAGTTATTTCCAACTTCACTTTTCCAGTAAAAATAATACCATGCTCTCTACATTTCTGCTTGTAAGCTTTGGAGTGACATATTCTAGCCAAAGGAATTACACATGAATCTTATCAAAGCATTTTTTGACACTGATCCTGAGTTTCTCTGGCAAAAAAATGTTTTGGACTTACACGTTGAAATGTATTTGTAATAACATAGCTATCTGCCGTTTCCCAAGTTTGATGGATTTTCCACACTCTTGGAGATAATTGTCTCACACTGTTTTGTCTAACCTGAACATGTTAGACAGCAGTCTTTAAAGTATGTTCTTCAAAGTATTACCAAGTTTGGCAACCTGAGCCTGGGTTATGTCATCACTACAGAGCTGCTGCAGACTTTTAGGCAGATTTTGCTCTAAATTTCCCCGTTCAGAAATGCTCCCTTGACATTTTGGTGATGATCATTTGGTGGGTGTCCTGGTCCAAGAAAGTAACTCACTGTCAGGTTAAGCTGACCTGGATGCAAACCACTCAGGTTACCTCCAACTCAGAGATACCTCAGAATAGCAATGGTAAAAATAACACTCTGCAAACTAGGAGCAAAATTCCAGCTGTGCAGGAGGGATTCAAGTTTTGACTACGTGTTTAATTTCTACATTCTTGTACCATCCCTAAAGTAATCTGGCTTACACTTGCTGCTTTGTCTACCATGAAGCTTAATACACAGTTCAAATAAAAGGTGACACCTGCCTGATATGGGGCACGAACCCATTATAAGATAACTTCTTAAGTATAGCTGGCACCAAAAAATGTGGTTACGTGTACTGTGCAGACTTTTGGTATATCAATGTTACCTGCACCACTTTAAGATTGGGTCTACCACAGGTGGCTTGGGGAGACCTTTGGTCTATCTTTCAAGGAAAAGGAAGGATATGAAAGGAGAGGAAAATTAGATCTGTGCACTCTGACCAGGCTCGAGTCTTGTCACAGCTCAGTGTTTCCTCCATTTGTCTTGTAAATATTTTCTGTGCATTGGGAGACATAGTCCATGTTCAGAAAACAGAGTAGGCAGCTACACTGCTGTCTTGCTCTGCATGCAGCAGCCAGGGGCAGCCTCAAGGAGAGCCTGGGTGGGCTCAGCTGGATACTGGCTTCCACACAAGCCATTTGCAAGCCTCCTAATCCTTGCAAGCCACAGCTGCCTTATGAGGGAGGAGCAAAACTGGCATCCAGCCCACAACATTAGAAGATTTGGGGCACCCTGTTGTTGCCATTTTAATTTCTGAGGAGGCAGTTTGCCTTGACACTTACTTCTCTTCCTACCTCCTGCTGTTTCTTTTTTTGCAGTCCTGACATCCTGAAAGGAATATAAACTTTGCCAGGTTAGTCAGGCTTTTGAGAAATCTAGATTTAGCTAAAGAATTTCACAGCACTCTCGGCTGAACTCAACCATTCACCAGTAAACTGCTGTGCTTAGGAGTCACCATCATTCTGAGCAAACACAGATGGAATTAGCATTCTTTCAATCCAGTTCCATAAAAAGCTTCAAGAGCTCAGTTTCAAATGACTGAAGTAATTTCCGTCAAATCTGGCTTGGCATTAGAGCTCAGCAAGTTGCAAAAAAATACACAGAAGTGAAACATTGAAGTGTGAAAAGAAATTGATTCCCTGTCAAGTTATGTTGCAGATGTGCACAAAATCTTCCTGCAGCATGCACCCTGACTTTTGTGCATGATTTTAACACATGTTGAAAGCTAGATATATGGATGTGACTAAACTTTTTAAACTATGCTCCTTCCTGCAGAAACCACACATGGAATGCTTCAGTCCTACAGGACTTTATTTGGAAATTTCATTTTCATAGTTTTTTGGGTTTTTTTTTCCACTTTTGTGACATATCAGGAATTGCACAAAGCATGTGAGAAAGCTTATATAAAGGAACTTGTAATTCATATTAAATCAGACAGTAGCAGGATCTACTGTTCCCACTCCAGTACAAAGAATTCAGAAAAAAAGTATCTGAAATATACAATGATTTCTCAGAAGATGATTTATATTCTTAAGAATAAGTCACATTTAGAACTCAGCTGATATGAAATGCAGAGCTTATCCAATAGTCTGTCCACTACTGTTTCGTATACCTTGGTGTGATTTACAGCAGTGTTGATACTTCAGGCATCTGGTGATATACAAATCAGAGCAAGGTGTTTTCTGAGCGTCTTGGGTATTTCACACAACTTCTGTTGTGTACTTTGGTCCTCTGGGGATAGTGATGGTGCTGGAAACTTGTGTAATTGTTTTAGGGAAAGTTTTTCAATTTTGGATTAACCAGCTGAAATCCACGTAGTGATCAAAAGTTCAGCTACTGCTGTGATCAGAGCAATGTGGTCTTCTTACATATTATAGTTTCAAGCTGTATTTTTACAAAAGACTTAATTATTAAATGTTCTTCTAACATTTTATATATTTTAGTACTTTACAAAATATGAGAATTGTTTTCTCTATTTCTCCTCACTTTCCCACCAACTTCCTCAACCATTCTCTCATGTGGCCTACTTATCTCATATTTTCTATTTTACAGCTGCTGAGACAGTTTCCAAAGCTTTAACATCTTCAGATCAAAGGGCACAGAATGCTGCCACACTGCTCCATGACAGGTAAATCTGTCTCAAAGTGACTGGGACAGATGAACAGTCTTTTTCTATTCCCTATATATGTTTCAATTACTGTAGTAATTTCTTTACTGTACCTAGAAGGGCCTTTCAATAAGATACATGCAGATAAATCTGTTAAGAGACAAATCAGTCACCATCGTATTATCAGAGAGTGCATACTCTCTTCATGCTTCCTTTGAAAAGAGAAATTTCAGTGATTTTTTTAACATTGTCCTTAAACATTAGAAGTAATTGTTTCCCAAAAAATTGCAGCAGAGTTTCAAGTGCAGTTCTATATATGAAAAAAAGAATATTTGCCCACTTATTGACATAATTAAATTCTTTTACACTTTGTAACGTAATGCAGGGGAGCATGGGAGGTGAGTTACTGCATTCAGAAGCATTTTACTGAGGTGAAGGTTCATAATTTGGTTAGGTCCCAAATGGCTGACTTGGATGACTCTGGCACTTCCTAACAGAAGTGTTAGGTAATATAATGTAATTTCAAGGCAAAGAAAAACACATACTGCTTTTGCAGTTGTGAAAAAAGTAAAATCTTGACAGATAGGTCTCAACCTAACAGTTACAATACAATTACAACACAATTACAAGGTCCATTAGTTAAGTAAAAGTCCCGCTCAGGTAACACTGCATGAAACGCGGTGGACTGGTTTCCTCTAACAATTTTTCTTTACTGCACACCAGCATAGAGTCATGGAGATTGTGTTCATTTCACTGAGGGAAGCAAGGCTGTGTCTAGAATAACAAAAAAAAAAAAATAAATCTGAATTTAGGGCGAAAAGCTGGGCATGGTTTGCAAATGATGCACAAGAAACAGGCTTGGCCACATTTTGTCTGAGAACAATTTAATGAAACAGCATTATTGAGTAGTTATTCATTTATCAAAGGACAATATCTTTTCTCTTTCTGCAGATGAAGTGACTTTAATCTATTTTCAAAGGAAGAATGGCACAATTGCCAGTTTGATATTAGTAACTGAGCACTTTTCCTGTACAATTTAGGGACCATCTTTTGTGTAGGTCTAGCCAAGGTGTTACTGAAGAAAAATAGTATTTCAGTGTGGTATACTTGAAAGGTTTGAGCCTTCTTGATCCAGCTAGCCAAAAAGTTAAATTCCATGCTGATCATGATAACTGAGTACCACTAAAGTCAAGATGATAATTTATAATAGTTAGGTTTATGGAACAGTGAGCATTATAATTTCCCAAAGGAAATCTCAGTATTTAGCTATCTGAGTTTTGTTTTGTTGTGCAATTTTTCTGCTTACAAGCATTCATTATCATGGGAACAGTAACAGATTGAAGCAAAAGCCCCAAATATTCTGCTTCTTAAGAAACCAGCATAAGTACTACCCAAAAATTTGGGAGCCTGGGGGAGAGGAGAAAAAGTCTGCAAAGCTGCAGTAGGGGTTATGATCCAGCAGGTGAGTAGGTGGGGAGCCTTGCGTGGCTGCTGACTGCTGGACAAAGCTTTTATTGCTACAAGCAGCATCAGGACTGGCCAGCCTGACCAAGAGCTCTGACCCAAAGGAAAGCAGGATTTCTGCAAGTAAAAGAAAACTCACCCACCCTCAGTTCTCCTAGTGGCCTTAGTAGAGCAAACAGACAGATCAAGAAAAGGAACCTGCAAAATAACCTCCAAAATTGTATTTTGCATTTCAACAGTAGTTTCTGGGAAACTCTGCCCTATATAGTACAAGCCTTTTTTGTCCTTGTATTTTGCTTTGTTTTTCCCAGACATTATTCTTTGACATATGTAGGGCACCATGCCATGTGTGTCACATCTTTCCTGCACATGATCTATATGTCTATAAAATTCCCCTGTTTGTCACAGGAAGGGATAGTAATCCAATG
The DNA here is from genome assembly GCA_034336665.1 of Luscinia megarhynchos. NCBI lineage: Eukaryota > Metazoa > Chordata > Aves > Passeriformes > Muscicapidae > Luscinia > Luscinia megarhynchos. The sequence goes on from CM067564.1 coordinate 70,561,324, forward strand.
AAATCCAGTTAAAGCCAGACTGGAAAAATCTTTCAGGATTAAATACTCCTTCTTTCCTGGAAATTTTTCTATTTATGCAGTAGAGCTATCACAGAAAGTATTTATTAATGCAACCATTACTGTTTATTTAAACTCTTTTGGAAAGTTTTTGTTCACCAGACTATGCAGAAAGAATTCTTATAAGTAACTAAAATCATCTATTTATTTTTTAGTAACAGTTTCTTACTGTGCTTTCCTCAGTTGTTTGCAGACCCCGAGGTACCTGAATGTTTAAGCACTTATCTCTGTGGCTTTTGCCTTGTCTCACATAAACGGCTGCCAGGAAGGAACTGGGCTGTCAGCCTCATCCCGTCAGAAAGCCTTCCAGTGCCATGGGCTGAAGGCAGGTTCCAATTTTTAAGTCATTCTGGCTCGAGCTGAATTTAAAGGCAGGCTCCTGTAGCTAACGGAAGTTGCTGGAGGCAACTTCTCAGCAAAAGGCATTAAAATCATATGTCTTGTAATTATTCTTTTGACTCAATTACCCATCTGCTCTTTATTTTTATATCCAGTGGAACCTGAGGGCAACAAATACTGCATAAGGGGAACAAATCCTGTATAATAGTTCTTGTTTTGGTACATTCACTTAGTGGTGATTTATTAAGGGCTGCTGAATAAGCCTGATTAAAATGCATAAACAGTTCTGAACAGTAAACAGCCATGTCTAAGGATGAAAAAATGGGACCCACATGCTGTGCATGGAAATTGCCCTTAACAACATGGCCTATTGTTGAACAGATAGGAAGCCAAAGGTTGCTTGTAATCAAATTTGAAGTTTCCCATCACTTATAAAAGCAACACTTCCTTGTGTAAACGTTTCAATTTGTTGTTGTTGAAAACTGCTTCCTGACTTAATCCCTACAGGAACACACAAAATCTTTGATTGTCAGGTAGAAAGACAATTTTAGATAAAGTAGCTTTCAGATTTAGAATAAGTAAAATAAGTACGCTTTGCTCGAGTGTTCCTGCAGCAGTGAAATCTGCATAGTTTTCTGAGATTAATTAGAAAAAGGAACTCATTGCATCATTTTAATCTCTGCTGAAAATTTCCTCTGTTCATGCCATTAAAATAACACCTAATAGCAAAGACACAGTACAGAGTACGAACCCTCCTAACTTTGTTCAGCAGCAAGAAGCTCCCTGCAGATTTTTTATTTTTTCCTTAATTAACATAGTTAATTAAATACAGAAATTTTCACATTAAATATCTGATCTAATCTAACCTAAATAAAGTCGTTTTTCCATTGTCAGGGACTTTGTGTTATGCCTAGAGCAAAGAGAAGTGCCTTTCAAAAAAAAAAAAAAGGTTGCTTTCAATTAGTTTGACAAATACAGCTTCAGAGCAAGGAAACCCAAGCCCTAACCAGACTATAAATGCCATTACATTTCCCTCTGAGGGCAGCAAGATCTTTGTCAGAAGCTTCCAGAGAGCCAAGATTTCACCCACTGCGTTTGAGGTGTTTGAACAAAAATTGTGTCTTCTTAACATTGTTAAACTTTTTTTTTTCATTCTGAAACAAATAAGAGCAAATTACATTTAACTATGTGCTCATGTTTAAAACATGATTCTCCATTATCTGTTGTCTTCAGAAGGTCCTAGAGACTTAAAGGCCCCTAACAACTAGAGAAGGTCAAGAAAGGCAAATGTTGCAACCATCCCCCAAAAGGACAGTGGGAAACTACAGGAGCTGACAGGACCTTGTGAGATCCAGCCAGTGAAAAGCTCAAGTTCTGTCCCCAAGAGTGAAGCACCCCTGCAGCAGCCCAGGCTGGGGAGCAGCTCTGCAGGAATGGCCCATCCTGGGGGCCCAGTAGGCAGCCTCAGGTGTGATTGGGGATGCAGCCTTTGGGCTGTGGGAAGGGATTTATTCCCCATTCCTCCACACTTGTTAGACTGCATCTAGGTACTACATCCAGTTTTGAGTCCACCTCAAGAAAGAGATTGATCCATGAGTTCAGTGATTAATTGAGTGAGTTCAGCATTGTCCTGAAGTTGATTTGGGTCTGAAGCACTTGCCCAGTGAGCAGAAACGGAAGGAGCTGGGCTTGTTCAGCTTGAACCAGACATACAGCCTCAGGGGGCAACCAACAGCCCCCAAGCACCTCTGCAGGCAGGTACAGCAGGGCATGAAGAGAGAGCAGGAGGAAATAGGCATAAATTGAAACAAGGAATTCAGACCTGATAGAAAGAAAATAGTTTCCCATGAGGGCAATCAGGCAGTTGTAGAAATTGCCTAGAGAGGCTGTGCAGTCTCCATCCCCAGGGTTTTTTTAAGACCTAACTGGATAAAACTGTGAACAATCTGGCCTGAACTCAGAAGTGACTCTGCTATGAACAGATTGGACTACGGACTATTGGACTATCTTGAGGTCCTTCCAACCTGAATTATCCTATGAGTTTATTCGAGTATTCAGGAACAAAGTTGCTGGTGACAGGTCTGAGTAAACTGTGCTGCAACACCAAACCAATTTTTAATCATGTTATAATTGTGAGTATTCCTTATAATAGGCTTTGCAGTGTGTATTGGACCTCAAGAGGAAGCTCCCTGAGCTGAGAGAAGGTGGTGAAGAAACAATATTTCAATATCTTTCTGTACAACCTTTATTTATGGGTCCTTGTACTGTGATAAGACAAGGGTCCACAAAACCTCAAGTCCTGGTGTATTTGGGCATCTTCTAGGTAAAAAATATTAATTCCAATTCTTGCAGATAACTGTTTTTAAACCAAAATGCTGTTTTGGTTTTTTTAAATTTGTGTGTCACATGCCATGGCACTTAAGATGAGCACAGTGAGGACTACGAGGTCTGTGGCCCCACTCTGTGACCTGGGGATGACTCCTCACGTTCTGCTGGGATTGCTTCTAGGCTTAGCATTAGCAGACTTGAGGCTGACTAACTGTACACCTGGCTAAGGCATAAAAATGGGTATCAGCTTGTAACTGAATGTCTTTTGGCTAAAGGAGGCCCTAACTACTATGTTTAATCTGGTTTTCCAACCATTATACACACCTGGATTCTGTCGAACAACAGGATGTTTACAGAAATTTTGGTGAAACAAATCCTATGTGTGTTCTCCAGTGAAGGCTTTGCCCTGTGATGGACATTGGGGTGCTGGCCTCTGCCTTGGGGTGATAGATCCCCACAGTCTAGGACAACTCAGCCCATGAGGTGTTTCACTTGTGAAAACACATGTTTTGTAGTTGTCCAGAAGCTGGTGGGAGAGAGTTGTTCTGGCCAATGCCATACACACAGGGGTGTATAATCATGCTTCAGAGATTATGTCTAGTAAGGATCTGCCTGAAACTGTATGATTAAAACTTCCAAGGGTTTCTGCTAGAGCTAATAATGGAAAAAACTAATATAGTAAGTAGGAGGGGACTTATATAATTGGAAATTAACTATTTTATAATCCATGTGCACCAGCATTTCTATTTTTTGTCCTAACCATAAGGTTACACAGGCTTTATGAAGACAAATATAAAATGAAAGCTCTGTCTAACCTCTGTTATGTATCTTATGCCCAATTTGAGAATTTCACTTAGAGAATTCATAAGTCAAAATTAGTGGAAGATCATTATCTATTTTTTCAAATAAGAATAATGTACATTTTATTGGTGTACTGATGTATTTTTCCTGAAATGGACCCTTATTTCAAGCATGAGTTAATACTGATAAGATTTCACTTAAGATTAAGATTATATATCTTAAATATTTTAAGAGTGATGAGATTCAGAAGGTCATGAGGTGCAAAGCTGTAAGCATAAACTATGCCATGGTGAAAATACAAGACTGTATATAAGAAATCCTGTTCTTCTTTTTATTCCTTGCAGGCTGCCATGGAAAGAATTACCTTTTCTGTAGATTAGAAGCTCAAATATGAGATACACTGTGTTACTACCTGTGCTCTGTGTGTTTTGCATTCTTTGCCTCTCTGCTTTTGAAGTAAGGCCAAATTAATATATCAAACTGTGGTTGTTCATTTACATTTTGGTCTCCAAGAAAACAAATAGCAAAGAAGATATTTCCTTTCCCAAATTTTTACAGGTGTCAAGTATTGTATTTCAGTTCCTGCTATTACTCTAAAAATCTTTAATTATTTTTACAGAAATGCAAGAATAAATTTTGACAATAAATATGGTCTAAGATTCATTACTTTGAAATATCTGTATTTCAAACATTATTTTCACTAGAATTCAAGCTTATGTGGTTTTTTTTGTTCTTTGCACAAGTGTGCATTTCTTAAGGAGTGTTTATATACTACTCAAGGAAATTCTAAACCTAATTCTTATTATAATTCTTATGACATCCCTAAATTTATATCCATTTAATACAGTTCTCTTATCTCATTTAGGAAACCATTTTCCCTAGTGTAAGAGCCACCAACAATACCACATTTAATGATGGTACATATTAATCTTTTATGTGATACTAAATCAAAAATCCTCTTCATAGTCAACTTAGGACGTCTCCTACTTCACACCTGTCAGTTGTCATTGTCTTTTGCATGGAGAAGTTGATCATGTTAGTCAGACACAATTTTCCTTTATATCCATGCTGCTTAGTGTGTATCTGTTCATATGTTTGCCAGTTATCTTCCCAAGTAACTACTGAAATTATTTTTGTTTTTTGCTGGGTTTTTCTTTAATTAACAAATTGCACCTAGGTAGAACGTATTTGGGAGATCAGTTAACTCTGATCAGTGACCTCTCTCTAACTCTGGGCCAACAGGAAGAAATTATTTAGGAGATACTCTAATGTTACAAAGAAGTGTAGTTGCTAGGGAAAGGCACTCTGACATCTTTACCCTGTGTTATTTAACCTATCACTGTTGGTCATTCTGTCAGTTCCATGTACATAAACTTTGAGTCTGCATTAACCCCTTGTAAGAACATTGCTGAACCAAGTAACCTCTCTTTAAACCCTCCTCTCAACTCATTGTAATAGAAGTCAAAAGGATGTGATCAATTACTCAATTAAGTGAGATTGTAATCTAGCCAGATATTTGCATAGCACCTACTCCTTTGTATACAATTACTTTTTCACTTCTGCCTTTGCCACACATTTGTCTTTTAGCTGTCTTTTAGTATAGTAACTCATCTTGAAGATTCATTTGTAGTATCCCAGCATCATTTGCCCTTATTAGACTTTAGCCCAATATTTGCACCTCATGCATTAATTTCTTCACTTCAAATCTCATGTAATCATCCTTTTCCTGTTCTTATTTAAACTGGCCTTCATTATTTTTTTGCCATTTGATATCACACTAGAATATCTACTACTCTTGTATAATAAGGAGACCATACCATTTTTTGAGGTTCTGTTGAATTTCATGTATGATCCTTTTATGGGTGCTGCACTTGTGGTTTATTTCTTACAAAAGTAACACTGGAAAGCATTAATTTATTTTGCACCTATTCTGGTTGTCCTATTAGTTATCCTAAGTACTGCTGTTACATTATTCTTACTAAACTGTATTACTTTTACATTTTTGGAGTTAATATATTTGGAAGGTCTAGAGATGTAGGAATTGGAATCGGAAGGTCTAGGCTAGTCCAGTCCATTGTACAAAGAGCTGTATATGCAGACACAAAAGTCAGTATGAGTTATATTTAACCATAGGTGCATTATAACTATTCATTGAGAGTGCTTAGAAACCTCAGTTTCACAGAATGACAGAATGGGTAAGGTTGGAAGGGGCCACAGTGGGTAATCCAACTTCCCTGCTCAAGCAGGGTCATCCTAGAGCACATTAAACAGAATGGCATCCAGGCAGTATCTTGAATATCTGCAGGGAGAGTCCACAACCTCTCTGGATAATCTGTTCTAGTGCTCAGCCACCTGCACAGTAAAGAAGTTCTTCCTCATGTTTCCTCTTGTCCTATTGCTTGGCACCACCCAGCAGAGCCTGGCTCCATCCTTTCCACACCTTCCCTCAGACACTGACAGACATTGGTGAGGTCACCCCTCAACCATCTCAAGGCTGAACAGGCACAGCTCTCTCAGCCTTTCCTCAGTGGAGAGATGCTCCATTCCCCTGTTTTCCTTTTGTTATTGATGTAATTGAAGAAACCCTTCTTGTTGTCCTTGACGTCTTTGATTTAATTCCAGGTGTGCCTTGGCCTTACTCATCTTATTTCTACTTACTTTTAAGTAAGTCTGAAGAAAACTTTCAAGTTGAGCAGTTCTATCAGATAAAGCTATTTTTTAACTTCTCCCACCTCACCAAGGACTTGGCCCCAGGCACCTGGGCATGAAGTTTTGGTGAACACAACGAATCCTAAGAAAAGATGCCACATATTTCAAGAAATTATTTCATCTAAGATACAAATACTACCCTGAAAAATGTTGAAAGATAATGAAAGATAAATATGTGTAAGGGGATTACACACAGTCTCTGCCTGCATAAGACTGTAAACAAAGCCATACAGGAAATATTAAAATTGTCAATGACCTATAGCAGATTTTTGTGCTACACTTTGTCTAACAATCTTTCAAGCAGTATACATTTGCTATTAAAAAGAATGACTTTTACTGGACTCCATTCAATTAACTGCTGACTCAACTCTTCCTCTGCATTGCAATTAAGAACAGCAGCAGCTGGAAGAATGACTTCTATATTTGTTTGCTTGTTTTTGCTTGTGAGAGAACAAAGTGAAATTTACAGATTATTAATGTGATAGCTTCAGGAGCCTTCCTGTTTACAGTGTCTTGACCGTGTCTCAGATTAAATAAATTTGGAGGACAAAGGCCAAAGTCCTGGGCCACAATCAGACATTCACTGCAGAAATGACACTGTTTGAATGCCACTGCCCCTTCAAGCCCTCTATCTGTGCATCCCCAAAGCAGAGATGCCAAAATCCATTGTGTAACTGGCTCTGCAACTTCCTGAATCCAAATATCAGCAATTTAATTGTCTGTGAAAAGCTGTTGAGATAAACTCAAGTGACTTTACAATAAGGACAGTATGAGTCTTCACATGAGCCATTTTGGACACGCTGTTGTTAGAGGCTATGCTGAAATTGCTGTAAACTGGTTTCATGTTTTGTCCTTTGGCCCTGCCACTTGAAGGTATTGAAAAGGTGTAGGTGGCTGCTATCTTCAAAAAATCACCATTTACACTGCATGTGACCCAGATGACCAGTGATTCCTTCCCTTTTCTAACTCATCTGATTGCTTCCTTTTCAACATTTCCGTTTAGCCTTTGGATTGTTTTTGAATTAGGTGCAGAATTTTTCATTGGCCTCTTCATCTCCTCCTGTAATCCCTTTCAAAATTATAGTCACTATTTTACTTAAGGGTAAACTGAAATGAAACAATTGTGGGCTGGGGCTAAGAAACTGCCAGAGATGTAAATCGATGAGTCGAGAAAATGACATAGAGATGGCAAAACAACTAAAAAGTAACCAAGCTGTGGCCATGGAGATTGGAGGACTTTGCTTTGAAATGGCTGACAAACAAGCAAGACACAAGCTTTTCTATACTAGGCTGTAGTAGTGAATAAATCCCACCTAATACTCCAGGCAGGGCTCATTGACCAAGAATTAACTGTGAACTTATTTGTCAGCAAACATACAGCATTCCTGAATGTAATAGTGACCCAAATCCATTCTGGTGATTCTGAAGGGATATAGTATTTCCTTAGCAGACTGTTTTGCTTGTATTTATTTTACATCATCTCTACTGACGGCACAAAATTGACTTTTTGAAGTAGGAAAATTACACATGGACTAACAAAATTAGTTTTCCTCATAACCAAAATATACAGATGTCATGCATTACTACTTTTCTGTTGCTGTTATATTAAAACTAATTAGCAAATAAATTTTTGTTATATGTTTCTCCACCACTTTCATAGTATATCAACATAAGGGAATAGTAGGAATACCCACCTTAATGCCATTTATGTGCAAACAACAGTTTCCTTACTTCAGATTCACACATGGCCAAAAGCAAAGCTGTAGTTATTTTAATGTCAGTTGTCCTTTTTTAGGGGAAAACATCTCACAGGCAATATGACAAATGGCTAGGATGCTAAATAGCTTCTCCTGATGTAAAGATACCTTATTGTGAAATATTAAAGGGAATGTTTGCCAGAAAAAAAATATCAACACATTTTTTCTCTTTGCCTAAAAAAAGAAAAAAAAAAAAGCCCTTTGGATTTGGTGTAAAGTGGGTCCCTTTGGTCTCAAAATCTGTTGTTCCTGTGTTTATGGGAAGTGTGGAAATTCTGAAAAGTATGCTAAAGGTTGCCACCCAGACAGCTGGCTGCTGCTGCCCAAGGCAATGAGCATCAATTTTCAAAAAACTAGAATGAATTTTAAAATCAGTGCTTTGGGATTTCGTGTCAGAGTATTAACTATAAAAGAACACCCATTTAAAATATGGTTGAGACACAACCTATGTCGTTATGCTCAGACTGAACTGCAAAAGCCTTAATGATCTGTTGATGATATAGGGAGATGTTTTATGCTGCACCAAAGCCACAGTGAACTGTGCTATCAGCCACTAACAGCACACAGCATATTTGCCAAAGATGCTGACACTTTGTGGAGACAGGCGCACAGATGGTCCCCAGCCCAAAAAGCACAAACTTGTTTCACTAGTGGCAGAAGAGAGAGGAGTTCCTTATTCTTATTTTGGTTAGGGTTGGACTCCGACAGCCTTCTACAGCTTTTGCAGTTCCTTACTCCTTCAGTAAATCAGCCTACAATCTGGGAGAAAAGGAGCATTATTCAAGGCAGGTAAACAAAGCAGAACCTGGCCCTCTGTCAGTAAATGATTTGCCAATGGGTCTTTTAAAGATGTACTGTGAATGACTGTTTGCTTGCCTTGAGGCAGCAAACAAAGACAACCTCTAAATCCCACTGTAGCATTTGGCAAGTGTAATCCTAGCCAGTGTATTTCAAATAGCCAGTTGGTTTCAAATACACTGTCCTAAGTGAAATGGGAATTTCAAGGAAGCAGAGTTAAAAGATGCTGGCAAATGAATCTCTGCCACAAAGGCTGAAATGGGGGATTACAAATGAGTGATCCCTTTAGTTAGCCTGCTAAATTGGTGTGCAGGCCTGGAAAAAGGGAACAATGAACACCTCCTGACACCAGGCTGTTTGTCTGGTGAGTATCCCTCAGTGCAAATGTTGGTACTGTGTGAGTATTTTTTGTGTTTCTATAAAGTCCTAATGAGCTCCTTGGGTGAGAGTGAAACCCTTTGCTTTTTCACACTGTGCTCAAGACCCTTAAACTTCATGGGGTCAGGCCTAAAGAAAGGGTAATGGACCATGAGGTCCAGCTTAATAGACCCGATATTAACACAGCAGCAAGAATGTCATCAAATGCAAAGTTTAGGGCAGGCAGTGAATGAAGTATTTGTTACACTTAAATAATATACAAAGATTATAACAGAGTAGTAGCACTATATCAATGTCATCGTGCGGGACTTTGAAAATCCCCCATGTATGAAATAACTTTGCAATGCAACCTTGTATAATAAACACTACAATTTACCTACATGTCCTAAAATTGCATTAATGTGTGTTAAATGTCATATCTAGCTAATAATATTGATCATAACTTCTCACTGATCTTTGACCTTGAAAAGTCTATGTGTAAGAAAACCTCTTTAATCTATTAGATCACAGTAAGAGAATATTTGCATATGAGAAGCAAAGAGTTTATTCATTCAGTGGCTGAGATTCCAGTACTGACAGATCAACGATTTTATTGGAAAGTGAAGAGATTTCTCACTTTTAGTTTAGCCCTGAAATACTTATTTAATGTAGTTAATGTTTCATCTGACTAATGAAATTAATTCATAATTCATGATAAATTATGAACCAATATGGGGTCGGGTATCAGCAACTCAACAGCTTATTTAATAATTGCTTAACTTCTTTTCATAGGCTTACTGTTGTAAGCCCAGAACACTGCCTTTGAAATACCTCTATATTAAAGTCTATTTGTAGGTAAGGAGCTTTTGTTATTGTCTCCATTTTGTATTATTAGAAGAACAAAATGTAGATATAAATAGCAATTTGGTGAGCTTTCTGAAAGTGGCAAAAGTACATTTTTAAAAAGAACCTCTTTTTTCTTTTTTTCCAATGGGCAGAGTTTACTTCTCTTTTAATGACTAAGCAAAATGCTTTCCAACAAAATAATCTGAAGAGAAGCTGCTTTGTGAGAAGTGTGTGATGTCCCTTTGAAATGGGAAACAGAAAAATTAAGCAAAAGAAATATTGGTAAAGTTACTAATTTTATTTAATTTTGCATAAATTTTTAAAAAAATATTTTGGAAAAAAAGGAAAATTTCCCATGTGTGATGTGTGATAGTATTCAGACCTGGTATTTACCAGTTTGTTCTTTGCAGGTGATGGGAACAAAGCATGGCCCTGACCTGCCTGGGGACTCCCGAGGGACAGAAGGGTTGGTCTCTGCTCTTGGTGAGCAAACAAAAGCAATGGAGCAGCATTGCCTGCTTTTCTGCCAGTTGCAGACAAGGACAGTTGCACACAGGTTACCTAAATTATGATTTTCTTCCTCCTTCTGAGGTTAATTAGATTGATCAGTAGGTGGAGAACAGGTCCTCTTTCCAGGGTGCCTTTCTTCCCACACAGACTTTGTAGAAGCTCATATGCAGCTGAGCCTTCTCTGTTGGCCAGGGAGATGGTGAGAGACCTGGAGCTGCTCTGGCTCGGTCCAACACCCACAGCTGGCAGCAGAAAGTGCACTGGGCTGTGGCTGTCTCACTGCAGCACTCAGGGGGAGACCTCCCTGCCCGGCGTGAGCACTGAGCCCTCAGCTGCGGCTGCTAAAGCAGCTGATGAGCTCATCCACCTTTCCAGACCACTCAAGCCTGGACAGCAAGCCAGGCTGCACAATGGAGGAGATGGCCATGAGAAGCAAATAGACAAATTGCTTCACTGACATCTCTGTTGTGACTGCTAGAGAAAGATGGGAAACCAAGGCAGTTGCCAAGGTTATTACTGATTTCACCATTTGCTGCCTCTCATAGTAATAGTAGGTATTCATATTCCATTTTTGAAAGTTAGTGATTCAACATTGCATGTAATCATTAAAACATAATAAAACACAATAATCCTTTAAATTTAAATTATTTTTCTCAGGTTATATTGAGAAATATGGTTCTCTGTGTTTTAAAATTTTTAACTCAATTTTCACAGGTAGGGAAGGAAGGCACACTGAGCTCCTCATGTATTCCAGTATAATTTCCCAAACTTTGGTATAGCTCTATGCTTTGCATGGAGAAGCCATATATAGTTGATCCTGGCACCACTAGCAACTTACCTTAAGAGCAAAGACACCAAAATTATAGTCAGTGATTCTAAATGACAATGCAGCTCTAGTGCAGGAATATGCATGTCTGCATTAATTTTGAGCTTAAATTTTATCTGTACTGAGGAACCTCTGACACAGAACTCTGCTCCATTTTGAATTTGACTTGGGTGTTTAAAATAATAGCTTTCTGTATCTGTCAGTGGGGACAGTTTCAAATATCCAGGATTGTAGTTGTCTTTTTCTCCACTTCAGTGTAGCAGTGACCAGAGACTATCAGATCATAAGCAGAACAAAGAGACTTTATCATATGAGGTTACTTCATGCTCTCCATGATTGGTGATATGTTGCAGCCTTGAAAGAAAACAACTCTGCAGGATTTTAGACTTTTATTGAAAATTTATGAAGCTAGCAATTCAAAGTCAATTAAAATCTGAACCTAACTATTCCAACTGTAGGAAAACTACCTACAATGAAACAATACAGTTATGATTCAAACAAGAACCAAAGTCATTGTTTTATGAATAAAATGTTATAAAGTCACAAATTATTTTGAGCAGTGGATGAAATCATCAAGGAAATACTGTATGCTTTAAATCATGAATATATGTAACACATAGAGGAGAGCTTGAAATATGCTCTTAGTTCTTGAATAATGGTATAGGAAGTATTGAAATATGAGTATATATGAATATATGGAATATGCATCAACAAAAGAGAAAAGTAATGAGTTTAGGTTTTTTTTGTCTTGTGTTTTCCACTGGTTAACCTTGGATAGCTTCCTGATCATCATTTAAGTCTTCTAGATCCCATTTCAGGAGCAATTTTAGTTAGAATTTGAGATGTGCTGCTTTAAGGGGGACCCATGCTCTTATTTTTTATGGTCTGGCTCAGACCAGATGTCTCATGAAATCTGGTGTAAATGATTCAGTAGTTAAGGGAAAAGATAATATCATCAGATGGCATGATCTTTGGAGCATGAGGGTTAGAGCTGTAATCAGCCCATGTCATTCCTCTTTTGCCAGTTCATACCATGCAATTCACTTCAATTCACACGAGGCTCCTGGGGTAGCATGTTATGTGACTTCTTGCTCTTCTCATTTGGCCTGAAGACATCGGTGTTTTCCAGAGAAAACCGTATGTGCCAAGTTTCCTACCTCGATGAGAAAGAACAGTCCATATTCAGTGGCACATATTTGACTGGACATCAGTCTAGCATGTAGCAGACTGATATTCAGAATATAAAAATCCACTCCAGAATAAGTGACTGCAGATTTTTTGTCTGTCTCCCAGCTTTTCTGTGAGTAGTAAAAATCTCTTCTAAGAAATAAGACCTTAGAAGGTCTTATTAGAAGGTCTGCACATGTATATATAAAATATATAAAAACTATACAATATATTTAGAAAAAATAATAAACCTTGAAAAGTACAGGAATTGGAAGTTTTATTCCAGTGTATATCTCTTCAGCTAGACATGGGGGCTTGGCCTATGTGTCTATGCAAGTTTTGAAAATCTTCTACATAATGCAGGGGTGTGGAGAGCAGGAGTGTAAACACACACAAAGTTTCTTATAGAATGGAAAAATAACATCGCATTTGTAAACAAGGAGTGTGTAACTTCTGAGTTATATTGTAATATTTATATATTTATATTTATATTTATATTTATATTTATATTTATATTTACTATTAGCAATAAAATAGTCACTTACACAGATGCTGCTCTACTTTGCTTTCCTGTAAATAAATTTTAAAAAACCCCAACCTATTGTTTTCCTCAGCTTGCACTGTCACAAATAAATAAGAGAGAGCTTAAAGACTCTGAACAACTCTCCAGCATTAAACTCTGCAAACTCTCCAGGTTAAGCGTTGCTGCCTATCTTGGATCTCAAAGTCTCTTTTACTAACATTGTAAATTTTAATTCCAATAATGTATTCAAATTTTAGCTGGAGTATTTCTAACTGTCATCAGTCAAAGGAGCACAATAACTGCTCACAGGGCCCAGAACAGACTTTATCAGGGGTGATGTGTCATTTCTGGTGATGGAGAGAACAGAAACAGGATGCAAAAGCCAAAAGCACACAGAATTCTAACGTTGTAGGAAGCTTTCCTTTGGCATGATGTAGTGTCTAATATGTGTTTTCATATCAATGAACTTGGATTAGTAACATATACCAGTTTGTAATAGTCTGACAGCAAACAGAGTCCAATCTTCTGCCTGACACAGACTACTGAAGAAAAATACAGCCTGTTACCCTGTTACGTTCCTGTTACAATGGAACTCAGTCCATGCATTCCAGGAACAGCTTTTGCATAAGGCTGCACACTAATGCCAGCAGACAAGACAGCTGGCAAACAATCATTCAGGGCTGTGGGCAGGTTTGTCACAGAGCTGCCACCAAAATCCTGGGCTGCAGCTTCCAGGTGGAGAAGAATGGGTATGGCAAGGCTAATTTGACTGGCTTTGAACTCAGCTAACAGTAGTTAAACAGGTGTGACCCCAAACTAAAAGGCTTGCATCTACTGAAAGTTTTAGTGTAAAAACTGAAAGCAGTAGTACCTTTCCTTTCCTGGAAATCCAGAGTCTGTTTTTTTTCATCATGAAAAAAGCCACGCCATTTTTCTGTGTACCAATGGTAGCAAGAGCTCTGCCCACAAAAGCATTCCAAGACTGTGGATAACCTATAAGAAAAGCCTGCCTCTTCAATAGTCAGTGTCATGGGCTTAGATTGTCCCTTCAATATTTGTAAACTGACAATTATTTGCTTAGAGAGAATAAAAAGCAGTGACAAAGTGAAAAATAAATACTTCTATTTCAAACCTAATCATACCCTCAAAACTTTACACTGAAATGATCAAAATAATGGATCTTCTCTTCCTAGCATGAAGGTGCAAAATGTGTAACAGTAAATATTTTCCTGTTCAGTAAATTACAAAAGGTCTCATACTTTAATTACAAAACTGTCTCTTACTTCTCCACTTGAAGCAGAATCACTTCAATATCTTCCCTGGATTGTGTTGTGTTAGAGGGAAGCCTTGCCAGGACTCTGGAGAGAGAGAGCACCACTAACTTCCCTCTGTTTTTTACAGCCCATGAGACATCATTTCTCTTGTAGGCAAAATCAAATATATGAATCATTCCTGCATAATGGTTGCATCCAGTCTGAATTTCTTTTATTTGCAAAAGGATTTGCAGTCTTGTGAGGTAGATTAAGTACCAGTCTGTCATACTGAAAACAGAGATAACACATTTTGAGACTAGAGAAGAAAAGCTGTAAAATAAAAACACTGAATAAAGTTCCTTTACTTCAGCACACTGAATATGAGGAGATTATTTCCACTGCCAAATGAGGTCCTACAGAGACCTATAAGACCACTTTTTCTGTTAATTAAAGGAGCTGCTTCTACTCAAGTGCTTGGCAAAAATAACCTGCATTTGGATTGTTATTTTCTAGGGGGAAAATAGTGCCCCTTGCAGACAGAGACAGAGGAAGATATGTTAAACTGAAAATGTAATGAACACACAAGCTCTAAGTGCCAGTCAACACAAAAGTGTGTTATTATCCAGCACACAGAACTTATGGGCAGAACCAGGTTTTTCATTTGAAGGGAAAGCAGTGAGCAGACCCCTTAAAAGTTATTGTATAGTCTTGCTTCCTGATCTGCTGCCAAAGGGAAGTTGCACAAGAGTTCCTCTGCCTTACTTTAAATTGCTGGAGGTTCTTCCTTCTCTGTAAAATCTGCGCTGAGATACAACTGGTGAAAGCCACTTCTTGTGTGTCTGTGCCTGGGGTTTCCTTGGTGAGCAGCAGGAGGTGGGGTCCAGGAAGGAGCTTTCCAGGCTTTGGGGTTCTGCCTGTGAGAGCTCACTTCAGCATGACAGTATGGGACTTTTCTCTTGGGTGGGGTGGATTCAGTGGATAAGGCTTGGAAACGGAAGGTAAATTTCAAAAAGAAAAAAAATGGTTGCAGTTGACTGAAATGTTCATGATTTTATTCTTTATTTTCTCTTGGTTGAATCCAGCCTCTTTTGAAATGCTTGGCATAAGGATCTGCAGGAGAAATGGATGGAAGCTCCACTAGTGCACTGCACTAGCACACTCCTTGTTGCAATTTTGCTTCCAGTATGCAGAAGTTAAGAAAGGACCAACACCATCTATTTTGTGGATCTATTTTTCCACAAGTTTGTTTCTCAGATTCTTGTGTGATGCACAGAACTGCTTTTCCATGTTGCACCCTCTGTGCTGGGCTGGCAAAATTAAACTTTTAGTGCTGCACGGTCATTTCTGCAAGTGAAGGCTTTTCTTTCTTTTGAGAAATCAGCTACTAGGGACTAAAACAAGTAACTAGGAGGTAAAATCTGAGCAGCACTTGTGTATTTTCTTTTGTATTAATCCTTTGCATTAAAAATACCAAATCATTCTTATTCGGTGTAAGTTGTGATTTAAATACTATTTGCTAAAGGAATTTATGTACAAGGAAAATGAATTAATATATTCATATACAGAGTACATAAACCATAAAAAAGTTTTCATCTTTGCATTGTATGTGCTAAAATTTATATCAAAATGTCAACAAATATCTAATACTTTTGAATTGTTTAAATTTCTCCAGGAGTTTAAAGAATAATTAAATGCATTTTTACTTTCCTAGAGACATGTCGCCAAATATTGTCTGGTTAAGCACATTTCCAAACCCCAACCTGTCATACTAACAAGCCTATTTTTTTTTTATCTCTTCATCTTCCTTTTCTTTTCTTTTTTAAAAAAATATTTGCATTTTTTCCTTTCCCTTCTTTTCCTTTTTTTCCCTCTTTGCTTTGTTTTCTCCTTTCTCTTCTCTTTTCCCTTCTTTTCTCCCATTTTCCCTTATTCTTATTTCCTTTTTTTTATGCTATGTTTCTTCCTTATTTTGCTTTTCTCTTTTTCTTCTTTTGCCTCTCTTTTCTCTCTTTCCTTTTCTCCTCGCTTTTCTTTCTTCTCTATTTCCCTTTTTTTGGTTTTTTTTGGGGAGGGGCAGGTGGGGGTGGTTTTTTGTTGTTGTTGTTGTAGCTTCGATTTTTGTTGTTGTTCTTTAGTTTTGGGGGGATTTTGGTTGTTTTTTAAAGATTTTATTCATTGGGGGCTTTTTTTGTTTGGTTTGGTACTTTGGTTTTTTGGTGGGTTTTTTGTTTTGTTTTTTTATTTTTTGTTTGTTTGTTTGTTGTTGTTTTTGTGGGGTTTTTTCCTCTTCTCTTCTCTTCTCTTCTCTTCTCTTCTCTTCTCTTCTCTTCTCTTCTCTTCTCTTCTCTTCTCTTCTCTTCTCTTCTCTTCTCTTCTCTTCTCTTCTCTTCTCTTCTCTTCTCTTCTCTTCTCTTCTCTTCTCTTCTCTTCTCTTCTCTTCTCTTCTCTTCTCTTCTCTCTTCTCTTCTCTTCTCTTCTCTTCTCTTCTCTTCTCTTCTCTTCCCTTCCCTTCCCTTCCCTTCCCTTCCCTTCCCTTCCCTTCCCTTCCTTCCCTTCCCTTCCCTTCCCTTCTCCCTTCTCTTCTCCCTTCTCTTCTCCTTCCCTTCCCTTCTCCCTTCCCTTCCTTCCCTTCTCTCCCTCTTCTCTCTCTTTTCCATCTCTTCGCAGCGCAGGGTGGTCCGTGGGAACCTGCTGCCACCAGGAGGCTGCCCGGGCTCCTCCGGGCTCCTCTCCAGCGCTGCTCCTTCTGCTCCGAGCTGAATCCATCCCCAGCCCTTGACAAAGCTCGTGGGTATATAAACAGTGAGCGAGAGCTAAAGAGCTACCCCAGGGCTGCACACAAATCGTGGCTAAAAGTGACTTTAGTTAAGCGACTGTTAGTGCCTGCGCTGGGTATGCGTGAGTAAATGCGTGTTTAATTGCACTGACATGACTGCCGCAGTGGAAATCACTCCCTGCTACTGGTGACTCTTTCAAAACAATCAGGAAACCGAATGCCCAGATGAAATAACTCTGTGCTCTTTTATATAAGATCATAACAATTTGATATCATTTATCTTACCACCAAAACAGTACATTAGGTTCAGGATTTTTTTTCAGTCACTTTCAATAGCAATTTAAGCATGTATAATGTCTAAATTACAGACGCACACATATGTATTGGGTAGGTGTAAGTCACCTAATGCAATTGGAGTCCTTGGAACTGTCTCAGTATGAATTGTTGAAGAGCTTTCTCTGTGAATGCCTCTGTAGAAAATGCTAGTATTACAGTTGCCCTTGCCCTCTGATATTTATTTGATGCTATTTGTGGGAAAATTTAAATATAAAGACAATATTTTATCCAAAGCTATTAGAAATTTTCTTTCTTTTTTTCTTGTCTTTTTCTTTTTTTTTTTCCCTAGAGAAACTAACTACCCGGTCCTGGATTCTTCAGATAACCTTTCCCATAAAGATCCATTTCTACAGGCAGAAACAAGCAATTATGACAAACAGCCTGTAAATTAAACACACTCACTTTTGCCAGACTGTGAGCCTGGATTCTTTCAATTGCTTTTCCCTGGTCTCTCAATGATTTGTCCTGTGATCCTGAGAATTTCTTAGCCTAGGTAGTCTTTTCTTTATGACTTGTACAACCTCCTATGTCATAAACCAAGCCCAGAGAGTGAGATGGACTGGAAATTGGAGGGCAGGGGTTGTGGTGATTCCAGCAGGAGCTCCTTGCTGCAAATGCAAAGGGTAGGTCACAGTAGCACACTGCTGGTCCATGTGCCCAGCTAAAATGCCATGTTCTTCTTGTCCTTCTCTCATGTATGATTTTGTCTTACAAAGATCTTGCCAACAATCAATCAAAACATAAACATGCATTGGAAAACCTGAGAAGTTAATAGTGTTGAATTCCCAGGTAGCTGCAGCATGTATATATTGTATATATTGTTCTTAAGAGTTGCCAGTCACATTTGGAAGGAGAAAAGTCACTCTGCAGAGGCCACCAAATCCAGCATGGCTGTGTCTGAGAGCAAAGCCAGATACAATATATTCAGTGGCAGAGATGCATCCTGACAGAAATGACCAGGGCAATTATTATATAGAAGTTTCATTCTCTATTGTAAGTAATGTAAATATTGCAAAATAGTATAATTTGTTTGTATTATGCACAAAGGCTGCTGTTGAAAAACCTTCTCCATTTTGACACTAACTGCAGTCACATTAAAAAGTACTATTTCACCATAGGGCCCTTGCTTGGAACCTGGTCAGAGAAGAAACTGTTCAGTGTTTTGCTTTGGCCACACTGTCCTGATAACACTAGGTATTATGAAGACCTTTTTGTCCATACAACAATTATATGTAATTACATTATTGTTGTTGTTGTTGTTGTTATTTTTTCATAAGACTGGTGGGAAAAAAGGAACATGATGCTGTTTTATGGAGTGTAAACTGAAGTACATACACCATGTAAACCCACTAAGGAAATGCAGACAGCCAACATTTGGCATTTCCTAATTTTTCTCAATTAAAATTGTTTAATTATTTTAATGTCATTTTAGAAAGAGTAGTTTGACATGCCACATTTCTATGGACAAGCCAAGTTGCTTCTGCTTAAATGTCTGCAGCAGAAAATCATGAATTATTGAAAACAATTTTAACATAATTAACATAATTAATTCAGCCATATCCAGTTAAGAAAGAGAGTTTAAAAGAAACTGATGTTTACAGCTTAGGCATGCATAACTTAGGAGGAAAGCAATCTCCTAGCAAAAAGTAAATAAAGGTTAGTGAGCCAGGCCTAATATTAGACTTTGCTTTAATAGTTCATGTACAGGGTAATTGGAGAGTATGGCCAACAACAGAAAACACTTAAGTGACCCCCTGAGGTCCTGAGGTGTAGTGAAGGCTCCAATTCACATTGCACCCTGCCCAAAAAGAGATTAAATCTGCACTGCAGTATTTACTGTGTCTGTTTAGAAACTGATCATAATTGATGGATACAAAAACGTGGAGGTGGAATTGCAAACAAATAGGTATTGAAGGTGCAGATACATGTTTGTGATGTGAACTTTCAAGTTAATTTAAGCAGAGTTGATTTTCTTCTCACTTGTTAGCAGTTAAAGGCTGTACCTCTATCCATGGCTCTGCAGGGCATCCACAAAATCGATCAGTGCAGAGGAGAGCTCTTCACTTGAGCTGAGGTTACTGAAAACCATCAGCTGCTTTCAGGAGAATCAAAGTTGCTGATGGCAATACAAACACAGTAAAAGCCTCCTGGGTGTTCTGAGGGGATATCATGTAGCAGGGAACCAACTCATCACTGAACAGTAGCTCCCACAAATGTATTTCTGTGAGTTAATGTGATTAAATGGGCTAGTCAGGTTCGACAGTGTGCCCCAAACAGCCTCAATTTACTGAACTCAATCGCTTTAAATTCACTTTGAAAGGGTCATAGCAATCATATAATTTAGTTTCTACATAATTCAGTATCATGTGGAAAATGATATGCAGGGCCATTTTGGGTTGCAAGGGCATGTTGGCTCACAGAGAGAGCAACTAATCAGGAATGCTACCATTTTATGTAGTTCCTGGACTGGCTGGTTGGCATTTAGTCAGCTCATATCTTCAACAAAATAAGATCAAAGCTGTTCACACCCTTCTGTGCACTGGCAGTGATCTGTCACATCCCCATACTGAAACATCAGATATTACAGAAAATGTTCTTATGGTATTTGACTTTGGACTCTCCTGATTTCCTGTTTATCTAATCATTTTCCTTCAGAATGGAAGGTTAGAAAACTAAGAATCAAGAAACAGGAGCTGTAGTGACTTGGTGTCTCAGACACAAGTTTGAGAATGGTCATATCTGTAAGTGGGAAGAAGATTTCTTGCTTTGAAACTTTAATTTCCAACAGTAACAAGCAGAGTTGCTGTTCACAAAGCAACCACCATGGCTTCAAACTGCAGATCTTGAAGAAGGTTGCAAAATGTTAAATAGATCTTTCTGGTACTTTGCAGGATCACAGTATGGATCTGGTCACTTCATGATAACCATCATTCTGGATCCTGTGGTTAGGCTGTTTCTCTAAGGAACTTGATGGGTATAGCACCTTTCAGAAGGAAACTAACTTTTAGATGGAAGAGGAATTGTGACAAACTTTACCTGGAAAATTGAAGCCATAGATGAGCATTAAAATTTGCTGTGTTTTCTCTGACCTGAGTTCAATGCTTGATGTGAAGATGTTCCTGCTGCAGCCTGTGGTGGTCAAAATGGAGAGAAGCCTTAACACAGCAGCCTGAGGAATATTTCTGCTTTTCCTTGGAGGAAATCAAAGAGTTCCTCCTCTACATTTTTAGCCTTTGATTCTACAGTTCTTGAATCCAACTAGCATGAGAGGGAAGAAAATTCCTCATGCTGTTGTTTGTACTTTTTTCCATGGGCCATGGGCCCTTTCTGAGTATGGGGTAGTGTCAGTCACACCTTTAGATTGATCTGCTACTGCTAGTTTTCACCTCAACCATCAGGTGAGTGCTTTTAAAGACTTTTTATTCTTGTTCAGGTAATTTGATGTGCCTGCATTTGGGGGAGAACAAAGTTCTGTTTTATTCCTGTTTATCTCACTCTTGAGCTTCTCTGGGTAATAAGTCAGAGGCAAGCTGTTTGTAAGATGGGTTTCACTGGGGATTCGATGGAGGAAATAAAGTTGGGATGCAGCTCCTTGAGTCCAGCCCCACCAAATTTGTTCTGGCGAAAAAATCTTGTGGGCTTCCTCCTCCTAGTACCCCATGCAATGGAAGGAAGCATATGCTCCTCCAAGTGACCATGGAAACTGGTGCCTTGGTTTCCCAAGGTGATTTTCTGGCAAGTGGCCGAAGGAGGAAGCATTAACAAAACAGCATCCTGAGCAGCAGAAAGCATCCACATTCCTGGCAATGCAGCAGCCTGCACTGAGGAGGACAAAGCCACAGGGACAAACAGAAGTCTCCTCATTTCACACTCACTGTAGGTGTCAAACACCTGGCAAAGGATGGGTAACTTGGTCTGTGGTCCCAGCTTTCTCACACTGCTTCATTTTCTGCTTCTATCTGGTGAATGAGATCAGTCTTACCCAACTAACATCTTAAGGCTCATATAATCTCACTTTCAATAGAAAACAAGAAAAGCAAAGTAACACAAGGAGAGAAAAAAAGAAGCTGCTTGTAACTAACTTGTACCTTGAGGTAAGGAAATTCTCACTCTCTCTGTATATCTATATATATATCACCTATATATATGTGTGTATATATGTGTGTGTATTTGTATATATAGATACATATTTAATGCTTCATAGTAAATAAGAGTGGTTTTCTTTCTTGCCATTTGAAAGACATGGAAGACACGTGAAGAAAGATCCATTTCTCTTTCAAGTGCAATAAAGATAGTTTGCAGGCCATGTGGGTAATCCTCCAAAGCAACATACAGCAAAACCCCTCCTCCTCATTGTTCAGGAGGACCAAAACTTTCCTCGTTTGCCTGCCAGTGTAATTCCTTCTTGGAGTAAATAGGAAATACAGTGATGTGTAACATGACATAAGAGTGGAGGAGGAGGAAGGACTGGTGACAAGATCATTTCCTCTTTGCAGCAGAGGGGAAGAGGAGTTGACACAGGCGATATATGTGCAAGCATTAAAGCTTGCCACAGAATGCTCTCACATCATCAGTTGTGGAGTCCACTGATTTATAACACTTACATGGCCACAAGCCAGTAGGAGCACAACATTTAACAGTGGAAGAACCCAGAAACAGCAGTGTTACTGAAGATTAGATCAAAATTAAGACCAACTCTAGCAGACGAGCAGCCCATCCTGATAGAAGAAGTCTGGTTGGGAAATAAAAGAAAGCCATTCAAGTGTCAATTACACTCATGCTTTCAGCTATAAATAAAGCCTTATGAAGTTCCATTACCAGGTTTTCATTAATGCCAGAAGGTCCTGTTCTATCCCTGCAGGATACAGTTATTGACAAGTTATTTTAAGAACATTTCATGACCACAAGATAGAACCAAATTATCTTTTAAAAGTGCTGGGAAGTATTTTGACATAAAGTCACCTAATTGTGGGACTTTATTTCAGAATTCCTCTTTCTTTCTTTCTCTTCAACTTTTAATGGAAAATCTGTGCTTGCAAGTGGTGGGGGAGATGTACAACAGCAGTCACCAAAAGCACTTTGCTTACCACAAATACAGAGCTTTAGTGAAAGCATGCAGAAGCAGCACTTGCTTATCCCACTGGGATTGCAGTTACAACGAACATTGGCTGAAGTGCTGGATGCATCATGACAATGAGGGCAGAGGATGTAACCTGCACGAGTAACTGCCAAGACAACCCCTTCTGACCTTATCATTGATAAACTCCCACATGCATATTTTTCACCAGACAAAATCAAGTTTTTCCTGAAAAAAATAACTATTCCACTGATAATGGAATGGTAAGTTTGCTACACACATTGCTATGTGGGTTCTACAGAGTGGAGCTTTCTCAGTTATTCAGGGGAGATTGTCTGAGTAAGCCAACATGGAAATAGAAAGGTTAAAAAAGTATTTTATTAAAAATAAAATGTCATGGCTTCTATGAGCAAATTTCTGAAAACATTTTCTTTTTTTTATGTGTATTTTTGAGGCAGGTGCAGAGAAAAACTGTAGTATTACCACAATATTATGGTTACTCTTCAACTTTTCCAGTAAGTTTTATCTCCTTATGTTCCAAAATTCACAAACAATTTTATCTTTATGGGACATACAGCTCTTATTTGAAATTCAAAAACTGTTAAAGACTTCATTTTATATTTTTTGCAGTCTGAACATTCAGCTATGGTTGTGTCATTTCCATACTGGCTGACATCAGACAATTTTTCCCAAGTAACAGAGAAAGTGACACTGTAAAAAACACTTAGCAACACGTGTGGCAAATTATTTATCTTTTACTTTCCCAACCAGAGTGTACCTGCACTAGGACATGGTAATGATGCACAGCATTATTCAAATTAGTTTAACCACTTCAGCAGGGTTTAGGTCAGTACTAATGCTACAGTCATTTTCTTGACTTAGAGATATCCAGACAGACTTGGGACTATTTTTTCTTTTACAAGTAGAATTAAAATATCATAAAACTAGAACAGCACACTGCCAAGAAAATGGCTGAATTTTATTGTTCACGATTCACCTTTTGAAATAATCTCATTATCTCCCTGAAGTTTAAATATTCTGAACTGAATTCAGATATTTGTGTTAGAAAAATAGCAGTACTGAACTCTGAGTCTATTATTCTAAGATACACATTGGCCATGTATATACCTTTCCTAAGAATTAAAAGCTTGGCATTAACCAGGTTAGAAATATCAGACAGAAAGTTTGCCAGATGATTATCACATCTGCTTCCCATACTAAGGACAGCTGGAGAAAGAAGCCAAAAGGAACTCATAGGTAGGAGTCAGTAGAAGACTTGGCAGTCCTTATGAAATTTCTGCATCAAGTAATTACACATGCAGCTGGTCTGAGATCCATTATTTATATCCTCTTTTATATATTGTAGCCCACATTTCCTTGTTATTACCAATTCACTTCAACAGAGGGCAAAAGAGACTGAAGCTGTCATCTCAGGCGAGAGGCTGCATGCAAGAGTGAGAATTAAGAAATCTGTAAGGATTACATACAACTGGAAACATAACCAAGGTAAAAGAAAAATACCTGAGCTGTACAGAATTTGGGCAATTTAATTTCCCTTAATGCTTCACTGCTCTCCCTATCTGTGAATCAGACTGAAACAAATACAAGAGCTTGATGAAACAAAATTATCTCAAAACTCTACACAGTCATTTTTCTCTAGGCTTGAACAGATTGCAAGCACCAACTTAACAACACCAGGAAAAATATATGGTGTGGTGAACTGGAAGAAGTTTCTTCTACATTTTCTTTTACTGACTTTTAATGCACCAAATTTGTGAATAATTTCGTGCACTTAAGAGAATTTCTTGTGGGGAATGACCATTTTTAAAAATAGATATCATATTTATATATGTATTATTTATTATTTCTTTAGTTAGTTTTTGTCTTCTCTCTGATTTTGTTTTTCCATTACAGCAAGGTCTTTGCATTTCAAAAGATCTCTTCTCTGTTACTGAGTTTCAAAGTTTTAGTACTGGTGTAAAAGTCACCTGCTTTCAAACACAAAGGCACAATACCCAGCAGTTATTAAAAAGTTTAATGCTTTGTGAAATGTGAAATAATATACTTTATTTGGTCCCTGGGACAATTATTTCTTTTATTCCAACTGAGACTGCAGAATAGAAAGACAGCTGTGTTCTCTGGTCTGCAATGAATCCCATAGTGATGAACCACTCCAACTCCTGTATCCTTTAAGAAATCCTCACACACTGATACTTGTCTCCTGCTGTTTTTCCCAAATTTCATGTGCACTGATATAATTTGCCATAGTGGCCTTAATATCTTTCAATAATTGATAACTTTCCCACAAAACTTCCTCCAAGGTGTTGGGTGTTTTTGGTTTTGGTTTTGGTTTTTTTGTTGTTGTTGTTTTGGAGCACACTTGACCTGTGAGTCCTCTATATCTTACGACTGTTTGCTTTCTACATGCTCATGGACTTTATTCTGCTAGGCCTATGGTTTAGGCCACATGAATTTTGTCCCCCAGCAGTTTGTTGACACCAAGAAAAACACTCATATTCAAAAATTGAAAAATGAGCAAGAACTGATCAAATGAGGAAATATTATAAAAATGTCCACTTAGGAAGAGAAAATCAACTACAGAAATACAAAATGGGAAACTGCCTGACAAAGAGCTCAGCTGCAAAAATTAATCTAAGACTTATTGCAGAGTGAAAGAGAAATATGAGTTGACAAGCGTGGAAAGATAAAAATAAAAATTGTTGCTGTGGACATGTTAGAAGGAAAATCACATCCAAAATGGTACAGCAGTAGTATTCACTGTGGGTGAGTTCTTACTTGGAATACAGTATTTGTTGTTGATCATGGTACATTAAAATAAAGGATTAGGCAATGAAACAAAGTGTACAGAGGTATTGACTTGGAGTAGATATTAAGAGGGCAGAAATGAAGGATGAGTGGACATAACTGCATAAGCATGGTAACAATGGACTATATTCAATTAAAAAATGGACCATGTTCATACAAAAGGAAGGGCATAGTCCCCAACAGAAAAATCTAGGACTGTTTCCTGCATTTATGATTCCAGTCAAAACAGACTACAGATTGTCTGAGAGCAGAAGACTCTACCTCTAACAAAATATCACATCACATCCACCATTCCTTTTATTTCTAGTCCATTTAGAACACAGAGTGTGGCCTTAAGGAACTCAGACTGGACTTGCCTAAAATTTATCTAGGTGGAAATAAGCAGAAGTTCAATGCAAAAGAATCATATCATAGTGATTTTTGGTTTTGGTGTACAAAACACGTGTCCAAAAATTAATTTGTCGTTGCTCAAGGGAGATGATGAAGACCTGATACCTGGCATCCCTTACAGAACCACAGAATCACAGAATGGCTGAGGGTGGAAAGGACCTTTGCAGGTTATCTTGTCCGTGCCCCTTGCTGAAGGAAGGGCACCTGTACTGTGTCCAGGTGACTCGGAGTGTCTCCAGGGATGGAGCACCACGGCCCCTGGTCCTCTGTGTTGTACACAAGTGTCCCTGCCCAGACCACCTGAACACTTACTGGTTCTTGTACTTGTGTGGATGTGAGAGTGTAAGGCAATGCAACCATTGAGAAAAGGACTGTGAGTGGGTAAAGCCAACGTACTGAAGAGATTTTGTAAAATGATATCACCTTCCCTTACCATAGATTCTCACATTGCATTTTTTACACTAACTTGTAACAGAGAGGAAAGCACAGACAGAGTTATGTGCTGGAAGGATGCAAGAACTGGGTTTGTGTAATCTGGATGAGAAAAGCTTTGAAAGCAATAAGGTGATAGTTTTTCACATGTAATATGTCATTATCAAGAGAACAACAAACAGCTGTTCTCACAGATGCTGGGAGAAGGACAAGAAGAAAACTTCAAATGCTGCAAAATTATTTTGGATGTATATTGATAGGAGTGAAACTGGGGGCCTCATGGAGTCTCCATCCACCAGAGAATGTGAAGCACATGATGAGAAGTATTTCTCAGTGTCTGGATATGTTCAAACCTGCCTTACTGCTGAGGGCTGGACCAGACCAGTGACTGACAGCAAGCTTCAGATCCTCAGTGCCAGATTCTCTGTCAAAGGCCCTGTGACTTAGAGCTCCTGGTGCCAGCCCAGACCCACGCCAGTTAAAGACTTGGAGCCTATGCCAGAATTGTGTCTCTGCTGGGCTAAACAATCTCTTTCACTCCCTTCCTGACCTATATTGTTACAGTTGCTATGAAACCTTTACCCATGGAAGCAATTTTTCCACTGGCTCCATGGACTGTTTCTGTTTCTCACTACCAGGAATGTTAAAACAGTTTTATTTCTGCAATAAAATTGAATACAGTCATGCTTGAGCAGGGGTGGGGATTAGTTAGCCTTTTTCATTTCAGATGACTTTTGAAAAACTTGGCTAGAGTTAACCCAATTGCAATTTTTGAGTGGATCTTTTGTTATTATCCATCTGACAAAGAGATGGCAGCAGGGTGGTGCTGTTGCATTTTTGTCTTCATTTACTTTATTTTTTTTTTTAACCTGTTTTTCAGGAGTAACAAAACTGAGCTTCTGAAGCTTTGGTGTTTTACCAAAGCTACACATAGAAATATTTGCATCCAGAACAAAGTTAAAAACAAACAGCTATGCATTTTCCAACATACATGCATTTCATGTGAATTTTACACACAATATTCCCTTTGGTTTTTAAGGTATCTGCAAAACTCAGCAATGTAATCTATGAAATTGAACATTCAGGTATTGAAGGCTGAATGAAGCCTAAAAAATCTTTATGTTCTGTAAATTCTGGGAGAACTCTTTATGCTGGGAGCAGGAGGTAGATCCTCTACCTGTATTTTTAGTAGGATCAAGTAAAAGAAACACCACATTTTGTTAAAGCCTGGTTTTGAAGTGCTCTTTTCTTTTTAACTTTGCTATTATTGGATTATATTTTCATTCATTAAATGTGAAAATGGGAAGTATGTAACCAAGGTAACAATGATGTCCCTGGAGAGTATCCGAGCACACAAATCTCATGTCACCATCCTAAACCAAGCTGTACCTTGTCTGTAACAATCCCTGCCCTCTTCCCATCGTTTATGAAACAAGATCTCACCAGCCAGAACCACATGTTGGGAAAGACCTACAAGAAAAGGGGGCAGCTGAATATTACACAATACAGGTGTGTAAAGATGTTACTGCAGCTGAGTGCCAGGCACATCAAAACTCTGATGTGTCTGCAAATGAGTCATCTTGGAGTGAGCACTCCTGGCTAGGAGCAACACAGCTCACTCTCTCCCCATAACCTCACGGAGTGTGAAACCTGACAAGCAGTGACAGCAGCGAGTCGGCACGTCCTGAGATGGGCAGAGGCAGACAGGATGTGTCACAGGGTTTCTAGCTTGGGACACAAAAGAACAAATCTTGCTATGCATCATTACCCCCCTCTGGGTATGCTCCCATCATACTGCCCTCCTTCTCTGATTCAGTTCTGTGAGTCTTTCCTAATCTGAGTGAGAAAAATCTGCACAGTGTCAGATGGTGCAGACAACGATAATACTGCACACTGAGGCTCTATCGATAGGGCAAGAGCAGTAGCTTCTGTTCTGATGGTTGCACCCATGCCTTTGCAGACCACTTGTGTCTTTAAGCAGCTTATGAGAGAAGGTCTTTGCCAAGCAGAGCTGTTTCAAAACTCTGCAATTAAATTTCTGAACTCATTTTTTTGCTGAATGTGCTTGCACTTAGACTTGCTGTAACACCAGGCCCTGCTGTGACTCTAACACACAGATGACTGACAACAGATAACCATATTAACAAGCAACAAGTTTATCTAACTTTTCATCTGGCTTTTCATCCAGTTTCTTGTTTAAACATCCTGGGTGCTGTGAGTCATTTCAGTATCAACAACAGACTGGAGAGTGAAAATAGATTGCTTATAGGGTTTTTACTGCTTTCTGCAGGAAAAAAACCCTCAAATGGTTTCTTGTGCTTCTTATCTTCTCCTTTCCCCAAATATTGCTCCTCCATTTCTTCAATCCATTTTGACAGTCTTATTTCCATCTCTTCACACTTATACCATCTCAGCCCAGTTCCTGTCTGAGCTCTCCTCCAGATGTCTTGCAGTTTTAAGAGCCGTTTACTTGCCCCTGGAACCAACATATGTGAATAGATGAGAATATTGCAGAGCACTTCAATCCCATTTTATAAGCACTTCTGCCCCCGCAGCATTCCTGCATAGTGACAATTCTCCATTCTCTGCGTTGCAAAATTCTCCTAGGTTGTGTCTGGAGGCGAAGATGGAGATGAGGACAAACTCTTCCCTGTGAAATAGTCAACAACGAGTTGAATACATTACTAGAGCTCTAGAGACGGGCTTTTTATTTAGTCATTGAGCATTGCCCCTTCAATTTCCGTTACCTTTTCCAAATAACTCTACCATTACTTGTTGCTTTGGAGCTTTTTGCATATGTAGGCTTCACATTTTCAAAAGTATTTAGCAGTGGAGACTCCTTCAGTGCTTGGGCGCGTATTTTGACACATTTTCAAGAGACTTTAAGGGCAGCTGGGGCTCCCGCTGTCCGCGGCGCAGCGGCTGGGGCGGGCCGGCCCCTCCTGCCGGGGAGGTGTCGGGGCCGCCCCCCGCCCGCCCCGGCGCCGCTCCGCCCCCGGCAGCGCTCGGGCCGGGCTCGCTCCCCGGCGGCAGCGGCGCGGGATGGGCGCGGAGAAGCGGGACGTGCTGCTGGACCTGGAGGGCGAGGAGGAGGAGGAGGATGACAACGATGATGGGGAGATCGGTGAGTAGGGGCTGCCGCGGGAGGGTCCTCCTGGACGGCGGACCGGGCTGGGGGAGCGCGCCTGGGGGAGCGCGCCTGGGGGAGCGCGCCTGGTGGGAGCGCGCCTGGCGGGAGCGCGCCTGGGGGAGCGCGCCTGGGGGAGCGCACCTGGCGGGAACGCGCCTGGGGGAGCGCGCCTGGGGGAGCGCGCCTGGCGGGAACGCGCCTGGGGGAGCGCGCCTGGGGGGAGCGCGCCTGGGGGAGCGCGCCTGGGGGGAGCGCACCTGGCGGGGAGCGCGCCTGGGGGAGCGCGCCTGGGGGGGAGCGCGCCTGGCGGGGAGCGCGCCTGGCGGGAGCGCGCCTGGCGGGGAGCGCACCCTGGCGGGAGCGCGCCTGGGGGAGCGCGCCTGGGGGAGCGCGCCTGGCGGGGAACGCGCCTGGGGGAGCGCGCCTGGGGGAGCGCGCCTGGCGGGGAGCGCGCCTGGGGGAGCGCGCCTGGGGGAACGCCTGGGGGAGCGCGCCTGGGGGAGCGCCTGGGGGAGCGCGCCTGGGGGGAGCGCGCCTGGCGGGGAGCGCGCCTGGCGGGAGCGCGCCTGGCGGGAGCGCGCCTGGGGGAGCGCGCCTGGCGGGAGCGCGCATGGTGGGAGCGCACCTGGGGGAGCGCGCATGGTGGGAGCGCACCTGGGGGAGCGCGCCTGGCGGGAGCGCGCCTGGCGGGAGCGCGCCTGGGGGAGCGCGCCTGGCGGGAGCGCGCATGGTGGGAGCGCACCTGGGGGAGCGCGCCTGGCGGAGCGCACCTGGCGGGAGCGCGCCTGAGGGAGCGCACCTGGCGTCGCCGCGCCCGGGCTGTGGCGGCCGGGGCCGGGAGCGAGCGGCAGGCAGACAGGGAGCGAGCACCGCCTTCACCTCCTTCCGCTGAAACTACTGAGGATTCTCCGCGGAAAATACGGGATGTCTTTGTCCGTGTGGCGGGCGTGTGCCCGGTGTGGTTGCCTTATGGAGCGCCGTGGCGATGGTCCTGCCCCCGTAGTATCGGCAAGGCTCAGCGGGCGAGAAGCACCCAAAACTTTGCCTCTTCCTTTCCCTCTGCCGGGAGGGAAACGCGGAGAGGGGTCGGAAGCAGCACTTTGCAGTGAGCGCGATGCCGCAGGCGTTTGGTGTCGCAGCGATGTCCCAGCACAGGCACAGCCCCGGTGCCTCGCTCCGTAGGAAAACACAAAGTGCGATCGGCTCCGCGCTCGCAGCATCGCTGCTCTCCCGGCGCCGCCGAGCTGAAGAGAAGGGTAATCACAGAACGGCTCGGGATGGAGAGACCTTGAAAATCATCCGGTTCCAGCACATCTGCCGTGGGCAGGGACACCTTCCAGCAGACCAGGTGGATCATAGCTCCATCCTAGCTGGCCTTAAACACCATCAGGGATGAGGCATCCACAACTTTTCTGGGCAGCCTCTTCCAGCACCTCATCATCCTCACAGTAATTTTTTTTCCTAATATCTAATCTAAACCTACCCTCCTTTAGTGGCACCACTCCCTCCCTCCCTCCCCCCAGAACAACAAAACTAAGTAAAATGTAAGGGGAAAATTGGCAAAGCAGAGAAAGTGATTTTGCTGGGGGGAAAAAAGGCATATTGTGTCTGCCAGAAAAGCAGACATTAAAATGGTCAGAGAGTTTTAAATTCAAAGTGTATGTTAGTCTTGTTCCAATGCCAGTAGCCCAGGACAATGACATTGTATTTACTGTGGGAATGAATTCTATTAAAGTATTTCCAGAAAACAGCCCAAAAGGGGTTGTTTCTCAGCTGGTTCAGACTGAAGGGGCCTGTTCATTTCACTAAAGAGACACAGATTTGCTTCAGTTCAGAATCTGTTTTTCAGCTGCAGTAGCCTTTTATTTCTGGTTAACTTGTTAAAATAAATCTAAGAATGAGGAATGCAGGCAAAAGTCAGTTAGACAAGCAAGTAGAAGATGGATCTGTATGTATAAATTTTAAAAAATATAAGGGATATCTGCTCATTATTTTTCAAAGAGTTGCGAAGGTTTTTTGCTGAAAATGGCATATTTTTGATGATTTTTAATATTTCGTTTGAATCTCTGCATTTGTAAAAAAGATGTAGTGACATTAACTCTCTCTGATATTCTTATTGCCTCCAAATACTAATCCTTAATATTGGTAAATACAGCCTGCCACATTTATTCAGTTAGGTCACTCCAAAAGTGTATAAAGTTTGAGCCTCACCCAATGTCTGTGGAAATCAGGGAATGTCTTTCCTCCAACATTATTAGCCTTTGTTTCAGATGGGAGTATCCCTTGATTTACAGTAATAGTCCAAAGACAAATTCAGTTTTCCATATGAAGTGAGGCAAAGGTATTGTTTGACTCCACTCCCTGAATTTAAAGGGTGGACCAGCACTGCATTGTATTAATCATCAGCTGTCTTTTCCATTCTTCACCCTAGAGAAAAACTGATTTTTTTTCTACTCGTAACTCTTTATCCAACTTGGGGATGGTTCAGCTCTCAGAGCCAGCAAATCATGAGCTTCATATACAGTATCCAACAGTTTGTAACAACTCACGCTATATGGCAAAATTGCCTGAAAATTGTGCAGTGATGATTTCATGAGTTGTTGTGGAAAGCCTGTTACACATCACCTGGCTTTGTCACATTTGCTACTCTGCCATGCAAAATGCATGCAGAACTGTCTTAAGGATTTTATATTAGATATAATTACAGGAGAACTATTTTATTAGTCTGAAAAACATGTAAATCATGCTTTTACCTCCAGTTTTATTGCACCACTTCCATCTGCATTTTTCCTGAGGACACCACCCCTGGTTCAGGAAGTAAGCAGGATTTCTGAACTCTTTCCAGTTCTATTCAAGTTTGATTCAAAGTGTTTAAATCTCATCAGAGAAGCATTATTATGGAATATCCAAGTTTGCAGTCATGTCACATAGTGGGAGTGATCTGTTTTGTTTTGGCATACAGTTGGTTTTGGTTATCCATGCTGATGACCAGCAAACCACACATGTCAGAAGCAATATTAGGCAGACGTCCAGAGAAAGAGCTGAACCTAAGTCCCAGTCTGCAGGGAGGTACCAGAGCTGCTCTGCCTGTTGTACAGATTTGAAAAGAATTGTTTGGGTCAGAGTTGTGCTTAGGGAAGAAAGTCTTGTCCTAAGGTTAGACTTTTTGGCAAGTTGAAACTTTTTCTGTCCAGTGCTTAAACAAGATAGACAACTTTTTCATTTGGACTCAGGCTGTTTCAAGAGGATTGTTACACCAGTGGCATAATTTTTTTTCCATAAATCATTAATTTATTCATTCCCTGGTGCAAACTTCACACTTTATCCCAATTGGTTTGCTTGTGTTTGAGGGTTTACAGAATATTTGAGTATGGTTTCCAGGAAAAATTAATTTATGCAGACAATATCCACAGGCATTCATCTTGACTACCAATCCAACAAGAAATACTTTTGTCTTCATAGGGATATGTTAGCAACTTGCTTAGTCTTTGTGGTCTTTTACTCAAATAGATATCCTAGTTGCTCCTTGAGCCTTGAGTCTACATCTTGTCATCTTTTGACACTGCAGCAATAATGACCAGACCATGCTTTGTAGATGACCAAGAAAAGGATGTTCATATGTCAGCCATTTTCTTCTCACACAATGTGCTGAAAGGGATTCAGGGAGAATTCCAGCTCTTCTTTCTAAAAAGGCTTTTATGCTGTTGTTCAGGACACAGCAACTACAATAAAAATGTACAAAAGTACTGGTTTATTCAAGCAACATTAATTGTGGAGTCATAGCCTAAGACAACCAGTTTTGTTCAGCCTACTGTACAACTGGAACCCTGCCCTGAGGGGAGGTGTTGTAATCCAAATGGTTTAGAGTAGGCATAGCTATTCTTCTCCTTTCTTTTGCTCACTGTTATGTTCTGTGCTTGTTTCCTCATGGCATATACTGCATTTAGTCATGTTGCCTACCCAGGGCTTTTATTTTTTCCTATTCAATAGCTTCAAAAACTCGATGTTTCTTGTATGACCCTACAAATATTATTGATATCATTTACTGTGCTCCAATATGCACATAGACCATTCCAACAGTGTCCTCCAGATTACTCCAGTTTGCCCTTCATGATGCTGTGAAATGGGCAGTTCTCTGTGGAAGTCTTCTTAAGGCAATGGAAAGCCTGACCATTTAAATTCTTTTTTCGAGAAGTATGGCTTTGTCTTGCAATTTATAAAGTATAATCACAACAGTTGGAAAATTTCAAAGGGGCTATATCTAACAATTTTTTAACATGCAGGACTTTATAAGCAAATTCCTTTTAAAAATAGTTCTGTTTCTGAAAAGACACTTTCTTCATTTTCAGTCTATTTACAATAGCAAGTAAAACTGCCCCAGTGGTTCCTTTTCACACCTGGTTTTCTGCTCTTTTGCTTCTCATACTTGCAATCAGCTCTAAAATGATTGGGGCACATTGCAGTTCTCCATTCTCCTGAAGATGGCAATAAGCTGTCTGATGAGCTGATTAAGAATTTCTGCTCCCTGCATCCTGTTTGCAACACTGTTCTTGTGCA
Source organism: Luscinia megarhynchos (assembly GCA_034336665.1). NCBI lineage: Eukaryota > Metazoa > Chordata > Aves > Passeriformes > Muscicapidae > Luscinia > Luscinia megarhynchos. The sequence goes on from CM067564.1 coordinate 70,595,119, forward strand.
TGTACATCTCTGCAGAAATAAGGAAAAATGTAGACATTTATTCTGAGTTACTCTTGGGGCAGTGAGAGACTTTTCCTGGTGAGCTGGACTTGCACTGGTCCAGGAAACACTGGTCAACATCTAAACTACTTCTCGTGCCTTTGTATCCTTTCTCTTATATCTGTTACACTGATGGTTTATCTACATTTTTTTGTTTCTTCATACTTCAGTATTTTTATCTCTTGAATTTCTGCCACTTCTCTTTTGCAGAATCCAGGCCACAGATGAGTATACAATCCAAGCCACACAATGACATCAGCTCTGTCACTAAGTGTGATTCCATTTGAAAGTGTTCTGCTGGTACCACTCACTTTTTAATGCTGATGTAATGATTTTTCTGCAAAACTCCTGAAAACCAAATAGTAAGAATATAAATATTTAATTGCAATATAATTACCAGTTTGCAGATATTTATAATTCATAAATTCTGGAGGAGATCAGAGAATCAGGCAGGAATTTTGGAAACTTATTCAACCTTCATACATATACCAAATTTTAATATATTTTTAAAGGATTTTTACCATACCTGAATTCACAGTTGTCCATTAAAAACTTCCTGTACTTTGAAAGTATTCTTTGTTCCTGTATTTTGAATTTAGCTGTACTGAACATATGAGTGCATTTTACAGATAAGTCTACAAAACTGTAGGAGGACTTATATGCCACTGTATTAACTTGTGCAAATTGCACAACTTTAGTAGTAATAGTTCTGTTTATTTTCCTGGTTATTAAGTAATAAATTTTATGGTGGATATTTATCACAAGTCATTCCCTGAAATTTTTCCTCTATTTACATAAGTCACAAGTTCCTTTAAGAGGAAAAATACTCTACATTTTTAAGCTCAACAACTTAAGTTTTTTTTAAAATGACTTTTCAAGCCTTACCATTTGTAAAAAAGAAAACTCATTAAAGTCAGTGTGTAGGAAAAAGCCAGAGTTTTGTTACATGGTACAGAACTCCAGCAGTTCTATAATGTTACAGTTACTAAAAGTAATGCAATCAAAAGCTCACAAAAAAACTGTCCTAATATCACTGTCCTTATTTGCACTTCATGCAGTATATGAAAATGCAGATAGAGAACTTGAATTAGAAGAGACCAGAGACATGGAAGGGAAGATGTGCACATGCCATAACAGATGTTGTGTTTCTGCCCAAAAGGACCTTTCAAGAGTAATTAGAGAAGAATTAGTAATGAGATCTGTTACCATATGCCTGGGAAATTCTCAAAATCATAGAATGGGTAAGATTGGAAAGGACCATGATGGGTCATTGATCCACCCTCCCTGCTCAAGCAGGGTCATCCTAGAACACATTGCACAGGACTATATCCAGATACTTCTTGAATATCTCCAGAGAGGGAGGCTCCACAACCTCTCTGGGCAATCTGTTCCAGTGTATGGTCACCTGCACAGTAACAAAGTTGTTCCTCACATGCAGGTGGAACTTCTTGTGCATCAGTTTCTGCCCTGTGCCTCTTGTCCTATTGCTTGGCACCACCCAGCAGAGCCTGGCTCCATCCTTTCCACACCTTCCCTCAGACACTGACAGACATTGCTGAGGTCACCCCTCAATCATCTCAAGGCTGAACAGGCACAGCTCTCTCAGCCTTTCCTCAGTGGAGAGATGCTCCATTCCCCTGATCATCCTTGTTACCCTCTGTGGGACCCACTCCAGGAGCTCCATGTCTCTGTGGTGCTGAGGAGCCCAGAACTGGACACAGAGCTCAGATGTGGCCTCACCAGGGCTGAGTGGAGGGGCAGGATCCCCTCCCTGGACCTGCTGCACTGCTCCTCCCAATGCAGCCCAGGACTCCATTGCCTTCCTGGCCACAGGGGCACTGCTGGCTCATGGACAGCTCATTGTCCACCAGGATCCCCACGTCCTTCTCCACAGAGCTGCTTCCCAGCAGGTGAGGTTATTTTTCCCCAGGTGCAGGATCCTGCATTTGCCTTTGCTGAATTTCAGACTGTTCCTCTCAGCCCATCTTTTGAGCCTGTTGAAGTCCTTCTGCAGAGCTGCACAGACCTGTGGGGTGTCAGCCACTCCTCACAGTTTTCTGTTGTCCATAAAGTTGTCATTTATGTCATTCAATAAAGTTATCCTTTAAATCACCTCATCCTACTATTTCCTCATACCTGCCAATTCCTTGGGAATGATGAGTGGCATGCTGTGCACTTAAGGTCTAGTTTGCCACTAGACATGTAGCAAACCCTAAGGGGAATCTGATACTAAAATGGGTGTTTTCTGATGTGATTAAAAAACGAGAAAAAACCACAAAGCTGCTTTTGTTTTACATGGCATAAATTAAATAGTCCTGTACCCCCTAAAAAGTCAAATAAAGTAGCATTTGCCTAAGTTTGGGATTAACTGGTGTAGCCAGGAAAAGGGGTTACTAATTGCTGTGCTTTTTACATAATGCACAAGTAATAAAAATAAATATCGTGTGCTTGACATGAGAAAACCTGTAGAAAAGGTGCTTCAGGCCTTAGCATATGGAACTGCTGCAGTTGCGTGTTTAACAAGATAATTTATTTAACAGACTGTGAATGTCAAGGAGGAAGCTCTGAAGTAGGTGGCACGGGTTGTTTTGTGTGCTGTTCTTATATTAAGGAAACAAAGGTGAGGGGAGAAATATTATGCAAGTGCTGATCTCTGTATCCTGATGAATAGAAAAAATCAGATTGTTTTTTGTGGACTGTCACTAGTGCTGCAGTGCATGTCTTTGGCATGGTCCTTTCTAAAAGTCTGAAACATTACTGTGCAAAATATATATTATGAAACTGATATTTGATATATATATATTTAATATGAAATTTTAGAAATATTCACTACAGAATGTGCCTAATATTACTTGGAATGTTTAGGGGTTTTTGAATCAAACTCAGGCTTAGTGTAAGTGTAGGTGGAATATCTGAAGAGAGTGTGTTCATCTGCTGAACTGGCTGTGAGGAGAGACCTCTTGGACATTGCTACCATCTGCTGTTCTGTTTCCAGGCTGATGGATCTGGAAGTTGAAATGAAAACTGGAGGCTGTAATGCCACAAATGTGTGAAGCAGCACAAACTGGTTTGGCTACCAAAATTATTCCCACCCACAACCACCCCACAGCAGCAGCCAAAGTCTCCTTGGCATTCTGGCCTTATCTTTCACTGGGGAGTCTCAGTGTCAGTGTGGTAGGAATGCAAAGCTGCAGAGAAGGACAGTGCACACTTTATCCTGTTATTGCTGCTGTCTGTGGTAAATGAAAACTGGCAGTCATGTGCACTGTCACCAAACAATGGATTGTGTTTGGTAGTCAGTCTAAGAATGCAAGTGTCTGAGCATAGATTTTCTGTCTTTTCCACCCCTCACAATTTACTCAGGCATCCCACTCTCCGAAGGCTTTGTGACAGAAGAAGTGTCTTGATTGTATCCCAAAGGAATATACAGACATCTGAAATATATTTTTGCTTAGTTCAGTGGAATTACTCTCTTCTTACCTACCCCATTCTCAAGTATTTGATAACAGCAGTAGATATGTAGGCATGGTTCCTCCCTGCATGGACTTGAGAAGTGAGTTCCTAAAGCATCCTTAATGAGTGCCAGATTCAAATTGGAAAATTAATAAAATATATTTAGCTGCAAACTGAACTTTAAGAACTGTAGTTAGAAGTCTGCTGGACCATAAACATTCTTTTAATTGTTTCTGTGACTCATGTGGTAGAAACAGCAGCTTAGTTTCAAAATGTTGCTCCATTTAGCTTTTACGTTAAATAATTTCCAACTAAGCCACTAATTCATCAACATTATTTAGACACAACTGAATATTAAAGTTTTGTAAGAGCTGCCACCAACAACAGATTTTGCTTTGCTTTTACTGTTTCCCTTCCTTTCATTTTTGTGTAGATGAATTTCATCTGGCCCCATTAATCTTGTTATTCAGGTTCTCCAGCATTTTTTAGATATGATTTGTTATGGGACGTTAAATATTTGCATAGGAAACTGCTTACATTACAGTCATCAGAAGGAGCTGTGCAGCAGTGTTCTGCTGTAGGAAACAGCCACCACCTCTTTTGTGTTCTGTGCTGTTTGAGACCAGCTGGTGCAGCAGGCTCAGTGCTGGAAAACTTGAGTGTCCATGGTGTGTGTCTGTCCTGCAGGCTTCCAGCATGGCTGGAGATAGATCACAGAATGGTTTGGGTTGGAAGGGCCTTTAAAGCTCATCTAGTCCAGCCCCACTGCCATGAGCCCTATCTTCAGCTGGATCAGGTTGCTCAGAACCCCATCCAGTCTGGCCTTTAATGCTTACAGGGATGGGCCAGTGACAACCTCTCTGGGCAACCTGTTCCAATGTGTCACCAACCTCATTGTTAAAAGCTTGTTCCTTATCAGTAGACTGAGTCTACCCTCTTTTAGCCTAAAACCATCACCCCTTGTGCTGTCTCTAAAGGCCCTACTAAAAAACCTGTCCCCATCTTTCTTATAGGCCCCCAGTTAGTCCTAAAATGACACAATTTCTTTGGTTTCCCCAGAGCCTTCTCTTCAGACTGAAAGCTCATTTCTCTTTTTCCACAGCTGCAGCAGAGACCCATGACCTGTCCCTCAACCATTACTGTTTTGGGAAATTAGAGTCAGATAAATAATCTTCACTGCCTAGGAGAAGTGGGAGCAGGAAGTGCTTGTGTTGAGATACCCTGCACCTCCCATGGTGTGGTGACACTTATGGACTTGTGTCAGCAGAAGGGGATGAGATTAGTGACTTTTCAGTGGGTGAAATATTGTGGATTCTTTCCTTCCTTTATGGGAGGAATAGTAACAAAAAATGTCATCTGGGTTGCAAGTCAGGTTGGAAAGTATGAGAAGTGATTACAAAATGTTGGTGGTGTAGCAACGCTGCTAAAGATGCTGGCAACTGATACAAGCAATCTAAGGGTGTGCTGACACAGTGGAGGAGTTAAGAGCATGACCAAACAGCCTGTGGAGAAGCTGTGGTCTGTTGCTGTCATTCAAGAAAGCCTGAGATAAGCATCAGCCTTGGGCTTAGATCAGTGGAGAGACTCATGTAGTACAAACCAGGGTCTTCACTGCAGGTTCTTGGAAAATAAGAAGCATTGAAGTAATGAAAAGAGAAAGGAAATGGAAGTGAAGGCAAAACATGTCAACTTCTGGGTACAGACTAAGAAAGTGATTAAAAGTGAAAGAGGAAGAACTCCTGACAGTATTCACAAGGGGAGGGCAGGCCAGTGCAGCTATTAAGAAACAATTGTTTACTCTGGGTTGTGAGGCACTGGAGCAAGTTCCCCAGAAGAGCTGTGAATGCCACGTGTCTGGGAGTGTGCAAGGCCGGGCTGGATGGAACTTTGAGCAACCTGCCTCATGGAATGTGTCCCTGTCCATGGCAGGGGGGTGGCAACTAGGTGATCTTTAAGGTTCCCTCCAACCCAACCCATTCTGTGATTCTATGATTCTGTAATTCTGTTCATCTACTTATCTGATCAGGCACTCATTAAGCAGTGGCTTAAAGATTCTTCCAGTTGAGTTCATCAGGAAAATGAACTACAGAAGAGACTAGAATAATATAGCTATGGGTGCAGTGAATTGAAATAATTAATCTGTGGCATTTTCATGCATATTTTTAATATATGGTAAAAATTGCAGTGTGTTCATTGGTGATTTATCCAGCAGGAAAGAAAATGCTATCTTTATGCTCTTAGTTATTTGCAAAAAAAATTTCCACTGCTATAGATTTGGCACTGAGGCTGAGATGATAATCCAAATAGCTCTAGCAGTGCTAGAGAGTTTTATTAGTTTGTGTGAAATATTAGTAAGATTATTGGTGTTCTTTTTCTGTGTGTTTTTTCTGTAAGTAGTCTAATGGAGATTTTATAGGCATTAATGAACAAGGATGAGGTCAAGTAAGGCACACTTTAACCTTGTGAGCAGTCCCTTTGACTAGAGTGGGAATAGCATAATTTTTGTAAACAATGTAGAAAATGCAGAATTATTCCCTAATGGAGGGAATATCTCTATTAAATCTTTCATCATCTCCATATATGCTGATTTAGTCTAGGAAAAATAATTGAATTCTTTTAATTATTCTGCTGTCTATAAAATACAAGAAGGAATTTTGCACTAAAGCACAATTTAATCTAAAAACTGATGACAGTGCTTAAGACACAACCCAACAACAGCTCCTACAATATTTGGTAAGACTTAAACATGTAATAAATTGAAAAAAAAATATAACCTGAAGAATAGAAGAGTAAATGCTGGACTGTATTTTTTGACACGTTCCTTGCTGATAACTATGTGAGGAGAGAGAAAGCTCCAAGGGCAATGCAGTCCAGCTAAGTGGAGCTCCAGATGTTTTTGTGAGTTTATTGGAATCTACAAGAAAGGCAAAGTTCGTTTATCGCAGAATCCCAGAATAAGCTGATTTGGAGGGGATCCACCAGGGTTATTGAGTCCAGCTCTTAGCCCTGCACAGGACAGCCCCAAAAATCACACCGTGTGCCTGAGAGCATTGTTGAAATGGACTCTGCCAGCCTTGGTGCTCTGACCACTTCTCTGCAGAGCCTGTTCCAGGGCCCAAGCACCCTCTAAGGGAAGAACCTTTTTCTGACATTGAATCTAAACATCCCCTGGCACAACTTCAGGCCATTCCCTTGGGTCCTGTCGCTGGTCACCTCAGGAAAATCTGAAAAGTCCTTTAACTGCTGAAACTACAAAGTATTTCCTGATTAGGAAACAAATTTACAGTTTGTTTCTAAACTCTGGGTCCAGCACCAAAAATGCTTGCAGGCAGTCTTTGCACCTACACACGAATTACAAAGTGCCTCTAGGTTTTGGCTTTAAACTTAACTTTTTCACTATTTTTAACGTAATTAAAAGTATCTTTTTAGGACCTTTCTGTAAACATGCTGTCTGAGATCTGAGTGTGAGAAATACTTTAAAGGAAACATTCTGAGAATCTCATTACAGAAATTCAAATATATCTCCTTTGAGACATGTAAATTTAATAGCAGTGGGTATAATTTTATAAACATATCTCAAGATTTCTGATTAAATAGCTCATTGCTCCATAGGCATGGAAGGCTGACCAAACAGCCATCTGCAATTACAATTGGGTTAATCATGTCAGCTCTCAATGAAAAGGCTCTGTAGCTGCTGCCTGGAGATTAGGCAATGGTGAGGAGCACCAAGGGATCAGCTTGGCTGCTAAAAAACCTGTGTTTGGAGCTGGGGGCTGCCTCCTGTAAAACACACAGAAGGCAGGGTATGCTAGTTCCCTCTGTAAAAGGGTACTAATTTTGACAGTATGGTTGAGGTTGTTCTTGGCAAAGCAGAAGTAGCTTGTCTTCTTTATATTTCCTGCTTCAGGACAGCTGTTTTGTTTTAGTTGATTTGGGATAATAGTAAAAAAAACAAACAAAACTAAGTCACATTATTTTAAACAATGAAGAAAACACCTTCAGATTCAAGAATGCCCTCGGGGACCTTCAACAATGGAGGAGGTATAAAAGCAACTTCTCAGACTTTTGACCAGAGGCCTAACTCCACAAAACATTCTGTCACAGTCCTAGAGCAAGTCATCCTTCAGAGTATATGCATGTTTATCAGGCCAGGTTCTGGGCATGCATGAGATCTAGGCAGGGGAAGGAGAGTGTTCACCCAAAAATAATAAATAGCTTGTGCTACTTCTTGGTTTCATCCTTTCTGCTTCTGAACATATCAGCAATACTGTGTTTTAACAGCTGATTTAGACCACGTCTCACTAACTCCTCTGAAATTACTAGGGGAAAGAAAACATTAAACCAATGATATTTTCTGGAGTTTGGGCTCAAGTTTGGACTCAGCCTTCTGTTAGCTGTTGCATTGACACCATTTCATGTACTTGTCTCAGGCTGTGGTAGGAATACTGATTTTTACAGGATTACCTGCAGCCTGCTCCTATAGTTCTCACACAACAGTGTAAACTTCTGAGGTAGCAGGCTGCTGCTCCTTTCTCTGTTCCAGTCCTTGTAGAGAAGGATTACAAACCAAACATGAAGTTATCTGAGTGTGTCAATGCTGCAATCTTAGTCCCAGAGTTTGGGGGTAGCTGTTCAATAGGTGTTTTTCTGTGTGGGTTTTTTTTTCAGTTGTTTATTTTCCAAAGTTTTTCATGATGGTGAAAGCATAAATAATAACACTCCATTTATCAGCTGGGGTTTGGTGTATCCTTGCTTTATTTTAATTTGTTGCTTCTGAATGGAGGAGAGTTTAATTAGATGTGTTGGGGAGAGGTGTTTATCCTGTGCTGTAAGATCAAATGTGTCCATCAGAAGAGCTTCTGCATCTCTCACTGTGTATAGTTCACCAAACAAATCCATTGACCATTCATCTCATCAGAATATTCCTTTTTGTTTTTTTTCCATATCTATCACTATTTTCTTTGCTGTTTTCTTGTGTCACCTTTAGGGCCAGTGATTCTTTTGGCATTCAGAGTGCCGAGTTTGAGCCCATGTGCACAGATCTGGCTCATGCAGAAGAGAAATGTCCCTCACAAGGTCACAAGATGCTCTTCAGGTCCAAACTGCACAGCTGAAGTGCCAGCCTGGAGCAAGCAGGGATATGGGATTCATTATTCCATTATTTCATGTTTCTGTATTTCTCCAGTTTGCACATACTAAACTAAAGGAAAATCTGGAGGTAAAATCCTCAGATTTGTGTTCAGGGATCAGATTGGATGACCTTGCTGATACCTTCTAGTCTTATAGTCTGGGAGCTGAATTCACACATTTCAAAAGGTCATTTTTCTTTTCTTTGACACAAAAAAAAAGGAAAAGAATCTGCAGTAAAGCCAGTCTGGTCTCCTCTTCAAAAACAGAACAATTCTCAGCATACTGATATCAAGGGATAATGACTAACTCCTAGCAGCCCATCACACTTGCATTTTCCCTACTGTTATAATGAGATGTGCAAGCATTCTTAAATCAGTGTAAATGAAAAACAGCTCTCTAGGGGCTGCTGGTTGGGTTTTGGTTTTATTTCATTGGAAGACTGATTTTTTACATTTTCTCACTTGCACAGTTTTGAAGAAATGGATTAGAATCTCAGTGGAAATGAGTTTGTGAAGAGGGCTCTCACTGGTCTCTCAGCACTGGTTTTACTCTCACGGAGATCTATAATGTTGTACAAAATGAGCAAACCTTGTGGTTGTTCCTGTGTTACTGCCATCTGGTTTGTTCATAGCATCATAAAACAGTTTAGCAGGATTCTTTACAGACACCAAAGTAAAATGTCTTTCTGCACTTCCCAAAACAAACCTTACATTTCCTCTTCTGTAGACGTTTTTAAGATTTTGTGGAATGGCACTGTGGTGTAGGTGAGATAGGAGCAAAGCCAGGGTTTGGCTTTTTACTCCTCATTATTCTTGCTGCTTGGTTTTGTTACAGCTGAACAGCATCTAAGATTCAATGCTAGTTATTTTTCATCAGGATCATTAGAGTATAGTCCCGAGTTATGTTAGCTCCCTCCTGAGATACACTAGTAAAATGCAAGTATTTTTATTATTTGTGCTAAGCACAAGGAGACTTGTACTGTTAAATCCATGGGTATTCTTTATTGATAAGACCTTAGAGAAAATTTACTCAACCTGGGATGGCTAATCTTCTATGAAGATTGATAAATGTGCAGTGCTTGATCTGTCCATTCAGTCACTTAAACCTGGGGGCCCTTATGCACTGTCTGAAATGACCAGGACCTTCAACAAGTCATTCTCTCTCCAGAGGAATCTACTTCATTTTTTACATCCTTGTCTTGTTAGATGAATGTAGTGGCTGTTGGGATCTTACATCCTTCTACTTCTGTGTTCTCAAAGTCCAGGGGAAAATTTTTGTGTTCTCTCTGGAGCTTGCTTTTATTGCCTTCATGTTTTCCAACTGTATTTGTGTATAAATTTGTTGAGTTGGTATTTTCATAGGCATTAATTTTTAAACCTTAGTTGTAGAGCGGACTTTTCAACGCCAGGTAGAGGAAGCATATTCTTATTTTCCATCAGCCTGCCCACAGTACTCTTATTAGAAGGCTACATGCACACATGCATCCTTCTTGTTAATGCCTCTTTTCCCAGAAAGGAATTTAGAAACCTCTGTGTCTTCAAAGCCACAACTGTCTGACATGAAGCAGTCAGGACTCACCCGGCTGTAGTTGCTGGGCACCATGAGTTGAATTCTCAGCAGAAACCAGAATTTTTATTCACAGTGATTGTAATAAGCTAAAACAACCACACTGGTTGGTTGTGGTTTTTTCCATCATGGTACTGAATTTACACTAATTACATTATTCTGAAATGATTTTTAAAACTTAATAAATTTGATCCATGAGGAAAAGTGTCTACAATTACTATTATTACTTTTATGCAGTGCATTTTGAGATTACTCTGCAGCAGCACAGAGTGCTGCTACATATGGCCCACTAATCAAATTGCCTGATTAGGTGAAATTCTAGACTTCAGCAAAGTTTCCTCATGCCAATTGCAGTAATAATTGTTACATCATTTCTGCTCAAGGGAATCACTCAAATGCTTCAGATATAATTTCATTTCTAAACTGGCTGTATAATTAAATAATACAGTATAGCCAGCAGTAATCTTTCTCTGTATTTAAATGCAAATTTTACCAGTTACCAGCAGGAGCCATAGCATCCCTAATTGGCTGCAGCTAATAATATATTATGAGTAAAAAATGTCAACATTAAGGTTTTGAAGTCAAGCACATAGATGTTAGGCAGTGTCAGCATTAGTATTGCCCAGGCAGCTTCCATTTCCCTGCCATTTGTTTAAATACAAGTTACAGTGTTTAGGTACACAGTCATTGTTCTTTTTTTCCTCTTAAGTCCACTGCCTCATTCAGTAAATTGGTAGTAATTGCAGAATTCTTTTTAATCTTCCTCACAAACAGCATGGCTCCAGGTCTTGTTTAGAACAACAGAACATTTTCATTCCTTTTGTCCTCTGTGTTTCTATGGTGCTTTCACCACTTCTGAACACTATATCCAGCAGGGATGTGAGTGACACGTTGCCTAACTCCTGTTTTTAGGGAGACATGGAGTTTTAGGAACCCATGCCCTTTTCATAGGAATGCAGGCTGCTGAAGTGATTAATAACATGTGGGGAAGGTAAAACACTTCTGAGTGGGATGTGCAAACACAAGATGCTCAACAGGGAGGTCCAGATTGCACTGGCAGGAATCCAGTGCAATTGCAGTGGCAGGAATACATCTTCTGCACAGGAAGGGCCACAAGAAAATGATTCATTTTCAACCACTTTTGTATAGTCAGATCTTAATCCCATTCTGGGTTTATAGTTGATAAACTCCCTGCTTTTTTTACAAAGTTGTCTTAAAAATGCTCGCCAATAACAAAAGCTCAGACAGTAACAAGAGCATTTTCCAATTTTGCTATTACAAAAACCACACCATGCTTCATCATAGAATCATCATAGAACAGCTTGGATTGGAAGGAACCTTGAAGATCATCTTGTTCCAACTGCTCTGCCATGGTCAGGGACATCTTCCACTGGACCAGGTCACTCAGAGCTCCATCCAGCTTGGTCTTGGACACAGCCAGGGATGGGACATCCTCAGCTTCCCTGGGGAACCTGTTCCATTGTCTCATCGCCTCCACAGTAGAGGAATTTTTTCTAGTATGATCTAAACATACTCTTTTTCAGTCTGAAGCTGTTCCCCTTGTCTTGTCACTGCATGCTCCTGTAAGTGGCCTCTCTCAGTGGTGCATGCCCAGCTGTGCTGTGGAAGGGCAGAGCTCCCTGGCAGTAGCACCCTGGGCAGTTAGCTTGAAAACTGCTGGGAAAATCTGGCCAAACCTTGTGTGAGCAGCCTGCTCAGCACCATGGATTAGATACTGAAGCTGGGACACAGGCCACTTCTCTAAGGCTGTATGCAAATTCTTTGACCAACAGATAATCTTTCTTCCTTTCAATCTTCTCACAGCCCTATATACTATCTGTCTTTTTGCAGAAATAAGTTAAAGCTCTCAACAGACAAGTTTTACTTAGCCAAAACTAGAGTTGATGTTATTGCAACCTCCTCTTGCATACAAAAGAAGGTAGGGTCCTGAAGAAAAAAAAAAACCAGTTTGGGATTTATGCTGAAAAATTATTTCCTTTGCTTTAAAATCTGCCAGCATCTCCTGTGCTAGATCAAGTGGTATTACTTTGTACCTTTTACCTTTTTTGTAGTCAAAAAAATTCTGAAACAGAAGATCTGCAATGACAAACAGTCTTGAATCAGAACTATTTCAGTGTTCATAAGTTTTTCTTTGGAATCTTATTGATCTGCTCACTTACCACATCTCTCTATAAATTTCTTTTTCAGAAGAACCCTGAAAGCCATTAGAGCCATACTAACCAAAGAGGAATGATTGCAGATACTGATTTAATTTCCAGTTTGTAATATGTAGTAACCTGAATTTCTATTATAAAGGCTTTCTGAGAGAAAGGAGTTTTTCTTGTTGATTGATAAAGCTAAGGCAGTAAACCCCTTGTGTTCTACTGCATAATGACATTTCTGGACCATGACAACCCCCAGGGAAATAGACCCACAATGCCTGACAGCAAGGCAGGAAGCTCCTGTCAGCCAGCAGTTGCAAAGTCACTATTTCAGTTTGCACTTCTAGAGCTGAATGTTTTGGTTACTCCCAAATCCTGTTTTAGGGGCCTACATTTCTTTTTTAATTTCATAGACATACATTTATTTCAGCACGTATATAGCTAAATTCACGCTTTCTTAGATATTCAATTTGTTATTGAATAATTTCTTTCTTATCTACTAGATAATTCATATTTACTCTGAACTTGTCTATAGATGCATCTTGTTGGTAAGCAGAGTTAATATAGAGAGTTACCATATAGTTACCATAGAGAAATCATGTTTATTAGTTGACTGAAACATGTTGTATAATTTTTAATAAATGTATTTATGAAACATTTTTCATTTTAAAGAATTGATTAAGCAAGGGAAACATTAACTATGGTAATAAAATTGATGTATCAATTAATGAAATTAATTGATTCATTCTGGCCACTAAAGCCCATATGCTATGGTTGATATAATTTGGCATAAAAACTCAGTCTGCTTGGACACTTTTGAATGCATCAACAAGAATTTGTCTGTAACTTGATATGCCTACTACAGTCTGAAAATTTATCCTAATGCCCTTTGGGTTCTTAAAATTAGTCGGTCTCATCCTTTGCAACCTGGATTTTATTTGCTGCAACAGGAAAAAAATGCAGCCTGTTCTTCTTGATGCCTTTTTCAGACTAAAACAGATTATTCCAAGTAATGAAATTTTTCTCACAGAACTTTCTAACAAAGCTAAAAGTCAAAGTTGTCTGTAAGCTGGTGCTGGGTTCAGTGACCCATCTGATCCCTTAAATCTTATGTTCTTCAGGTGACTGAGGTCATTCTTTTTCTCAACTCTAGAAACAAGGAACTTGCATTTTTGACAGCAGGAATTACAATGTTTTCATTATTGCTAGAAGTGAAAGAAATAAAATATATATGCATGTATGTATGCCTCAGTTTGTAGGAGTGTGACAGAATCAATCATGAAGCAGGCTCATTTGGCAGTCAACATTACAGTAGTTTTCTACCTGATTCCATGTATAATTAAACTAAAGCAGCCCTTAATTGAACAATTTAAGAAGGCTTTTTTTGTTGCATCATCTTAATTTAGATTATAAAAAGAAATGTGAAGAAGAGAAAATTATTCAAGCCCATATTGCAACCTGAGATAAATGCCTGAAAAGTATATCAGTCTGAAGCCTGTGACTTAATGACTTTATTCCATTACTTTATACTTTGACAAAGCGAGTCACGTGTTTACATGCATACAATCAGTTTACAACTGAAAAGCATACCAAATATTGTTTAAAATTATAGCAGGTGGACACATTAATACATTCTAAAACCAAGGTTTGTTTGTCGTTAAATTGCCTATTGACAGATGAGAGCCAAAATAATTCTTTCTGCCAGACATTTCAGCTGTGTGTGGGTAACCTGTTTAGCTTGAGGAAAAAGAATTTCGACTATTCTAATTAGCAGCTGAATTTCTGCAGTGATTTACAGTCAGCTGGAGTCAGACGTGGGTACTGGATGAAGCCGGGCTGGTTCTGGCGTGCACTGCAGCAGTGAGAAACAGGAGCCAGCACTGGCTTTTCAGCAGATTACTCTGAAGTCACAGAATTGTAACTAAAACTTCATTAGCCCAGTGCTTTGTTTTTGAAACTGAGATTGGGGCTAGTCCAGGTCTCACTGAAATGTTTTAGGATTTTTGCCACAGGTTTTGGGCAATTTGCCCTCCTTGAGTTCAGAACACATAAGAATTGTTTTACAATTACTAAACATTCCAGTTCATTGTCTCTTAAGTATTTATTCACTGCTATCAGCAGAATCATTTCCACAAAGTCAAATTTCTTGTTTTTATAACTGCCCGCTATTTACTTTATTATTGTTAGTGAACTACCCTGACTCAGACTTGCAATGCCCTTTATTATACACCCAACTGAATGTTTTCCAGTTAGGGTTAGCCATGAAAGAGCATTTATTTTCTAAAGTCATTCCACATGTTCCTATCCTTTGTTTGCACAGCTGTAAAAGAAGATAACTCAATGGAAAAAAGAGTCTTTCAAATAAGAAAGAATCATCTTCCAAGACAGCTATTTCACTTCCTTTGTGCTCCAGCAGCATCTATAGCTTCATTATTAGGTTTCCTTGGGCTTCTGAAATGAAAATCAATGTTTTCCTTATTATGTGCCATAGATTAGGTTTTTGGGTTGATAATACCTGCAGATCTGCACTATGTGAGCACACAAAGTATGTAATTTATTGACAGCTGGAAAGCCATTTTGGCATTACTACATTTTAACACTGCTGGTTGTCACCATGTTTCTCACGTGCTGTACGACTGCCGGAGACCCTAAAAAGGGAACAAGAGTTTCATGTGGAAGCAGCTGTATAGATCTCTTATTAACTGGAAATTATAAGTTATAAAGCATAGTTTGATATTAAAATAATTCTATTTCTCTTCAAATACATAATTTTTTCTGAAAGCAAAGAATGTGGGGTTCGCAGCATGATTTTCAATTTGTTGTTGAATAATTTCTTCCTAAGAAATCATCAAATCATTCTTCAATGAGGTCTATAGGTATGAAGTAAAACTAACTTAAACACATTCTAATCACAGAACTTAGCAGAATTAATGCTACTAAATGCAAGTATCTGGTAGAATGAGGTGAAGCCATTGATCATTTTATAATGTCTGCTCTCATGTGTGCATGGAGAAAATACCATAGCCCAGGGAACCACTAGTCAGGAAAAATCAGCATCTGGACAAAGACTACAGTCTTTGGATCTTCTAGTTTATCCCAGCAGATGGGAACAATCTGACTCCATCCACTTCTTTGAGCAAACATTATGTGATCTTTTAATCTGATTTTCGCTAGAACACATAGACTTTACTAATCACTTTTTTTCCTTTTCTAATGTGGTGACAGTGCTGTCAAATGTATCAGGAAATGTGTCAATTCAGATAAAAATTGCACGTAAACATTTCCTGATATTTTCCAGTCAGTGACGTATTTTGTTATTATACTAATTTTCTTTGCAATCTATTTGAGGTCTAAACAACCTGAGCGAGTTTAATTGTGTACATAATGTTTGCACATTTCTATGTGCAGTGAATGTTGTTGCCTCAGGCAGGGCTGTGTGAGGAAGTTTGAGTGGGGGTCTGAAATACCATCAGTGCTCTCCTTCAGCAAATGCCAGCTGCCCGTTCCTGCCCTGCTTCCCTCCTGCTTGCTGTGCCTGCAGCCAGGCACTGTGGCTGTGCCCAGCACTGCAGTCTGGCTTTGCAGCATCCCAGTTTCTGTCCCCACACTGTAAACGTCCCTCTTGGGCAACAGGAACTGCATGCTGCAGGCATGTCCCACTGAGTGCTGAGCTGGTGTTCTTCAGCACATCGGTTTTGTGCTTAGGAGAGCACAGTGTGCTATTAACTTGGTTTTCTCCCTGTAAGAAGAGGACTTGGGACTTACACTGTTTAAAAATTCCGTGAGAGACAGTCAGCACTCTCACAAAGCTCTGGGGGAAGTGAGAGGTGATGTGATCTCCACAGTAAAGCAGCAAAGCCCAGGGTATTCCAGATGTCACCTGCTGGCTTTGCATTCTTGGTTGCTCCTGAGGCACCACGTTCAGTGCCAGGGCTGAGATCTTGTCCTTAACAATGCCTCACAGGCTTGTTAAATACCAGGTACTATGAGTTCAGTGTTGTAAACTCTTCTTGACTTCAGAGAATAATTTGGGTTAATTAATTTGGGTTAATGCAGGTGATTTACAAGCCAAAGGAGTTCTCTGGCTCTTTTTCACCTCTGACTATTTTCATTTGAGAGGAAATCAGTGACAGCAAATACATAGAATTTCTTTATCACAAAAAGATTGGTATCTTCAGTCATGTTTGACAATGTCCTTGTTACAAAACCAAGCCCAGGGTCTTTTCAAATACCAGCTTATCCAACATTTTTCTGGTTTTCTTGTCATTAATGTTTTTCTGGGCAGCATCTTTTTTCACTTTCTGGATACTGCTTTTTTTTTGTTCTCAGTCCTCTTTAGTTTACAGATAAAAAAAAACTTGTTTCATCTTTACTGCGTGTGCTTTGGACAGCTTTTGTTATTTCACTGTTCAAACTCCAAGGAAAGGTTTAATTCTTTATATTTAATTCTCCTGTGTATTTCTTGCAAAGGAAGAACACCTTCCATGTCTATCAGGCCATGGCCTCTCACCTATAGCAATAAGTAGAGATTGCTAATAGTGATGTTCATTAAAGCCTTTGTATTTGAATTATGCAATGGGAAATCACTGAACTTACAAAACCATCCACTGTCAATATCAATTAACTAATGAAAAGACCAGATATTTTGTGTTGGCTATCAAGGAATTTTTGGGGTTCAATCCAGTCAGAAATTCTGGCTCGCCTGTGAGAAAGCAAAGCTGTAGAGAAAACTCATTTTAAAAATCACTGGTAGAATAAACAGCAGGATTCATCTCCAATGGCCTGGCCAAAAGAAAGGGAGATACATAGGTTATGAAGAAGTAGTGTGGGATTAACCTGGACTTCTTAGTACTTCTGTATAGGCATATTTGAGGGAAGGTGTGAGGTGTTGACAGCTCAGTTCAGTGTACTGCATTGAAGAGCAATCTCCAGGCAGCTGGAAACACCACCAAATAGATTGGCAGCTCAAATACCACAAAGATGTTTTTGTAAAATAGTTTGCACATTTTCAGTACTTAAAATTTTTACAACAGTATCTTTTGAGAGAACTAGATCATAGACCAACTGGTGTCCTTGAACAGACACTCAGAACTGTGACTACAATAGAAATAAATTAGGTTAAGTGTTTGTCTTTTATTAAGACAAAAGCATATGTTGCCTGGATTGCTTGAAGACAGAATTTGTTGTATCTGTCAAATAAAATCAGAGTATGCTGGCACAAAGTGTAGATTTCTTTGTTCCCTTGCACCTCCTTTGCTTTACTTGGTTGGGTGATAGAACACAAACATCTATCCTTGACTCAAATATTAACAGGAGTAATAAAATTTCTGAAGAAGATATGAGTAAACAGAGCTATTATTTTGATATAAAATCTCAACACAGTGGACTTTAGACATAACTATGAGAACACTATGACCAGACTGACACTCAGAGGAAACTGGGTGTGGGGACCCAGAGCTCAAAAGCCCTGCTGGGCCAACCTCTTAAAGTTAATGCCAGATTCAACATGGCCTAAATTGTTTCAGGATATTTAATTCACCTGAACTAAATAATACCTGATGTTGAAGATCTCACATGACCTCCATCTGTCTTCTCAGGAAGTCTCTTCTACTGTTCTTGCTGTTGGTAGGTTTTTCTTAGTGTCTAGCACCAAACTTTTATGCTCCATTTTTTTTCCTCCATAACTTAAAACTGATTTTACCACAATGCTGGAGGGGAGGTAGGAGAAATAAATTAAGAGGTTTTGGGGGTATAAAAAGCACTTTGTGTGGGCGCAGCTTTTTCTGGAAAAGCTGAGTTTTTGCAGTACTGTTTTTGTATATCTGAGAGACTAGAACAGTTTCTTCCAGATAAAAACTGCACAAATTGACACAGCTGCCCTTGCAAACCACTGTCAGAACAAATCTTTTCTAAGTACCCATTCAGGTAGTGTGAAGGCTTTATAATTTTGGATTCACATGAACATTAATCTGTAATTAACTTTAAAGAAGTTCTTGGCTATTGTCTTATGAGAGATGAGAGTGGCAGGTCCCTTTTATGTGAGTTATTCCATATGGACAGTGACCCAGGGACTCTCTTGAGCATTATTTCAAATACAAATGTGTTGAGATGTTAAATATAGACACAATTATAAAGTTTCCAATACATTCACCATATCAGGAGGAAGGTATTTTGGACAGAGACCCTGATGCAGAAGCAAATTGTACTCACGTACAAATTTCACAAGGATATTTCTGACCAGCCCCAGATCCATCAGGATTTGGGGGAATTGGAATTCTTCTTCCTGTGAATGCCATGTTTCCACCTTCAGTACTGTCTAAAGGGTTTTTTAGAGAGGATGGTGTTACTCAGCAAGAAGGCCACTTTAACTCTTGATTCTGCAGCTCAGTGGCTGAGTCTTCATGTCTGTGTCCACACCTGCATGTTTTGTGTAATGGCACACAGTTTCAGAGCAACTGTTTATATGTCAAAGCAAGATGCTTGTATTTCTACTTCCCTCTGGCCATTACATGTAGGCAGAAACATTCCTTCTTCTGTGGGTTTTCAGAAATACTTTGTACCTGGATATCTTTGTGTTCACACAGAGAATAAAGAATGAAGGAAATGCAGGCAGATGTCCATTACACTGACATTGAGAATA
Source organism: Luscinia megarhynchos (assembly GCA_034336665.1). Classification (NCBI taxonomy): domain Eukaryota; kingdom Metazoa; phylum Chordata; class Aves; order Passeriformes; family Muscicapidae; genus Luscinia; species Luscinia megarhynchos. The sequence goes on from CM067564.1 coordinate 70,614,109, forward strand.
TGTATTTCCCCTTCTCACCCTAGTCTAAGCTGAATCCATTAAACCATAATGATGCACATGTTCATCAATTTTTTGGTAGCTGCTGAGAGCTGCTTGTGTTTTCTGAGTCTTCATGTTACTGTCTCACCATGTGATGTTTGAGTGCTCTTTTTTTAAAATTCTGGGAAATGTTTCTGAAGATCTTAATGTTGTTCAGAGCTCACAAACCTTGATTATTCAGCTGGGCAGACCTTTGGGTTATGGAACATTTCAGAAAAGATTCATGGACTTGCCTTAGTTTTCTCCCTGGAGCATTTACTATCACCAGAGCAAAGATCTGAAAACTGACAATGCCACCTGGAACTAAGTCCCTACCAAACTCTATGAAAGAGTATTTAAACAAGAATTTTCTGCTTGGAGGCCATGAGAGAGTTCTGTTGGTCTGTAATCTTGTTGTGCTCTTTTTCTAAGTGTTTTGACATACCTTCAGCTGATGTAAATGAGCATCATCAGTGAAAAATAAAAGCTTCTTTAAAAGTCTTGAACATTTGGCCATTTAGCAATGAGGGTTTTAAGCAAAAAAAACCCCCAAACCAAACAACAAAAAAAAGCTAAACTAAGCCAAAACATAACCAGGCATATCAGTTGTGTTCTTCCTGGCTTTATATCTAATGGGTGTTGAGCTATTCTAAAAGGTTAAGTTAATTATTTTAGAGTTTGGAGATCTTCTTTTAGTATTATAGTATTTTTTGGTAGGTTGAGGCTATTCTTTCCAGACAACACAGGAATTTAGGTACCTAGGTTATCCATAACCCTTCCTCAGTGCAGGACAGACTTAACTGAGATACCTCTGAGCTTCAAGGATCTAAAAATAACAGATGGGATCCATCTGCCTGCCATGCACAGGCAGGAAGCAGCCTGCTCCCTTCAGCTACTTGATGTTATCTTCAGCCTCAGGATGTTATCTGACTTCTCCTTAAGACACAAAAATAGTTGTGGAGAAACAAAACCTTGCAAATACCTTGCAGCAAATGTAGAGCTTCTGGAACTTATTTCCAGTACCTTTATTAGGATGAATTTGTGTGTTATCTGGTGCTTGATTTGGTAGCCAGTATTCCCAGTGTGCTTGGTAATGGCTTCATGCAATGGCATATTTGACAAAGTCATTCTAAGTTTATGTTGTATTTTCAGAAACCAATTCAGTTTCCAGGGTGTTCATTTTTAACAGGTCTTGATGAAACAGGTGAGGAGTAGCTGAGGCATTAAACACGCTGAAGTTGTAGGTGTGTTTTTAGGCTGTGTGTTATTGAGTGAACGTTACACTATCACAGCATCACAGCCTGTATGACACCCCTTCCAAGCCTTGTGAAGAATTCTTTGCTCCTGTTATTTGTTCTTGCCGACCAGTGCAGCCAGCAGGAGCTAGGTCTATTTGCACAGCTGGAGCCACTTCTGGTAGCCTTATTCATTGAAAAACAAACTTCTGCTACAATGGCAAAGAGTTCCTGAAACATTAAAAACTAGTAAGACGCTAGTAAAGGGATGCTGTTTGCATCACTGTAGGGATGCATCACTGTCAAAATGTTCTCCTAGCATTACCTTGTCATCACTCTCTTCAGCCACCTGCTGACTGTAACTCAAGTGTGACACACAATCGTTCCATTTCTGAAACACTAAATAAGTGCCATAAACCAGCTTCTCCACAAAACATTAATTAAAAAAAAATTTAAAATCATAAAAACTCATTAAAAAACCCATACCACAAAAGATGCTAAAATGTTTTTATTTTTTGTTTCATTTTAGTCTTGGAACTGAACCAGGTGATTATTCCCACTTATGGAACTGTGCCGGACCAGCAAAACCTTCATACTCCTGAATGGGTGGGTACCTGTTTAATTTAAATGTTAGCACCTGTAAAATGTTCTCTTGTAGGTGTGTAACAGTCCAGTAGCTGTTCCAGAAGATTAGCATTCCTTTGCATTTGCATCACATACAGTTCATCTGTGATTAAATCTGAGTTGCTGTTATCCCCATTTCCCTAAAGGTACCTGAAGTGATTGACTCAGCTCTGAAAGTACAGGTTGTCACAGGCACTGGACTCAATTATAAGTGACCAATATAAACTCACTATAAACTGATATAAACACATACACCTCCTCACTCCAATTTTGTTCACAAGTGTATAGGATTTCTGTGTGTGTATACAGGAATAAATAGTTCTGAACACACCCTACATATAAACACACATAACCAATAAAGCTCCAAAAAAGCTTGGAGACACCAATAAATTCCTTACTCGAGTCTGAACTGACAAGAAGGAGAAGGACCTAGAGATGTCCATTCCCTTTGTCCAAATTCGAGGTTCCCAGCTCACCTAAGATTTTCTGCAGCTAACAGGCTGCTGGGGCAAGAACCAGATCTCATAGGAAACCAATATCCAAAGTAACTGGAAATTAATTTCCTTCTGGGAAGTGGACACCCTCTCCTACCCTGACCCTGTATTTTGCAGCAAGGTGTTAATTTGAAGTTATTTAAACATTTTTGAAGCATGAGGTGCAGCCAAGAGCTTCCATTTCCCAATTGAGTACCTAGACGTGGATGTTATTAAAACTCCTTCTTAGAGACTCCTTGTGGTTCACTGATTTTTTTTTTTTTTTTGTATGAAGTGAAATAGTATCAAAACAGCTGGAATGTCATATACCTTGTTGTTGGAACAGTCTCCTCTTGGTAGAATTGGTAGAATTTATTTTTATTTCTACTGAAAATTAACAGTCAAAATGAATTTTATTTTTGGTTACTCATATTCACCAGCAATTGTAGTTTCTTCTCAGTTTTAGCAGCATCTCTGCACTGCTCCTTCTGTGTCAAGTCCTCCTTGTTGATCAATAGATAGTTTCAGTGGGTTGGAGGAGACAGAAAGATAAAAATTGAGATCTGCTGAACCTCTGCTATATAAATTAGGGCTAACTGTAGTTAGAAACACAAACTGAAGAGGAAGCCAAACCTGAAATGGTTGAATAGAAAGGAAGTGCCTTTTGTCTAAACTTAGATCATGCATTGCAGCCAGAAGTATTCTGGAAATTTGATTTGATCTTGCAAGTTCTTCTGAGGAGCCAAAACTAAGTAAGTTATTGGCTAATAGAAAGAGTCCTGTTCTTCTTTCGGTGCTTTCTCTAATTACAGGATCATATGCTGAGTTGGCCACAAGATCCCTGCCTCATTTGGGCACATCAATAGTACAATTATCTCCAAAAAGCCAACAATCTGTGAGGATATTGTTTGTGGTACTTCAGAAAGCTTTAAATGTGGCAGGAAATGGCAGTGAAGGAATGAAAGGCTCTTGCCACTAGAAAAACTGAGTTCAGTCCTAGATAATTGGACAACCCCTGCTATAGGATTTTTGTGCAAGACTTGTAAAGCTGCAGCCAGCTTTATTTTTCCTGAGTGCCAAAACAGAACATCCATGGCCCTGTTTGCATTTGCAAGAGAGTGACATATGGACCTGGAATTGAGTTTATTGCCTTTTGAAGAGAGAGAATTGCTGAGCACACTGGAAAGATATCATTGTCCTGCTCTATAAAGCAGTAACTCCAAATTTAGGAAACAGTGAACAGGTTTTGGCATAGATGTTTAGGTTCCTTACATGATGACCATTAAAATGAGAATTCTACTGTTGCTTTCTGTGAGACAGTCACCTGTCATCCTAGGGGATGTCTTAAAACTAAGTTTCTCAACATTCACAGAACACTGAGATTCTATGAGGAGAGTACCAAAGCCATAGTCAGAAGGAAATCCCTATTTTAAGCATTTGAGCTATTTAAATGATGTGTAACAAGAAAAAAAGAAAAACAACAAGCAAACAATAAAACAAAGAAGCCAACCAAAAAAAAAAAAAACCCACAAAAACCCCACCAGACATTAAATAAAGAAGATAATAAGGAATATTCCATATCTACTACATGGAGCATGGAAATATGGCATGTGATGCTACAATTTAATCATGCATCCCAAACAAGTACAAGGAATACAAAACTGCACAGGCAGCATTAGTTAAGCCTTTTCCAGCTCATGTTTCATTTTGCAGCTTATCTGCTTTGTAGGTAGATAATGTGAATTGTCATATAACAGTAAGATTTTATTTTGCAAGTGAATATCTGCAGAAAGAAGGTTAACTTCAGCAAGCTTCCTATTACTGCTGCCCCTCATATACAAATTCTTGTATTCTTGAAGCAAGAAGGCTTCTGGGAAGTTCAAAAGAGTGAATTTCCCAGCTCTTGCATCCCAGGAAAGATGGGAGTTGCTGAAAAGCAGGTTTTCAGTGAGCATGTTCTTCATTTTCTTTAAAAATAAGGCCTCTCTACTCAGGAGTGACTGGAATTCCTCCTGCAGCCAGCAGCAACCTGGCGCTCAGACAGGAAGTCAAGTGGGTGTCTGGTCCAAACTTAGCTCAGGGGACAAGGCATCCCAATGCCTGGCCAGTTACCAGCTGCTTTCTGCTGACAAAGGCATGGCTGTAGTGGCACCCCATATTTTTCCTACTTGTCTTTAGCCTCAGTTTATTTCAGTTTGCTACATAGCTGGAATTTCTTTTGTGTGTTGAGGAAATGAAAAAAAAACAAACTTCTTCTGATGAAGTGCTTGCTAATATTTGCATTATTGCTAAAAAGAGAACTAAAACAGGTCACTGTTGTTATTAAAAAATATGAATAATAAAGGAAAATGTTAAGGGCACAATAGTTTTATGGCCTTCTGGGGACACACCAACATTATTATGCAATATGAAAATCAACTTACATCTTCCACTACTATCTTATATATTATATATATCAATATAATCCAGGAATAAATGCTTGTGTGGTCTTAATGTCAGAAAGTTATCTCTATTGGTTGTTCAGAACCTAAAGCAATAAAAAATCTTTTTATATGTCTGTGATAGTAAGAACTTTGTATTTCTGTAACATTTTCTTCAGATGATCTCAAAGTCCTTTATAAATAATTATGTTTCCTGATACCCCAGTAATATAGTTTGTTTTCATTTTATTTACTTGTTTTAAAGTTTCCTGAAGCAGGGAGAGAGAAATAACTGTGCTCCTAATTAGGCACTCTGAAATTTTCCTCTTCATAAAACCCACAACTGAAGTGCAACCTGCAATCGCCCCTGTGCATGTCTCTGTGCCCCAGGGGGAGGAGTTTTTGCAGGTGCCTATCAGCAGAGGCAATGTTACACAGGCTCTGCTCTGCCCTTTTCTTTCCCAGTACTGATTTATTCACTGGCATGCTTCAGGAAGCTATTTTGAAGCATATCTGAAAATTATGTGAGGTTTCAGACAAGTAGTTTGATCCCTCCAGTAATGATTACATTTGGTGCTATTGACAGTCACACCAAAGGCTCTTGCAGGCAAAATAAAGCACTTCTTTCATCTTTCCAGTTAGATAAATCATTCCTGCAGAACCTCTTGTTATTTAAAAAATCCAGCTTACAATACTGTGCTTGTTCAGGGTGTAGTGAACAATAAATAGCTGCAATTCCTGTGCGCATATTTTTCGTCATGCTTGTCTCAGTGCTGCCCATCCCACCATTATCCCCACTGAGTATTTAACTATGTCATGCCTAGAAAAGCCTGGAAAAGTGAGGCAGGTTTCTTGGTAGTGCACACATTTTTCCTCCCTGGTGTGAAGGGGGCTGTCCACCTGCGTGTTCTCCCTTCATCACACGCAGCCATGGCTACAGGAGCAGCTCTCGGGAGTGGCACACAGCAAGCCTGGTCATACTGTGCAGGGGCACACAGAAGTCTCCCTCCTGACCAAACTCTGAGTCAAGGGGCTGAGGGGCCCTCGATGGTGTGAGCATTTGAAGCCTTATGTGCTGGGGCAAGCTTATTTTTGTGTCCCACTTGCCCCTTTTCCAAGTGCTGCTGTGTCCCAGGGTCTGGGAGAGCTGGTGCTGTTGGCTGGTGATGGACTGTGCTGGATCACCAGAGTGCAGGAAGCTCCTTATTCCTCTGCAGAGCTGGGAACCCACTCAGGGAGCAGGAAGGTGTGTAAGGGAAGGGAGTGCACGGCAGAGTTCTGCTTGTGACCAGCACCTTCAGTGTGGCTGCATCAGTGCAGCACTTCCCAGCTCTGGCAGGATTCCACAACCTGTGTCAGCATCTGCTGGCAGTGAGAGCCTGAGCAGTGGGTCTGTGGAGAAGGCATTTGGTGCTGAGGAGGTGGTGTCTGCATTACACACATTTCTGAGCTTGTTACTGCAAAGCAGACCGTTCTGGTCTCGTTCCCTGGAGTGAAGAGCCTCTGATGCTCAGCTGATCTGACCTGTGCCAGGTGAAACACAGAGGTACACCCACATGGACATGGCCATGCTGCCTCCAGGTTAGCCCACATGGCTGTAACCTCAGTGTTACAAAAAACTGTATTCATGGCCAGGTCCTTCTCCCCTTCAGATTCCTTCTGTTAATAAAGCTGATAGTTCCTTGGCAGGCAAGCAGCTGGTTGTACAGCACTTGGACAGTTATTAAAGGCTGCAGATTGTGTGCTAAGTATAATTAGTATTTCACAGCTATATATATATATATGTATATATTTGTTTTTGTTAGTGGTGTTAATCAATATTAACCTGCTGTCCATTAGGGTATTATTAAAATATTAGAGTGCACAACTGATTGCCTCCACCAGTACTTAAAAATGTATTTATGCCAAGGCTAAAAAAATTAAATAGTGCAGTAAATGTGTTTGTTTCTTCCAAAACAAAGGGGTGCCAATGGGCCTGTTCATTATTTGGGGCTATAATTTGCTACTGATACTTTAAAAAACTCTGTATTGAAATTTCAGCCCCATTAATTTGTCTATGCATGCAAGCTTGTGTGCATTAGTATGATAGTATCATTTGTAAAACTGTCAAATAATATTACATATTAAAAAAAACCCCAAACAAACATTGTCTCAAAGGAAATGCTAGCTTCAAAGTACACCACATCTTTTTGGCTTCCAGTGCTGTTTTTCCCTGGGTAGTAACGTTGAATAATATTTGATTTTTAATTACCAGCTATCCAGTAGGGATTACAAAATACACCACACATGTAAGTTAATGTAGCTGTTGGAAACTTGGCTATTACCTTCTCTTTTACATTTTACATCTTAATTTTAATTGAGAAATATTTCATTTATTTAATATGAGCTACATAACAATCTATTTGTGTGGGTCTTAATCTTGATCTCTTAAGTATTCAGGCTTAACGAGTCAGTTCTTTATTATTTTATTGATATATAAGGTGTCTGTGGAAAGGTCAACTGAACAATGCCCTGGTGATTTAAAGCAATGGAGATTGCATATAAGAAGGTAGCTGCATAAGCATGAACTTCTATCTGTATTCATGCAGTCCAATATGTATTAATCTTTCAGCTATATTCAATTTATATGTGCATAATGTGTGAAAGAGATAAAGGTGTATGTATACAATAACAGTTATACACACATGTGAATGACAACACTTATGTAAGTAAATTTATCAGTCAGAATGCTGGTTAATAGGCAGTTTTTATCTTATAAATAGTTTTATTATAACTATTGTATAGGTTTTAATATAATAAATTATTCTTGGTAATCATAATAAATTATTATTGGTAATCCAGTTATCACTGTTTTTTTAAGCTTAAAAATGACTACATTTAAAGTAAAATTATTCAGTGAAATTATGCAAACACAAATTATGATCAAATCTTCTTCTATCAAAACTTGATTTGCTCTTTGCTTTATTCCACGTCTTTCTTCTCTGTCCTGAAGACAGGTCTTATCAGAAAAAGTGCTAAAAGCTGCAGAGAAAAAAATGTTAAAGCTGTTATTACTTTTATGCTTTCAAGTGCTTGACTTTCACAACGAAACTGCGTGTCTTTAAACAGAAGTTATTATAATGATGTTTCTAAGATTCCAAAGAGGAAAAAGCCTAATTAAAAGGCTTCGTGCTTTATGTAGTGCAGCCCTTCCCCCTGTTATTCGTTACCCCAGGTCTGGGCTGTGCAGCACGGAGCCGTGGTAGCCCATGACGTGCTGGGGTCCCAGGGCAGAGCAGCAGCCCCAGGCTGGGCTCTCTGCTGCTGCTAGGCACCTCCCAGCTGCCTCCCGACAGGGGCCGATGTTGGTGCTTTCCCCCAGTACTGAATCTTGCCAACGTTAAACCTCATGGGTACGTGTCAAACGAGATGGGGAATGGTAGCAGCAAGGCTGTTTTACACCTGTGGCTAGTCCTCAGCAGGAGGAAAGCTTGTCACAGCCAATTCTGATTTCTTAATATGAGTATGCCAACTTCATCTCTCAGGAATTTAGAAATTCACACCTGTGACTTTCTTTGGCTGATAGAGATACTCAGTGTCATTGTGGTCTGGTGATGTCACCTGGAAATGTAATGCCTTTTTTTTCCCTAAAACTTTATTCACAGTATGCAATTCTATGTTGATTTGGTGCTGCATAGGTAGTCTCTAAATGCTATCCCAGGCTGTGAAACTAACATGCAGAATGTGTGTATACTGGCCATATGTGTATGTGTGTCAGCAGCTGCTTGCTGTCAGGTTTGTCACAAATCCCAACACACAGGTGGCATTCAAAGAAAACTGTTCTATTCAAGAATCTGCTCAGACTTTTGAGACAGCTAAGTCAACAGAACCTCTCTGCTGCAGGTCCTAGCCTTTGCACATACAGCATAAAAAATTGTGAGTCTAAACTCCCCCGAGTTTATTTAAAATATGGAAATTTTGTCATAATTACGGGGGGACACGTCTTGGTCACCTGTTTTGGTTCAGTCAATAAACAGTTACAAAATAATCTAGAGGGAGAGGTTTTGAAAGAAAAAAAAAAAAAAAACATGAGAAAATTTGTTTTGGAAAAACTGACACGTGGTTCTTAAAACACTGTATGCTCCCTGGAACTTGGGGACTCAAGACTGACATTACTGACATTCTTCTTGGTTCTTCACAGTTGAAGAACAACCATTTCAGGCTGCACTTCTGGGGTTTCTGACACCATAACCACATTTCCGTGGCCTTTCTGTGGACCAGACAGCCTAGAGCTCCAAACGTGACTTGGCATGTCTCACAAAATTTGGTCTGAGCTGACAGGGAAATTCCAGGGATGGAACATCTGGGGATCATTGCCATGTCCACAGCAAATGCAAGAGATTATCCTGTGTCATTTTGCCTGAGCTGATCCTGGCTTGGCCCACCCTCCTGCCCAGTTGGCAGGAGCCAAGGCTGCTCTGCAGTTGTGTGTGGGAGCCTTGCCAGCTCTGGAGATGCTCCTGTATCCAGTGCCATGCTGAGCCCCACTTCAGGCTTTTGGTATCTATCAGCTTCAGTGGCACCACCTCCTCTAACAGCATGGACACATTTGGCCAAGTACCCGAGGAGCTGGTGCACATTACATAGAATGATTCAGATAGCATTACAGCTGTATATTACTTGGTAATGTGTGATACTGCCCTCAGAGTACTCTAAAAACTACAAAATCATTATTCAAGTATTCAGGGTTCCCTGTCACCAATGTTTCTGTATCATTTCACGCATGAAATAACACATTAATATGTTATTAGTGGATATGATAATCCATCCTACTTTCCTCCAGGGACTAGGTAATGGCTTATGGATATATTAAAATTTTTGATTTTGGCATCTGTTATAACATGATGGATGTGTGGCACACAACAATGTGTTTTTGCTTGCTGAGTTGTTGCAGATAAAATGAGAAATAAATCCACATAATATGTGTCTGTTTGGAGATCTCATCTCTGCTCTGACTCTGTTCTTTGCTCTCTTGGCCATGGTGTATGGGTTTAAATATAAGCATGCATAAAACTACTGCTTTTTGTTTGTTTGTTTTTGTTTTTGTAATTGCAGAGATGCTTAAAGTTCTTCAGGTAAGGGAACAGATGGGAATGCACTAATTCAGAGACTCCCATCAGGCAACAGCAATCTTGTAGACAAACCATCTAATGATATGTCCATGATGGTGTACATGGATGCATTACTAGACAGATGCATTATTTGGTACTGGTACTACATCCCAGTGCTTCTCTCATTATGAAAAGATAATGTACCATTTCTAAAGAAGAAAGTTAAGTCAAAGTTCTATTGATTTGATGGCATGGAGAGGCCTGACAGATTCCTCTGGATAATTTCTTTTTCTTCATGCTGCTCTGGGCAACTTTGCCATTTTGGGCTTCCTGTTGCACAAGGCTGATGTATGTTGAATTTCTAAGTTCACTGAAATACTGTGTAAAGGAAAGCAAGTAAGGAACTAGGGAGTAAAGATATTCATTTTAACCTATGCCACCTGCCTTTCAGGTGGATTTTGAGGATAAGCCTGACTCCTTGTTCTTCAAAGATGGGCAGCGAAGAATTGACTTTGTTTTGGTGTATGAAGATGAAGGTAAAAAAATGACTCATAAGAGGAGTGATCGTAAAAAGCAAAAGGTAAGTTATTTTCCATGTATTGGGAGTTAAAGCTGTGAGCAGAAAGGACAGTGCCCTCACCCAGAGCAGCAATTGCTTTGCCTTATCCTCAGAGTGCTCTTGGGAGCTGGGAGACTGAAGCCCATCAAGTGAGCAGGGACAGGCTCGAGCCAGTAGACTGTTCTATAAATGGGCAGAGCACTGCACATCATGTCTGTCAGTGTGTGCTTGGTGACCTCAGAGCATCCTCCTGGGAGGCCACCCTCCAGAAGATGTGAGCAGCATGATGCCAGTGTCAGGTTCGAGTTAAACACCAAGATCTTCACACTGGGACAATTTTCTACACCTACAGTGATTCAATGCTGCCCCTAATGGGCTTTGGTAGCAAAATCAGAGTATTCAGAGGAACCCAAAGGAGGCAGCTGACCAGTTGCTCCAGATCACAGTTATGAACACAGCTGCTGACATTCTGCTGACCTCTGATAAGACAGCTAAGTTGTTTAAGGAAAATAATTGCCACCAGAATTTCTCCCTGTACAATTTTTTCCCTTGGCACTTCAGCAGCTTTGCCCTTGCTAGAGACCTTGCAAAGTTTCTGACTCAAGCCAGTGACTTCTTGATGCTCCTTAGCATTCACAGCTCCATAGCTCCTTAGCAATGAAGCACAATAATAGACTAACTGTTATTCTTTAATCATTTCATCAGTTCCATCAGAGGACTACATTCATTATGACATGCAGGGTCACAAAAATGAGCTCAGCCATGCCACTGAACTGTGTGAGAAATAGGCATCCATGAGATTGCACTTCCCTTGGCATCTGCACTCTCCCATCCACCCACATCCTCCTCTGATTTAGTAATAATCCATATTGCAGCAGCAGCCTCTGGTAGAGACAGGCAGGGACAAAGATAGCATTGAAAGAGGCTCATATACAAATAATAATTTGCAGTTGGGAAATAGAGGAGTAGGAGTAAAAAAGCCTGTAGCTAAGTTGGTTGATACTCATTACACAGTGTTGCTGTTGGCATTAACAGCACAGCCATAAGGAATGTCATTAGTAGGGTTTGAGGGAGTCCTGACGTGGGTGGATGTTGTATTACACATGATCATAGGATCAGCAGTATAAATTAATTGAAAAGGTAATTAGACAAAAAAGCTGCCCCTTTGGAAAGAGTTGTTTTTATCAATTAGCATTTTACATTTATGTTTGTAATACTTGGCCATTGCCCAAATATATTAAAAATATAATGAGCATCCTTTCTAAGTAGTGATGGAAATTAAATGTGAGTGGTGGAGTTGTATTTTCAGTGCAGCATTAATGTTAAGACATTAGCCAGAATGAAACTATTAATAATTAGACCAGGAAATTGTGAGTAGGTGCTTGCATAAAAACTTTACTTTCAAAAGTCTGCAGCCACATTGACTCTGCGGTGTGCTGAGGAGGAGGAAGCAATTTACCTACACACAACAAATGTGAGGATGAGACCATATCAGACAAATGACCAGACAAGGGGGAGACTGAGGGGCTGAGGAGCAGTTCTGTGGAAGAGGCCCTAGTGGTTTTTTTGGAGAGCAAGCTGAACAAGAGCTGTGCAGCCTGGCAGCAAAGTGGCCAACAAAGGCTGTATGGACAGAATACAGACAGGAGAGTGACACACGAGACTAGGGTGACATGGGTATGACAGAAAGAAGCCCAAAACAGCATTTCCAGAGAAAAGCAGAAGCTGAAGCAACAGGGGGACTGAACACATATACCTTATATCTGAGATTGAAATTAAGGTGACATTTATGGTGAAGCTTTGCACCCTTTGACTTCCAGGAAGGAAATTAACATTTTGCCTGCCACAGTTCCCTGGATGGTGTGGGGGTTAGTGCTGCCCAAGATACACTCAGATTCCATCAATCTTGGCATAAAACCTACTTGATAGCTTGTCTTTACTGACACTGTTATTTGGTTTTAATTTTTCTGAGACAAATTACTTATATCCTAGTGATGAAGTGCAACCAAAATAAGGAGCATTGCCACATACAATAAATTTTAAATACTGCCTACATCACTGTCTGATCAATGATGAACTGAAAATGCCAAATTTTATAAGCAGTATCTTGTATAATTCAGCGTGCTTTAAGGTTTCTTGCCCATGCTACTCTTTCTTTGACTCCCTGACAGTTTCATAGAGCTATTATCCAGAGCTTTATTGTGCACAAAATTTGGAAACTCCAGCTTACTGAAAAATAGGAGGTTCAGTGATGTCTGTTCTCATAGGGTGACATCCTCATCTCACTGGAGTCAGGAGGTGGTTTTCCACTGGTTGTGTGCTATGTTACAGGTCTCTGAAATTTAGAGATTTGTCACTGGAAAAATTCTGTCTGACACACAGAGCACCCCACCCAGTTGCATTATGTGGAAGTTGCTTCAGAATTCAAATTATTAGTAGACAACTATAGATTTCTGAAGTGAAATATTTTGTGTGCAGTGGATGTTTTTTTAGTGATACTGAATGTGGAGGAGCCCTCAAATTCTTACTGAATTTAGACAGAAGGATTTGAAAATCAGGCCACAACCTAGGTATTCAATTTCCTGGATTCAGAGAAACATGGCACAGATCCACGTGCTCTTCTGCAGCAAGAGAAGACAGATCCTGGGATTATCATTTTGTTGGATTTGAATGTCTTTCTGCTCTTTTCCTAAAGAATCAGATAAATGTAACTGAATGGTCCAGAGTAAGTTTATAGTTATATGCAATATTCTTGGGAAAATATCCCAGAGGACAGCAGGAAGTAAAATATGGGTGTAGTCTGATAGAAAGAATAAAAATATGGGATTCTGAAGCTCTTGGAGATCCACAGGGCATCTCCTATTTTCATCTGTTTCTGAAATCTGGTCTAGGGAAGGCAAAGTCAAACTAATGAAATGACAACCTCTGGGAAGTTTCAAACATAATTTATAGATCCAAAAGCTAGTAGGTAAGTTTCAAATATGCAACTAATTCAAACTCCAAGCTTTTTAAAGTTGGTACACAATTAATTTTGCAAGTGCTAGCAAAAATGAGACTGACAGAGGATTCCAGAAACTGTACCTTGCAAGCAACTGAAATTCTTGCTCAAAGCATATTTTTTAAACCTGTAAGTTATATACCCTATTTGTCAGGGTAGCTTACCATCAGGATAGAATTTAAATATCACCAGTCTTTTCAGGAATGTTCCCAAATACCAGTTTCATCTGTTGGGGTCCTCAAAGAGTTCACCATTGAAAGTCAAAGGATCAGGGCCAGAAAGGTAAATTCAAAATGAATCAATGCAGATTGTTATTTCAGTCCATCTATTTCCCCCCAACAGAAATAAACAGACAGACTGTCACTAATTTAAATTGGAATGTGGGCAAAACCTTCCTTTCCAGCCATGAAGGAATATGTTCTTCTCAGAAAACGATGATTATTTTTTTTTCCAAATTGAATGAAACTATCACTCATGGAGAATATTACACACATCTTGTTGGGGTTTTTAAGTACAGCATTACTGAGAACTTTAGCAGAGCCGGAGAATTTTGTTTTCATAAGCAAACAATGAACAGTTCCTGCCTCTCTACTTATCTAGTTCACATAACCAACAACAATAAACCCACAAAAATTTAAAAAATAGGACCAAAAACAAGCTTGGGTAACATTTCAAACAAGAATTATACTTATCCCACTGCCTAGCATGTGTCATGCCTACAATGAGAGAGCAGCACTTGGGTTTACAGGTTAAAAAAAGGGTGTCTCTGTGCCATTTCATGCATGATTTGAGGCAGTAGAGAATGACAGGCTCTGCATGCCTGTGGTGTGGTCAGCCAAGCTACTCAGGAAGTCTGATAACAAGAACAGAAGGGACCTTCGGGCTGGGAGGAGGGCAGCCACACCTGCTGGGTAGTTCAGTTTTGAAGCAGAACCTCACTGAAATTAAACCTCTGCTCCTGAGGCAACCACAAACCCAAATCTTAGTACATTGGAAGGAAGGATGACAGAAGAATATGAAGACAGATAAAAGGAGGGAGTTACTCTGCAGTTACTACACACATTTGTAGGACAGAAATGGGTCTTTCCAAACAGGGTGACTGCCCTTGTTGAGGGCAGGGCTAGACTGCAGTATTACCAATTCTGTGTGGTCACAGATCAGGTTTCAGAAAATAATGAAGCTGTCTTAAAATCAAAGGTTATATCAGAAAATGTGTGTTTGGAGTTCTTTGGGTTTGTGTTTTTGGGGGATTATCCTCTACAGCATGTCCTGCTTCACGTTTTTATGATTGTCTTCAAACATAAGGGAATGAAGCTTACAGAGTAGAGCTTCTCAATCAATTTTCTGATTCTGACAGCTGGGACTTTGAGGAAAGCTTCCAAATACCATCAAAGAAACTGTGAGGCAGCTAATATTGATACAATGATCCTCTTCACTCCCTTCAGCTGATTTCCATAGGGGAGGCTTTGGCCCCATGTTCTTTTTCTTATTGACTGTGATTTATCTGTTGCCTGTCAGGTAAAACAGAGGAGGCCATTCAAGCTTTCTTTTCTTGTTAGGATTTTTCCCCTGAACCCACATGGATACTGTGGTAGGAAACGTTTCTCTTTGCACAGAAGAAACTTAGCAAAGATATGAGTTGGTTTCTTCTGTCACTGTAATCAAAGCAAGTCTGTCCTGCCATTTGCAACACTCAGGGGGAAAAGTGCTCCTGGTCTGCTACCAATTTCCAGACCCACAATTTTGTTTATCTCCTCAACTTGGCAAGACAATCACCAGGAATTGAAAGCACCATGGTGAAAAAGCAGCTCACAAAAGCTGATCTTTCCACATGCTTGTAATACGTGCCAGTACTTACATTCTGCTTTCATTTTCCTAAGACTCTGTATGATTATGCATCCTGTGGTGTCTTAGTCTATTGCCTAGCCATTCAATCATCAAAACCTATGTCAGATTTAGATCAGCAGCATTACCATGATTACTTTATTATTGCAACTTAGCCTTGCAGGTAGCTGAGCAGAATGCCAGATACTAAAATAAACTTTGGATGGTCTCCACCTTCCAGCCTAATAAACTATTGTATCTATATACTGTATTCCCCAGTCAATGCAAAACCACTATAGACTCCTCTGGGTAAAAGTCTATCTCCTCCATAGATCATTATATGCATAATTCAATCATTTATATAAAATAGCAATGCCTCTAATTAGCAAAGTCTCCCAGAGGCTTTGTTTCTCACTACTTGAATTCATGCAATGTTAGAAACCTTAATATTGTCAATAAATTAGTTTAAGATTTTGAGAGCAAAATTAATTTTGGGAACTCCTTGCTATAATAAATTATTAAAGAAATCTGATTAAAATATTTTAAAAAATAGTATTAGACTTCTACAAATGAGAATTGCTTTGCATCTATTTTTATGCTATTTAGAAAGAAAATGAAACATGTATTTAGCCCCTTGCCTGTTTTATTTGCTGGAACAAAGCAGAATTTGGGTTGAAATATTTTCATGATTGAGTAGTATTCACTTTAGAAGCGACCACACGAATATGGAAGAAGCAAAGAGGAGGGATGAAATGGCAGAAGAGTTACTACTAGAGTGACAATCTCCTGTGTGTGGTGTACTACATATATTAATGAACTGGTAAGAGAGTTGAGTTTTGATAAAACAAAAAAATTTGCAGTGGAAATCATTCTATAGTTTCTTAGAAGCCAAGGTGGCTGAAAACCTTTAGCTTTAACAGGAGCCTGGAGAACACTATTATCTATGAAATGCTGAAAATGCAAGAAAATACACTACTGCAAGAAAAACTCTCATTCACATTTGTGATTTTCAGTTAGAGCTATCAGTACAACAAAGATAATTAGATACACACATCATAAATGCCTGTATTACATATACACAGATATATACAAGGAAAAATATAAACAGCATTTTACCTTCACTGATAGCCAAGTGAATTACTGAGACATGGAGAGATCCCTCCATGGAGAATACTATCAAAGTCTGGGTTTGTGGTTTTATCCTGAGAAAAGCAAGGAATAAGGAGAAAGGTGATAAGTACTGATGAGAGAAAAAAGACCAGATTGAAATATTTGGCTCTTCTTGTGCCTAGCTCGAGTAGAAGGTGATATTCACTAAAACAAAATGGCAGAAAATTCAAAACAGATAAGAAAAATACTTTTTCACAAAATATGAAATTAGTCCATTGAGATCACTGCCACATGCAGCTGTTGCAGCTGAGAACTACCAAACTATAAATGGGGTAGGCTGTTATATTGTTATTCAGTTCTATAATTATTAATTTCACGACTTGCTAGAGTTCTCAAAAAATAGCAATTTCTTATTTGGGGACTTACAACCATCTTAAAATGTTCAAGAACTGGATGAAACTTGTTTGGGTATGCAACTGACCCATTCCTTTTTAATTTCCTAAGATTTTAACTCTTGCTGAAGCATCTTTTTGCCCCTAGGGTGGGTGAGCCTTGAGTCTAGCCCCTGTGTACCTATTGAAGTTCCTAAGACTTTATCCAGAGGTAATTAATTGACTCTGGTCCTTCATGGTAGCAATAGGACTGGATCCTGTGCACAGATCTTAAGGCAGCTGGAATCTCTACAGAGAACCACGTGACAAAAAGTACTGGGTCCTTCTTTAAGTTCCTGTAGTGGAAGATGCCAAATCCTTTAAGAACGTATTAATCAACAAAGAGATTTGCCAGTGGCATGAAAGGAACCTGGGAGTATCCCCAAGTCACTCCAAGAACCTGCTGCAGCCCTAGCCTGACCTGGTACAGGAATAAAGCTCTCAGTTCCCAGTGGGTTGAAGTCATCTTCTTCCAGCAGACTGCTCACTGAAGAGCCCCCAGCCCCAGCTGCCTACAGGTGCCCCCATTACCCATGCTGCTATTTTGACAAGCAGTCTGTACTTCAGGCTACCCTTGACTCACATAAACAAATAAATCATTGAGGAGCATTGACTTGGTGCAGACGGCTTTTAAATTTGATTGCTTCACATGAAGTTTCAAAATTTCTTATAAATCCCTTATGGAATTATATGTTTTGTATATGAGGGGAAAGGGGAAGTCTCTGTGTTTCGTGGGAGGAGGTCATCTGTATGGAGAAGCAGATTCAAGATTGTAAAGACATTACAGGTTTTTTAACTCAGTATCTGCCAAGTGCTGGTAACTATGAAATTAAATTAAAAGGATCCACAAATTTGATCTTTACTGAGGAAAACTTGTGTCCTTCTGGGGACATTAAATGCTCCTGGAATAGCATCACTGACACTACAAATGCTACAGCTCTCAGCTTCTTCCTTTGGGGGTGTAATCCATGGAGTAAAATAAGTTGGGATATTATAGTTTGAATCACTGTGTGAACTCATATGATTACTGTGAAAGAGGCATAAAGGAACAGGTTTCTGGAAAGACAGTAGGATGGAAAGCACTTGAGATGAAGACTTTCTAAAGGAAGATTCATGTAGTTCACTTAGTGACTAAAAGTGAAAGAGATCCCAATTTCAGGGGTAGATTTCAAAATTTTTAAAATCTGAATCACACTTACACCTCTGTAATGTACCAGAAAGTGAGAGGATAAGTTCTCCACAATTGCATTTGAGGGCAATATTGTATATCAGAGAAAAAAAGGATCAGGATTAATTGGTAGGTAGGACTGTATGTATCACTACAGTAGCTATCAAGTGGTCTGTAGAGATAACATAATGATGGTTTGGGCAAATCCATTTTTCTGTGCATACATATTTGTGATATTTAGAAGAGATGTTTACAGTGTTCAATATATTTTGACAGAGGAAGAGACAAGTGTATGAATCAAACCTGATAAACAATGGCTTGCAACTAGAAGCGACGAGGTCGGTGAGTGCTGTTCTCTGTGTGAATGGCTGTGCTGAGAGCAGAGCTGCCCCTGTGGGATTAAGGAAACTGGATATATGAACTCACTGTAAGATTTCTCCCCCTCAAGAAAAAAGGCTCACCTTTCTTCTGTTAGCAGTATCTTCGTGCAAAAAATCTTTTTAAACTTTATGTCTACTCCTTCCTCTGCAAAATAAAAGGTGGGAAGCTGGAGGATTACATCATGATGCTAGGAGATTACATAGGTCATGTTTGCTCAGAGTTTGGAAGATAAAAATTACTGTCTGTCCCCTGCAGAGAGGTGCTTCCCGTACTCTGGCTGTGTAGTACAGGTGGGAAGCCAGTGTGTGTCTGGGGCATGAAGAGTGCCTTTGCCAGCAGAGCAGTGCAGGCTCCTGCCCATGGCCCTGCTTCTCACAGGGCCTGGCACTGTGCAAGTGGTTCTATCACACTTGGTGTATTTTGGGCTGCCATGAGGCCTGCAGGCAGCTCAGGAGCACTGTGGTAATGCACAGCAGCTGCCTGAGCTGCTGTCTCTGGCAGGGAGGATTAGAGCCCCTCCAAATCCCTTCTCTTTCCTCCTGCCCCGCAGGGCTGCAGGGCTCCATCTGTGTCTCCCTCTCCAGGACAATCACTTCCAGTCTAAATTTTTTGTTGCTTGGTAGTCTATAGTCCATAGTGAGCTCCAGGAATGGTTGCTTTGCTCCTTCCTCCCAAATTAGAGTATTTATTTGTCTGCAGTGTGGGCTTCTGCTGCATGTCCAAGAATGCAGTATGGTTCTCACATTCATAAGAAAGTGAATGCTTGCTGTCTGAAGGCTGCTGCAGAGCTGGTGCAATACTTACATATTTCAGTCTTCACTAGTTCTGCTGTGATTATGACTGAAAAACATTCGAAATTGGGCATTTCCCCAGGCCAGATCAGATATCTGCAGCAGTAGGTCTACAGGCCATGTATAGACAGGAGGCAGGAGTGGCTGTCAGGGTTCCCACTGCTCACTGCTTTGGGCATACCAGTGGGAGCAAATGTGCCCCATGCTGTATTTTCTGCAGTTTCATCTAACTTCCCTTTCCCTCTTCCCATTCTCTCTAGGAAGCTTGGAATTCTCATTACCCAGGAGCACCCATGAGTGCCTAGCCTGCTCCCATCACCCTGGGCTTGTAACTGAGCTGCTGGCAGCTCCAGAGCCATGTTTGTCCTGTCAAGCTGCAAGTGAAAAGAGTCCTAATGACCCTGCATAGGGAGAGTGTTACACTTATATTGCTTTGTAAAATACTTTGCAGAGATGTCAACATTAAGCATTAAGGGAACATTTAACTGGTTTTTTTTCATATGCCTTTATATGCCTTCATCTGCCTGTGTTTCCTCATGTCAGTGCTTTTACAGAAGCCAGTGATATATTTGCTGAGATGGACAATGAATGGAACTTTGAGTAGGTCATCTATGAGCTGTAAAGAGAAAGAAAATTCTAGATAGTTCAAGAATTGTTAAAATAAATGAGAAGTTCTCTGCTTACATACTTATTTTCAATATTCTTTCATCTCAGGTTTTGGATGAGAAGCTGATTTTTGTGAAAGTGCATGCCCCTTGGGAAGTGCTGTGCACGTACGCCGAGGTCATGCACATCAAATTGCCTCTGCAGCACAATGACCTGAAAACCCGAGACTCAGCTTTCAACTGGTTCAGTCGACTCTTCAGGGTGGATGAAAACATCATCAAACCTGAGCAAGAGTTTTTCACTGCCCCTTTTCAAAAGGAGCATTTGTCCAACTTCTATATCCAAGACAAAGACACATTTTTCAATCCTGCAACTAGAAGCCGAATTGTAAGTCCATGGAGTATTTCTAGCATTTACTCTTAAAAAGAAACAATTCCTTTTATCAAATCAGTGTAATTACCTTCACTAAAACATCCTCAAAATTAAAAATGCTTGGGATGCAACAGTCCTGTGTAATTTATGAAACAGCCTGGGCAATCCAAAAGGAAAACTTTACTTACATTTGTCCTATTTCTTTCCCACCTGAATTTAAAGGAGGGATTTGAATGGTTTGTATACCCTATGCAATTAGTTTTGTCTACACTGCTTACTCTTTCCTAACTTGATTGTATGCTGAGATAGGTATAGCTGTATATGATTTCTTTGAGGTTGCAAGGACACAAAAATATATTTTTAAAATTTCAGGTTCATTTTATCCTGTCCCGTGTGGAATATGCAACAAAAAATAATGTGAAAAAGTTTGGCATTAACAAATTGCTGGACACTGGAATCTACAAAGCAGCATTTCCCCTTCATGATGTAAGTTGGGTGCTTGTAACTAAACTACACTTTGAAACAGAGGTAACTATACTATATATAGAGGTCTGAACTATATCTAGGTATATATATCTTGTAGATATACCAAAGGATACAAGCACTGTTCATTGCCTTATTCCTGAGCTGGTATTATATCCACATAGAAGAATAGGACATGGTTTTGCTAGAGAGAGATATTCTTCCAAAGCACTGTTGGTTAAAAATGTATTTCTATAAAGGAAAAACAATATATTTCACTTGGGAGTTCTTAAGCTTGCATTCTCTGGGAGATGTATTTCAGTAAAGTACCTGGACTGAGAGATAGTTCCCCATGACAATGACACACTGCATTATCAGTCCTAAATCAATGTTCCATTAGTATGCAATTTTCCAATATTAAAATTACTATCAACATTGTTGATAAAGATGTAGACTATAAATTTCATTTTAGGGTGTGTGAAAATCTTGCACAGTGAAAAACAGTCCTTTGGTTCCCAAACATTAGAGCATACATGCATGAGACTCAGGTTTCTACAGTAAGACTCTACCCAGCCAGTCCAATGCCTCACAGGTGTTGTCAGAATCTTGCAGAGAAAAGCTTCACTGGTTTCAATTTTCCCTCCCAATAAATACAAATCCAGCTTTTGCAGCTACATTTCTGAAGCTTTTTAAATCATATCATTTGAATAAAAAAGTTATACTGAAATATACCACAGCTAGCAATAGCACCAAAAAAAAAATCAAGGAGAAAAAAATCAGATTTCAGAACATTTGACAAAGAAAAAACTTCATATGAGGCTGTGAATGCAAAGTGAGCTAAGGCTGAGGGCTGATTTTCTGTATTCTATCTATTGCATAACCACAGCATCCCAACTTGTCCCTCTCAGAGCCACCATTCTGAGCCCAAGGTGTGTTCTGTCGAGGAGACATTGAGAACATGGGAGGTCAGGAATGATAACTGCTTCAGCTGCATGGACTTGGCTTAAAATATTTAGGAGGCCTCCAAGGTTTTCAAAGAAATTTTTAAGGCAGAATCAAGACAAACCATGTTTCTTGTAAGTAATCAAAGCTTTACAGAATAGAATTCATATAATTTGTGACTAGCTATTTTTAAGGTTTCCATTTAAAGATTTAAAACCTACCTTGTAGGCTATTTCTGTCATGGCATAGAGAATTTGGACTCAGTATGACTAGTAATGAATGACTGTCTTTTGATACAGTTGAAATTATACATCACAGCTACACTGAAAATGAAAAGTAGCAGGTAGATTTCTGCAAACATCACTTATCTTGTTGCATCACAGATACAGAGTGGAAAAAGGTTTAATTGAAATAGCTTTTTTAATAGCCTACTAAGAAATACAAATATTATCTCCATGTGAACCCTCTTTTAAATTTAAACCAGAGACTAGAGGCTTTGGATTTTTCCTTCAGTCTTTCCAGCCTGTATTCTAGTACAGTATTGTTTTGAAGCAAAGCATGTGCAGCATGTTAAAGCTACTTAAAATCCGTTTTAGTTCAGTCCTGTTCTCTAATTAGAATGGTTCCTTTTTTCATTTTCTATTCCTAAGTGCCAAGATGCTGACATGTGCTTAGATTAAAGTTCCTGATGAATCTCTGTTATTTTCAGCTCACATATGTACAGCATTTACTTTATCATTCAGTGCCTTTCTGACAATCTTCTATCCTGAGTCCTGGTGTGCTCTCAGAGCTGCTGCTCCTTTTCCTGGCTTGCATAGGACTGTCTAAAAGACTACTGCAGACCTGAGCTTCATGGTGTAGAGATTGTCTGTAGACAAGAGAGATGAGCTGCACTGGTTAGATTTTAGAGGTGTCTTCTCATGCTGATGCTGTTTTGCAGTCAAGTTTTAGGCACCTGTCAATGGATCCCAACTGCCCGAGTGAACGGTATCTCCTCTACAGAGAATGGGCTCATCCTAAAAACATTTTCAAACTGCAACCCCTGGATTTCATCAGGTTGGTGTAACTGGCACTGCATTAATGCAGGGAAAATGAGAAATCTACATAATAGGTCTGGTTTTGGGGAAGTCAGAGACACAGGTCAGTTCTGAGGGAAGATACATACACCCAGATCAGCTCATACACAGGAGCATAATTTGAGATTGGTTCAATGATGGCTGGTCTCAGCCAAACACTGAAAATTGAGAATTCATTATCTTTTCTCTTTTTCTGTTTTTTCCCCCATTTTTATCCTTTTACAAAAGCATGTAATACTACTGCAATCCCAAAATTGAAACCAGAAGAATATTACAGTATGGGTTGGCATAAAATGTGTGAAGAACCATTTGAGACAGAAATGCAAATTTACTTGCATTAAAAAAAAAAGAAAAAAAAACCCAAAAAACAAAACAAGCAAACAAACAAAAAACCCCACCTTTCTCCTCCACAGGAAATACTATGGAGAGAAAATTGGCATCTACTTTGCATGGCTGGGCTTTTACACCAATATGCTGACTGTGGCTGCAGTTGTAGGAGTTGGCTGTTTCCTGTATGGATGCCTGACAAAGGACAACTGCACATGGAGGTACCTGATCAGCCCTGGCTTAATATCTCGTGCAATTTTGGTCAGTCCTGCACACAGGGGGACAGTACAGGGTTTGCAGGACCCTGCTTAATGAAGGAGGCAAAATCAAAGGTTCTGAAAACAACGTAGTGGATTTGAAGGCAAAGGCATAAAATACTAGAAAAATAATGGATATCCATGGACTATGGATATCCATGGGAGTTTGCTATTTCATAATTTTATTTATATTTTGCTTGAGGTTCACCATACTTGCTGTAGAAACAGAAAGGAGTGACAATCAGAAGTCAATGCAAATTGCCATAAGACATAATTTGCACTGTGGTCATTCTTAAACTAGATACCCAAAGATGTGAAAAATTTCTTTCCTCAAATTTGGGAAAATATGGTAAAAGCAACAGCACAGGGGCCTTCAGCTGCTTAGGATACCTTGGAAGGCAGGGCACAGCCATTACCCAGATTCTCTCATCAGAACACAACAAAATTCAATCATGGCCAAATGGGAAAAAAAAAATATGGCATTGTGTCAAAGGACGTGCAGGCCATGCAGTCTTATACTCCCTCCTGGAAGGGTGTTCACAATCCATGCTGAATTCATTCCACAGCTCCACTTCTGTGCCCAATTGATACCCAGTTGGCTTTTTGCCAATATTATGATGTTAAACAGCTCAGCTCCCTCCCTGGTTCTTCCCCTCCAATGTACATTTACAAAGTAATTCTGTCACCTTTCATCCTCCACCATGCTGGGTGGAGATCCACCCGTGAGATGGCAGCTCCTTTGCCATCTCTTGGGAGACAGGCCTGCAAACCCATGAATCGTGAGCAGCAGCTCCTCTCTGCACAATTTGCAGTCTGATCCTGTTTAGAAGACCACAGGGACCAGGCAGTCCTTCGGGCTCTGCAGCTATTCCTTGTTCTGCTGGGCAGTGCTGCTCTTCCTTCTCCCTTGGGACCTGCTGCAGCAGCATGTGTGAGCATGCAGCTGTGGGTATCCTACTGAAAACTGGGAGAGCTTTTAAGAGCTGTTTTATTTTTAGTGTGGGCAGTTTTGAGAAATTACCACCATGTACAAGGGATGGAAATTATTTATTATTATATCATGTGTCATCCATTTTTGAGGTGAGGACTATGAATGGAAATGGGGATATGTTGCCACAGCATGTGGTGGGGATGGAATTCTTGAGTGCAGATCACTGGTAAATTATTCCTTAATTTCCTGAAATTATTACACTGTCTTCATGTGTGAAAAAGTCTAAAGCATTTAGTGTTGGTGAGTGACTGTCTAGTTTTGTTTTTAGCCAAGAAGTGTGTGACCCCAATATAGGAGGTAATATCATAATGTGCCCCCAGTGTGATAAAGTATGTACCTACTGGAACCTCACCATCACTTGTGAATCATCCAAGGTAACTACATTTTCAGCCTGTAGACACACTTTTGAACTTTAGTTGCACTTTCTCTAGTACTAGGTATAAAACAATGTTGGTCCTCCATTAATATCCTGAAGAACTGCTAAAAATGTTCAAATAGTTGCTCCTTTTGATACAGTGACAGCACTTCAAAAAGTAAAAGCAACATTAATTGCTCCAATTTGATCTAAGATGAAAAATTTAATTTTTTTTTTCATATAGCTGCTGATATTTGGTTTGAGAATAAAATGTTATTTTAATTGAAAATTGGTTTCATTTCTTTTTGAGGGAAGATTCAGTTAAAGCCTCGATTCAGTAGCTTTGAATCAATTTTTCTGAGGAAACATTTAAAGCTTGTTTTGGCATTTCTAATTTCTGCTTCCTCCCTGCTTGAAGAAGTTATCTGGATCTATGCCTTGAATTTGATCCATGTTGCCAAGGAGAAGGAGAGGCTGGCATTGGCTATGACAGAAGCTGTGACACAGCCGTGTCCTGTTGTCTGCTCTTTATTCCTGTCAAAAGGAACCTCACTTTCTTTCCCCTATTACCTTGTCTCATTAAGCTAATGTTATCCTTTCATCATTCCTGTCTGTAGATTCAGTCCCAAAACTGATTTTTCAGCTATTCATCAAAAAATGTTTTGCCCAACTTTAATGTGTTGCATCAGCACACTTCCATGGTAAAAGAAATAAGAATGCAGGGAAAAGGCTATGGTGGAAAAAAAAGGAGATAGTGACCACAGAGGTA
Organism: Luscinia megarhynchos; assembly: GCA_034336665.1. Lineage (NCBI taxonomy): Eukaryota > Metazoa > Chordata > Aves > Passeriformes > Muscicapidae > Luscinia > Luscinia megarhynchos. The sequence goes on from CM067564.1 coordinate 70,639,388, forward strand.
TTTCATCAGTGTGGTTTTACTAACTTATTTGTTATCCTGCTTATGAGAACCAGATGTGTCCATGGCCTTAGTGGCTGTACTAAAAATCCATAATTCTATACTGAGTTCCCAGACCAGAAGCACTGTTTTTCCTCTTAGTATGCCACAGATGGAAGTTTGATAGCACACCATTTTACTATCCCTCATAATGCAAATATGGCTTGTATTTTTAATTCTGAACTTTGCATTTAATTTCCTTGATTTACTGGAGAGTGGTGTGCATGGACAGAAATTGAAGAAACTGTCCACAAGGGTTGTTTACAAAAGTACATAAAAGATGAAAATCAGCACTGTCAGTAAGGAGCTTCTGGGTTCTCTTGGGTTGGTGTGGAAGAATAAAAGTGGTTGGTTGTATTTTAAGACTTTTTTTTCTTTTCCACTCTTCCAGAAACTCTGTATATTTGATAGCTTTGGAACACTGGTGTTTGCAGTATTTATGGGAATATGGGGTAAGTCGATTTCAACAACTGTGGTTTGTTATCTAATTTTGGCCAAGCCTCCAGCATTAGCCAAGAAAACATGGATAAATTTGCACTGACTTCATTTGCTAGCACTTAGGAATTCACTGGAAAGTAGTTCCATAGAAAACAAGCACATTCACAGGAACTCATCACAAGCAAACAAAAAATTGTATTCTTAAAAATTAGTCTTCAGTATCTGTTCTGTTTTGAAGACTTGAAGGAAAGTCTGAGGGAAGTGGTTAAGGCTGCCACATGTTCATCCAGCAGGAGCCAGCCACATGCTTAAGTGTATCTGTCAGAGGAGCTGGGGCTTTTTCCCAAAGACTTGTGGAGATGCTTGTGCTATTAACAGCTCTGTAACTGCACAGTGCAATTGAAAAATAGTAATTTGTTTTATTTCCCAGGAATTTTTTCCTGCTATCTTTATGTAAGAAGCTGATTGTAAAAAGTGTTGTAGGTTACAAGCAATAGATTTACCCTTTAGCAGGGAAAATGTAGATGAAACCAAGATGTTTCCCAGAGGTGAAAACACTTGGCGCTATATTCAAGGGATTAGACAAGATCTATTTTCCTAGAAATAATTTATTTTATTCACATTAACATCTTTGATAGCTGGCTTTTATTGCAGTGTCTTATCCAGTAATTACAGAAGTAAGTTCCATGTTAGATCTGTATACAGGGTGCCATAGAGAATGTATCTCATGTAATATTTTGAAATCATATATAGGCTGACAAGAATGCAACATTTGCTTTCTTTGTAAAATATATTGTGTTTTTATTTCCCTATGGTGACCAAAAGTGCTTCAAAATAACTCTTACTTTAAAGAAATGTAAGATGAAATGTATAATTTCAAAAAGAAGTTTTCTTCCAAAACATATGGTAAGGTCAAAATACCAGCAGGGAATTCACTAAATTAAAAGTTATTAGAAGTTTGATACTAATGTAATCTTCTGTCATCATGTCAAGAGTTAATTTATTGATAATTTGGTTTTTAATTAAAATTGTGCTTCCTATTTTGAAGAATGGTTCTAGGAGCAGTAATTACAAAGTTAGGCTTCAGGGCTATACAGGTAGCTTAAAGGTCTATTAGTATTCTTGTTGTAAGTCCACCATATAAAGAGGTAAGTTATATCACAGAAATTCAACCAAAATTGTACTGAATCCAAATGACCCATGGTCCTGGTGTAATTCCAGCTGTAATTTTCACCTTGCTCTATTACTTTTTTAGACCTCCTTGTCCAAAACAATTAATATTAGACTCTTAGATATATTATTGCATCATTATCATCAATACACTTCTAATAAGTGCATATTTTCTTGTGTGTATTCACTTCAAAAATCTTAAACCACTATAAAACACCTGGGAATTTGGCCTCAGGAATTAGCCCTTTTTATACGTCAATGCTCTGCCAATTCTTCCTTTGATGGTAAGACTAGATTGGCAAAGGTCATGAACAAGAGGCATCTTCCACTTCACTTGCTGCCATTCCTGGATCTGCTCCCTGAGCAAGATCAGTTAAACCAAAAAGTGTTCTCCAGTGGGGTCACTTCTTCTGAGACCTTGGTGACACAATTTCAGAGGCAGAATTCCTGGTCCAGCCTGAAGGGCAGTGTTGGGAGACACATGAAATTCCATATGACGTGAAATGAGTGCTTTGATCTCCTGATCCTGAAATGTCATTTGTTTCCACTGTTGAAACAATCTCACTTCAAAATGAAAGGAAAACGGCAAATCCAGCAGGCTCCTTTCCTTCTCTGAAAGACACAGCTTGGCTGATAGGGGCTGGGAGGGCTGTCCCTGTGTTATGTGCCCTTCTGTCACAGTTAGCACGTGAGGCTGTCATCACAGGAGTCCCTGCACTTCTGGCCTCTCCAGCAGCAGCTGAATTTGCAGCTGGAACAAATCAGTGTGGCCTGTAGGTTCCTGTGATTTGGGCTGGGCAGCAGTTGGAGATTTATGGAAGACTAATGTCCTTGCTCTGCATGAGAAAGCAGATGAGACCCTCTGGTCTGCTGCTTGCAATGCCCTTGCTGCTTCTAAGCGTGAAGGAGTGGAGAAGTCCTGGTGAAAGAGGCCCCTGAACAGTCAGGGGAGCAGGGTTTTCTGGAGTTTTGCCTGTCTGCAGATGCCAAGGTCATCTCACAGCCATGGAGTTTCCTGGATTTAAAATGTTTCAGTTTGGGATTTTTCAACCACACCTGATTTTAGACATAACCTTTAAGGTTTGGATTTGTAACCACATGCTGCTGAGGTTTCATCATTCAGAATGAGGGGCCAAACTCATTAAATTTAATAACTCAATAAATTTAGGGTTAATTACTCCCAGACAATGAGAGAAATGAGAGTGCAGTGATTGGATACTACTCCTCCTGGAAACAGTGCTGCAGAGCCACACCACTCATTTGATCTGAGACTGCACCCTCTTCAAGAATGAAGTATCCAGGTGTGCCAGGGAGCGTGGTACTGACATCCAGCATCCTGAGCTCCTCCCAGCCTTCCCATCTGGCTTTGCCATTGCCTCTGCTGCCAGATCTGCCTGTGTAATGTCTTGGGACAAGGTAATGAGTTTGGCTGGATTAATGTTTAACCATTACCACTTAGCATCTGTGTACCTGATCCCTCAATGCTTGCAGCTGCAGGAGCACAGTCCAGGGTAACAGCTGGCCCAGCCCAGGGAGTTTCTGAACTTCATGCCATACAAAAGAGCTGCAGTCTCTTCAGGTTTATGCTAGAAGAGGAGGAAAGACAGCTGTATTTTAGCAGTTTTACCTGAACAAACGTTTTTGTAGTCTGCAAATTGATAACTAGTCTACACAAAAATTGCAGCGTGAATGAGCATGAGCTCAACAGCTGCAACAGTTTTTAACATACTGAGTTTAATTTTTCTAGAAGTCCTGCACTTTCCAGCATTTTGCCTTCACCTATCCAAACAACCTAGTTTCCTAAGCATCCCATGTTAAACTTTTTCAAAGCAGTCTGTAATATGAAATCCAAAGTGTTCATATTTTGGCCTTAGGCAGAACGAAGATACATAGATGAAGTATACACATTATTTAGCGTGTGGTTATACCACCATTTACCTCAAGTTTCTCATATTAAAATACATATACATCCAAAAGTATAATTGCATAAAGCAGTAGATCCATTACATTAGCCAATAAAGGTTTTATTCTATGTCTTTGAAAAGCTGTGTGGAGCACTGAGCCAGGTGTTATAGCCCGGAGGGGTCAAGCAGTATCCAGTACTCACGTGGTATTGCTGATTCTGTCTGTCATTTGGATAGTTACTTTTTTCTTGGAGTTCTGGAAGCGACGGCAGGCTGAACTGGAGTACGAGTGGGACACAGTTGAGTACTTGGAGCAGGAAGAGCAAGTTCGCCCAGAATACGAAGCTCGCTGCACTCATGTAGTGATGAATGAAATCACACAGGTAAGAAAGATTTTGATAACTGGTGATGGTTACTGCCATAGACACTATGGAAATCGTGAATTGGGACTGGACCTTATAAATCAGCAATGCCTCAAATTGATAAGCTGGCCTGGAAACAGTGATTTGATAAAGTACAGATGCAGGGAGAGGAAACTGATATCCAACCAAAAGCACTTTAAAGTAGTTGCCTGTGTGAGGACCTTGCATTGCTGAGGTTCCTCTGTCTTAGGTAAACAGAAGTAGGCATTGTTCCCCAGCTTAGAAGTCTAAGTCTACTTTATTAAATTGCCCAAGAAATTACTATTGTTGCTGCCAGAGACCAAGATCACAGAGCATTTGCTATCTATGCCTAGGAAAGCATCAGGAAAAAAAAGGATGCATAAAGGGAAACATTGCATTATTATATATGGATTTTTTAACAGAACGTGTTTCTGTTTGAAACACGTATAAATAGCTATTGTTGCTAAGTGTGTATGGATGAAATTATGATTAATAACAACAAACTTGCAGAGACAAGGATAAACCTCATTTCAATGACAGGGGATTCATATTTATGAGGATCTTAGTTTAGATTTCTATTTATTATACATTTGAGTATCTTTAGCTTTGGTGGCTTACTCAAGTTCAGTTTCACTTTTTATTATTCTCTGTCAATAGATTACTCTGACTTTCATCTAATCAGTTGCATTGCTTTCACATTCCATCCACGTTATACTAATGTTTATTAGAGGGCACTTGAAAAGTTTCAAAATTAACTGCCATGGTTGAAACTATCCTATATAGATCTTCTTTTTATATCTTGTACTATCAAAAAACTCCTCTTGTTTAAAAGCTTATAAACCTATGCCAACTTGAATATATAAAGTCATAGCTAGAAAGTTCCTTTCAGACAGTTCAAAGAATGAAGAATATGCTAAAATATTTTATTTTGATCCTCAGACATTCTTTAAAGACTCAGTGAATTTTCACAGCACCACATCGAGGTGCTAATTTTCCTTGGGGAAGCCATCCCATTGTTCATATGGAATACATTGAGAAATACAGACATCAAGGACCAAAATTTTAGTGCCTGCTAAATTTAGCCATTGAAGTTTGAAAGATAATGACCTTGGGTACCATGATCAGCCAAGAAGGATGGATCCATTCAAAAGGACTATGCATCCTGTTATGGCTGAAGTCAGTAAGAGCTGAGGACCCTCTACCACTATGGAAGTCATTTTTATCTTAGAAAGGGCAGCAAAAAAAGACACCTGTTTTCAGGCAAGACTTCTGAAATCAGGAATAAATGTTGAGTTTCCAGGAAACAAAGCAAGGTACTTTTTTCCTTTTTTTTCTGACCTCAGTATAATAAAGAGTTTAATTGGAGCACACAAAAAAACATGAAAGAAGATTGTGTGCATCCTTGATCTGTTTCTTAATGTTTTACAGCAAGAAGAATACGTGCCATACACTGCATGTGGGAAGTGCGTACGGATGACTTTCTGTACAAGCGCCATCTTCTTCTGGGTAAAGTTCTTCTCTTATTCTTTCCTGTCATGAATTTACTTTTCTAGTAAGTGTCTAAAAACGATCCTCCTGAACTGAACAAAAAATGAGGATGGAACAGGTTCATCTGGATTTCCATCTCATGCACAAATCAAGCCCATAAGGTATGGACCCACATGGAGAAGGTAGCTGTAGTCACCCAAGACTCATTAGCATACAGTATCAAAATATCCTGCAGCTGTAGCTTGTGAGTTATGCTTGTGAAGATGGCCCATTGGTTTTCCCCTCATTATTTTAAGACAAATGTCTTTGCTTTTAGAGGGGCAAGAAGGGGAAGACTTTGGTTGATATCCTTTCCTCCCTGCTAGTTTCTGTCTGATTTGTTCCAGCTGTGTTCCTCCATATTGTGTCTCAGAGTCCCTGACCTCTTTCAGGTTTTGTGTTTCACTTAACAGAGCAAAGCTGGATGCTCTTTAATCTTCCAGAGCTGCTACTTTAATTAAAACTAAACATTGAAAGCAGTCCAGTCAGCCATGACACAATATATAACACAATGAGCAGGCTCAGAGAGATTGCCTTGAAAAGCTCTGTGTTTCAGCATGCTGCAAGTTCTGCTCATCTGTAGCACAAAAAAAGCAGCTGGAAAAGACCTTGTTCTCAGTGATAGGATGCAGATAGGAGATAGAGTGGTGTCTGGCAGCCCAGGAGAGCTTCAGCATTGGCACATTTGAAACACAAAGGAAAGAATACTGATTCGCAGTTGGATTTAATTAGGTCAGACTTCATGTTGGAGGGAAGAGATTTCTGGGTTCTGGGGGTGTCAGTTGTGTTGCTGCACAGTTACTGTGTGTGGGGCCAGGGAATGCAGTTCATGGCAGTTTGCTGAGATAGTGAAAATAAGATACACAGCCTGTGGACCTTAAAGCTGAAGAGAAGCAGAAAGAGGAGATGGCAAGCAAGATGGGGTACCTGGATCATTGTTGCAACTGCAGACTGCATGACTTGGCTTAAATTTTTTCTATTCCTTTGAGGGGTCTGTAGTCTGTAATAGTATCATGTGGAAGAGAAGGTGCAACCCCCTCCATAATCAGTGTTGACTCTCTACTACATTTTCCATCCTGCCAACTGTCCAATATGAAGTTTTCTCCCATCACATGCCTTGAGGTGCAAGATTTGGTTACACTTCTCATTATATTGGCTTACATCAGTACAAACCTTGTTATTACTCATAAAACAGACCCTCTCTTTTTTTTCCTGCAGATTTACTATTCTACATGACAAAGGCTTCTTTTATGGATTCGCTATTTATTGCTTTGCATCTTATTTGATCATCCTCTTGCAATGGAATGACAGGCACAAAATTGCTTTCCTTTTGCCTATCATAAAAAGTGCTTTGAACTCACTTTTTCCTAATGTCAGTGGTTGAACATGAACATCTTTCTTGCATTCCCTTGGCAGATCCTTTTGATTATTGCTTCAGTTGTTGGAATCATTGTCTACAGGCTCTCAGTTTTCCTGGTGTTCTCTGCAAAGTTGTCACAGCACATCAGTGGGGCGGAGGCGATCCGCAAGTACCTGACTCCGCAGACAGCCACGTCAGTGACTGCTTCACTCATCAGCTTTGTTGTCATTATGATTCTCAACATCATCTATGAAAAAGTGGCAATCCTGATCACTGACTTCGGTATGCTGCTGCTCTACCTCAGATGGAAACATGGCATGAAATTGCTAGAAAAATTAGCATTTATATGTATAGTGGGTATTACAGTAAATGAGCATCTTAGCACATCTTTCAGAATTTTCTCACAAAATCACACAATACCACCTAGAAATTTTCCAATATAGATTTTCTCAATATCAGACAAACATGATATTCAGCTCTTTGCCTGAAAAGTCCTTACATAGGCAGCATGAAAGATCAATTGTTTACAGTTTTGTGCTTGTGAAACATACAAAGCAAAGAAAATTACTACAACAACCAAGCTTTATGAAAACAGATCAGTAAGGCGTAACACATTCAATTATATTAGCTTTTGTTTATGGGAAAATAGCTATTTTCTTGTAAATAAGTGAACTAAGGTCACCATTCCAAAGCTACATACCACTCTGATGTTGTTACACAGATAAACAGTCACGAATAATATTATTCTCTATAGCCAGGCCATCAACATTAAAGTAGCTCTTTTACTTTAGATGCATGAAGTAGTGTGGTGTTTTCATTTAATACTGTTTCATCAGTTCAAAGTGTTACATTTGCATCTTTCCCTGAGTCTGCTAGATTTGGGTGCTTTTTCGTTCCCTGAGTTATTAGAATTTTTTCTTCTTCTCGTTCTTTATTGTCAGGGAACAATTTCTTTTATTTTTACAACCCATACAGCTTTAGAATTACATGATGGTTACAGTATACATGGGGATTACGTACAATCTAAATGATAATGCTCTCAGTTTATAAAGGAATATGAGGCATAAAGATACTGTGCAGCTGAGGCTCTAGAACAGCTTGTAGGTTATTTGTAGGTTGGGTTGGTTGTTTTTAAATTTACTTACTTTTCTTTCATTGCAGAACTTCCAAGGACACAGACTGATTATGAAAACAGTCTGACCACAAAGATGTTCTTGTTCCAGTTTGTCAACTACTATTCTTCATGCTTCTACATAGCCTTCTTTAAGGGTAAATTTGTGGGTCACCCTGGAAGTCCAGTCTATTGGCTAGGAAAGTATCGCAATGAAGAGGTAAGAATGTAGAATGTGGAATTAGTCCAGGTATTGTGCTGAAGTTAGGAGTGTATAAAGTAAAACATAGCTGTATATATTTAACATTAGGGTTTAAAAAGTGACTGCCTCCTAAGCTAATTGCCTCCTCATTAACCCCCAGCATAAGACAATATGGCACAAGACCAGCTGGGCTTAGAAATGTATTACACAAACCCAGAAAAGTGTATTTTACCATGGTCCTACAATCTGTGACTGGGCACATAGAAAGGAGAGAATTTGAGTAGAAGCATTCCTGTTTTGCTGGGTGACCCTCACCTGGTGATAGCACAGAGTTATCATGACTTCACCTGGTATTTCACTCTTTCACTGATATTCTGTCAACCTACAGAATTGTGGTCTGGAATTGGCTTTTGCACACTTTACTGGAAAGGTTTGCCTAGACAGTCTTCTTCAATTGCTTTCAGTCATGTTATTATAATAAATCAGGAATGCCTAATTTTAAATGCTTCACTCATACCTGAAAATTACCCAACTTCAAAAAATTTTCCTGTCTCTCCCAACATTCAGTGTGATCCAGGTGGATGTCTCCTGGAGCTCACAACCCAGCTTGCCATCATAGTAGGAGGGAAAGCTATCTGGAACAACATCCAAGAAGTGCTTCTTCCGTAAGTTCAAACTATTAAGTAATCTGCTCTTCCATATTTGAAAAATACTGTTTTGCTTGATGCCATCAGGTACTTGGTCACTGAGTTTGGTTAGTGCATATTGTATTTTGAAAGAGTAAGACTTGTCCTCAGAGTCTTTTTTGGTCTGGTAGTCTGGGCTCCTATCTCTGTTGTTTTAACTAATTTTAATTCTTAGCAGAAATTCTTCCTTCCTCTGCAAGTCAAACTCAATGTGTTTCAGGCTGAATATTCAAAACTGAGGTAGTAAAAGTTATGAGAATATTAAACTGAAGACTTGCTTAATACTGATTGGAATGATTTGTTGTTATACACTGGGCTTTTAAAAGGCATGTATAAGTTACTACTTTAACTCATTTAGTAAATATAAATCACTATGATTCTGGTATATTGCCCCTTTACACACTTATTTATGGTTTGTAAAAACCCTTTTTTGGATAAGGCAACAAAAGGAAAGAAGGAAGTTTTGAATAATTCAGAAAAAAATAAATCCATTGTTTAAACCTGTAACAGCAGAAATGCCTTTTTCTTTTTTCATTTACCTAACTTTTAAGGTTCTTTTACTAATGTTAGCTTTCTTTTTCTCCCTGTCTGTTAGTTTGGTCAAGAATCTAATTGGAAGATACTCTGCAGCTGCTAGATCAGAAAAAGTTGTTCCACGTTGGGAACACGACTACCACCTCCAACCCATTGGAAAACTTGGGCTATTTTATGAGTATCTTGAAATGGGTAAGGAACAGTTTAGTCTGGATTCACTACCACTGCTGGATACAGACATATCTAAAGAAAATCTTCATACAAGCAATTCTTAATATGGTGGAGAGAGGAGACATTAATGTTTTCTGAGACAAGTTTTGATTGAGCCATTAAAGATGGTTTTATAAGCTTTTATTAAGCAGCTAAGCCCTAATCCATTTTATAACTAGGAAACAGCATGTGATTGTACAAGGAGGAGTACTGCTGCCTCCTTGCCTAATCCTGTGAGAAATGCATTCAGAAGGCAGACCCCTGCCCTGTTCTGGTGTTGCATAGCTGATGCCTGGAAAGGCTGACCTGGGACAGAGACTAGACAGAGCAAAATGAATAAAATAGGTATTTATTGAAAGGATACACCTTGGGCAGTACAAGAGCCTGGCCAGGGCTACGCCCAAGCCAAATCCCAGATGGATCCTGGTCACAAGTTTTACACTTTTATAGGTTTTGGTTCATCTACATATTGGGGTCAGTTGTCCAACCACAGCCCCAGGCTATGAAGCCCCTTGGCTTGCCCCCTTCCCTTTGCCACTGTTTATGTTTTTTGGGTAACTGCTGTCCTTGATTCTCTAGCTAGAAAGGGATGGTTTTGTCTAATTAACCTTTGAAGAGAGCTTACTAACACCTAATATGAAGTTTCAAAGTTACATACCAAGCAGCAGAGAATCTGAAAAATAAAAAAGCTAAAATCCAAGGCATCATTTCCCCCCTTAGTTATCACAGCAGAGCCCTGTGTCACACTGCTCTGGTGGAGGTCTGCATCACCAGGACTCGCTGCTGGTGACTTGGCAGCTGGCAGGCCACGGCTGGTTTGTTGCCACCATCCATTCTGTGACAGCATTGCCAGTTTACTTAAGGCAGTACCCAGACACCAATAAGATGATTGTTGGTTTGGACCTTCCAGTTCAGTATGGACACAGCTAATCATGAGATTTCCAGGTCTTCATGACAAAGACGTCAGAAAAATTAGATATTTGAATATTCAGAATAGTTCCTCATGCTGTGTTGTGATTTGTAATATTTTTCTGTCCCCTTCACCTAGCAGGTTTTTTCAGGATTTGCCATGTTGTTCTACAATTTTCTCATCCAGAAGATTCATTAGGAACCCAGCTATTTTATTTTGTTTCTCCCACCTGAATTTGGAGTATATAAGCTATACACACCTACACTTGCTTATCTCCAGTAAGTGAAAGCCTCATCAGTGCAGGTAACCTCTCCCTTTCCCAGTTATACAGTTTGGCTTTGTGACCCTGTTCGTGGCCTCGTTCCCCCTGGCTCCTCTGCTGGCTCTCATTAACAACATGCTGGAGATCCGGCTGGATGCGTGGAAGCTGACAACCCAGTTCAGGCGCATGGTTCCCCAGAAGGCACAGGACATTGGTGCCTGGCAGCCCATCCTGCAGGGCATAGCCATTTTGGCCGTGGTCACCAACGTAAGTACAGTGCCAACAGCTGCAAAAGATAAAATGCCTTCACTGCATGTGCTGCATCCAAGTGTGGGAATGATGTGTTTGGCAGTGTGACTGAAATGATGCTTGAGGCACACCTTAAAACAGAAATTCAGCTTCTTTCTTGTGGACTTAAAAACACCATGTGTGCTCAAAATTGCAGATCAGAATTAATTTTCTGAGAATTTGGATGCTAATCTGTTCTCCAGTTGCACTTAATTTTTTTAAGTACACAACAAAGAAACTGAATTTTAAGAGAGTTTCTTGAAAATAAGACAAAAATTCTGATTAATATATTTTCTAAAAATTAAATTCAGACCTTTCACAGTTTTTGTATCAATTCAACAATATTTTAGTTGTAGGCTGCATTGTGGGAAGAAAAATGAGCCATTGTTATTTATCACTGTGGATTATTTGATTGCTTATTCTTAAATAGTAGCTATTATGTATTAACTTACAGAAAATTCTTGCTGCTGGCCTTTTTTAAAAGGAGGAATGACCACTGGTTTCTTCTGCAGGGACAATAACATCACACACTCTCCGTGGGGAATAGCCTTTCTCAACATGGTCGCTTCAACTAGGCTTTCTTCTTTTATCAGAGAAATCCAAATATGTTATGCTATTAGATAAGATACCTGTATTTCCTAGTCAATCCAGCTGGATCTTGTAATACCAATATGAGACTAGAAGCTAAACATGTGTCTTAAGTTTGCTTTAAAATATTGTACCTTATCACAGTTCTCATGGTATTCAGGGCAGAGTTAAAGTGGCTTTGGTGACCTCCCATTGGCCCAGCCATGTGCAGGCTTCTGCTAGGGATGTCAGTGCAAACAGGACAGCAGCCACTCACCTCCGTGGGGCTGTTGGGTGCCAGGGGCTCAGCTCCAGAGACCGTCACGTGCAAACAGCCCTGCTGCACCTGATGTGAGGACCTCAAAGAGGTTGCTGTTTATTGCTAATGAAGTGTGGGCCATAAAGCCATGTGCTTGAGCAAATGCTAGAAGCCCTTTACCTCCTGTAAGTGTGTTTCTTTTCTCGTTTGACATCCAGGACCTGATCCAAGTCATCAGTCTTTCCTTTACCAACCCTGCCTTGATTTTACCTTAGTACACAGAAAGCGTTTTTTTCTTCTACATGACTTGTTACAGCTGATTATACTTGGGTAGTGTATCATCTTCTTCATGCATCTTCTCCTTCAAGCATGTTGCCTTCGTAGCAGCTGCTAGCACTTGCAAGCAACTTTTGCACAAAGCTACCACTTTTGAGAGTTGCCGTGAGGCACCGGACTTGCCACTGCATCTGTTGTTGATTTGAAGACTGATTTTAATTAGTTATGGTATAAATGGAAAACTGTGTGCAGTAAAACTTGGGAAGAGAAGAATGTGCTGTTTGTTTGTAGTTCTCCAGTGCAATACTCTGAAATGCAGCCCATAATTCAAGAGGAAAAAAGTTTTTCCTTTGAGAGGATGCCGTAGGATTAGCTCTCGTATTTCTGTCCTTGAAGCTCTCTGGAGCACATCTGGAGATCATTCTGAGGGAGGGAGGAGAGTGAGACAGGGTTCAGATTAAGGATGATGAGAGACCTGGGACCTTGCAAAAAATACTTAGTAAGATCAAATATTAAGCTCTGTAAATACCATATTCCAGCATCTTTCTGGTACAAAGAAGCAGCATCAAACTCATTTGGTCCAAAGGGAGAAGGAAATTTTTGCCTTACTGTTAAGTTTATATTGATTCATTTATGGTCTGACTGGATGAGCTAATGAACAGAAAGAAAGTTTATTTAACAAAAATTTTTTTATGCTCGTAATTCAGACTACAAATACTCTGCTTGCACTCTACTTTTAACTCTACTTCAGAGTTAAAAACAGAGTAATTTAGCTGTGAGGTCGTCTCCCTGCAACTGCAAGACACAGTAATATATACTTCTTGTCAGTCAAAAACACCTACTCAGCATGTAAATATAAACAACACATAATTTTCACTTCATTTCACACTGGCATGCAATGCTTAAAAACAGTATTTGAAAGTGCGTGCCAACTATGTTTGATTTAAGCCAAAGTGCAGTACAAGAAAAACACCTTATCCTTGAAAATTTTCAAAGAATTTTAGACCTAGGATGCCTCCCTTTTGTTTCTCATCAGCCAAACTTTCTCTCAACTGAACTCACTTGTAATAATATTCTGGAGAACTAAATACAGATCTTGGACCACAGTCTCGAAAGGATTGTTTCTGAAGCTTTTATCTTAACTACAGTTTAGCTTCTCAGGTTCTTCAGAGTAAGCCAACTCAAAAGGTAAGACACTAGGATATCATTCATTATCTGGCAGAGGTGCCACTTGAGGTGGGGTGGGTCTTGCCCCCTTTTCAACTCCCTGCTCCTTCCCTTCACTGTCCTTCCCCCTCTTGCACTGTGCTGGCACCAGCACTGTATGAGCACACGGTGAATCAGACCAGGGAAGGCATCCAGTGGTGATTCCCAGTCAGATCAGCGTTGTCATCTGATCTGCTGCATGGGGCCAGGAGTGGCCAAGCCAGCACAGAGCACAAGTCAACTGATAGAGGCAGAGGCAGGAGGTTGTTTTAGCCAGCACTGCCACCAGAGCATTGTTCAAGGAGCTGTAGAAGAGGCATCCATTCACCCTTTCTCCTCTCTCTCCTTCCCTTTTTCTGTTACAAACTGTTACAAATACCTCCTGAGGCTGGGACTGGCTGGCTGGGAATGCTACACAAAAATGGAAATTTTTTTGTCCCATGTCATCAAAATAAGGAAATCCAGACCTCATGAATTGCAGACTGACATCATGGGGAATAAAATACAGCTATTAACCAGTTTTTATGTTCCTCTGTTACCCATTACTGCTTGACTTTGCCCCTAACTCCATCCCAAAATTTTCCTGTAGTTTTTTCTGCCTCTTTTATATACATCTCTGCCTCCTTCCCCCTGATCTCATCAGATCCCTACTTCACACCTTTCTTCTCCATGTCTCTGCCCTGGTTCTTTCCATCCATGTTGTCAAGTGGGTATTTTTATCCTAGTATGGGACAAAACACTTCTCTCTCAGTCCTGGAGTGCAGCTGGTCACTCCTTCCCAGCTGCTGGGCACCAGAGATGCCTGTTGTCAGGAGTTGGCTGGGCAGCCTCTTGCTAAATACTCAGCTGCAGATCTTGCCAGTGGAAAGTCTTCCTCACAGGGAAACCTTTTGAACTTGCAGTAGCAGGGGAGGAAATTGGATTAAACATAGTTAACCTGTCCTCCAGAATAGGATGTTTTGGGAAGTTCATGAGTTTAGAAAAGACTTCCCACAACAAGCCCACAGATCATATTTCCTACTCAGTTTGTGACTAGCACACTGAGTAGGACAGGGACTCTCTTGGGAGCAAGATAAAAACAAATGGTCACGTCATATAAAACAGCACTATGCAGCTGCTACTAAAAAAATTATCTTGGCATCAAGAGCACTTTCCACATGTACTACACTATAGTAGGAGGCAGCAAGATGAATTTGGGCTGGCTAGCACCTCAGAAAGGGTGGAATGTTTCTAGGACCAGAGATGGATCAGTTATATATCTAATTTATTTAATTCCTTCACTCAGACATCGGAGAACCTGAGGATATTTAATTTTCTATTACTGAAGAACTCTTCTGTTGTTTCCATTAGTTTCATCCGGCAGAATTTCTTTAAGCATCTCATAAGTACTCATAAAAAGCACATTTGCTGATCTCCTCGGCATGCACATGAAAAAAATGTTTTCTAGTATAACTGTTTTAAGGCATTCAGCAGAGCTAGCATAATTTAGAAACTGTACAGACTGCACGTGCCAGAAAGGAATTGTTTTGAGACTACATGCTCGTTTACAGAATGAACAACCACTGGCAAGAAAAGAACATATTTCCTATTTTTTGCTCATATGCTAACTTTTGAGATTATAAGTATGTGGCAAAGGAATGCATATTAAAGATTATTTCTTTAACGCTGCTCTGCTTTTCTGTCTTCTCTTTCTGACATGCAGGCTATGATCATTGCTTTTACATCTGACATGATTCCTCGTCTGGTTTATTACTGGTCCTTTTCAGTCCCTCCTTATGGGAGTTACAGCAGTCACACTATGAAGGGCTATATAAACAGCACACTTTCTGTCTTCAATATATCAGACTTCAAGAATGCAAGCAAGCCTTTTTCCCCTCGGTTGGGGAACCATACGACATGCAGGCAAGTGTCAAATAAGCATCTGCCATTTCCAATTTTAAAAAATAATTGTTTTTATATCTAAGCCACCTAGTTCAGTTAACAATGTCCTATAAGAAATATTAAAACACAGGAAAACTTATTTTGAATGGCAGAATGGAGTGGAAATATTCATCCATAAGTTAGAGCTACCCAGAAAATTCTTATTTTAATTTGGCTTTCTCCTAGCTGGTAGTTTTTTAAAATAAAAAAAAACCACCTTAAAATTTTCATTAGTAAAATGGCAAAGATACAGCCATGTGGCTTATCTTGCAGATATGATTTTACCCATCAGAGCAGTCCCCCGAGCTGGCTGTTCCGGACACACTGAGCAGGGCCGTGTCGTGCTCCATCCTCTGGCCGCAGAGCCGCACTGCAGATGCCGGGGAGCAGCTCCTGACTTTCCTGCCTTGCTTTCAGGTACCGGGATCTCCGCTACCCGCCCGGCCACCAGCACCAGTATGAGCACAACATATACTACTGGCATGTCATTGCAGCCAAGCTGGCTTTCATCATCGTCATGGAGGTCAGTGCGTGGGGCTTGGAGCATTCTTGTTTAGTCTCTTCCCTCCCTGTGGAAAATCCCTCGGAGGTGTTCGGTCCAGGCACAGCTAGCAGAGCTGGTGATGTGTGCTAGCATGAGCAAGAACTTGGGAGATGTAAATTAATTAGAAAAAGAATTTCCTGAAATCATGACGTCAGCTGAGGACTGCCACACATATCTGCAGCCTCTTTTCTCAAGAACTGTAGAATAATTTTTAATAGCAGAACTAGAGTACATGCACTTAGGAGGAGGTTTGCACACAGTGTCCTGAATGCATATACATGATAGCTGTACGTATACATGTGCATAATGCAGGTGCAATACATGGCAGAGTGAAGTCTATAAAGACAGTCATTCTAAGAAGTGAGTCTCTAGATGATCATCAAAAAGCAATTGCTCCTTCCTCTGCTGCTGCAACCTAGGCTTATGAAAGATGGGAATCAGTCCAAGATGACGAGAGAGAGATATTGGGTATTATTTAATTATAAAATGTATTTAGGGCCTGATCCTGGGACTACTGAAGTCATCAGAAACTGGTTAGAGCAGATTTCCTCTGTCAGAGAAAAGTAATTGCCTCAGAGTCATTTGAAGAAACGTAAAAGATCTCATGGGAAACTATAACCAGTGTTTCCATGTGGGAGAGAAGCACTGTGTACCAGTGGGTTTCCCCAAAGCAGGCAGAGGAGTCCTTGCTCAAACCAGTATTGGAAAGTCAGAAATTCTTGCTTATCAGATAATTATTCTATCTTATGAGTCATATCTTTTTAAAATCTTTTTCTACCATGTTAGATACTGGTACTGAATCAGCTCAGAGTCCTAAGACAAAAAGTGACATTTCATTTATAATGATAATAATGTCCTGTTCAGCCTGACTGACATTTTTTCATTTTCACCTTTCCCAGCATGTCATATACTTTGTGAAGTTTATTATTTCATATATAATTCCGGATGTATCACAAAAGACCAAGAGCAAGGTCAAACGAGAGAAGTACCTCACACAGAAACTATTACATGAGAATCATCTCAAAGGTGTGACAAAAAACATGGGCAAAATAGCCGACAAAATCATCAAAGGAGCAGACAGCACTTTCCGACCGAAAGATGAATAAGTACTTTTTCATGTGATATAACAGTATTGAACAACTAATACCTGTTCAGATATTACCAATAGCTATCAAGCACTTTGGATTTACTAAACATGGTTTCTTGCAACTCTTACATTCTCATTTACCAGCTTCCCTTGGATAAATGCAAACATTGCAACGCAGATAAGAGTTATCATTTTTTTAACAGCCGTTTAAGACATATTTAAAAAAAAAAAAAAAGAAGGTGAAAATTATTAATCCTTTTAAGAAGATGCAGATTATTTCCCAAACACCTAGGCTGCTTTCTGCTTTTTTAGGCAGCAGCTATTAGATAACTAGTCTGGCTTGAATAAAACCTTAAGAACAAGAATTATTTGCTGTAAGAATATCATTGCATCGAATGAAGGCGTTTTGATTGCTTGCTAATGCAAACCTCAGCTATAAAACGAAGAGGAAAAGCCAAACATGAAGGAAAAAGAAAGAAAATACAACTCAAAATCCCACTGTTAAGCCATTGGAATTGACATATTAAGCATGGTTGTTTGCTACTCTGAATTAGCCATGCATTCTGAGACTTAAATGGATAACAAGATATTTCAATTAATCATGGACTTGGATCACAAAAAGCAACAGGACT
Source organism: Luscinia megarhynchos (assembly GCA_034336665.1). Classification (NCBI taxonomy): domain Eukaryota; kingdom Metazoa; phylum Chordata; class Aves; order Passeriformes; family Muscicapidae; genus Luscinia; species Luscinia megarhynchos. The sequence goes on from CM067564.1 coordinate 70,656,900, forward strand.
GTAAGCCCATCCTGTTCATCAATCTCTGTGTAAACAGGAGAATTGCCTTCGAAATCAATGCATACAAACTGACCTTATAGCACTCCAACTGATTAGAAAACTCAGGCATATTATCTTTCCCCAGTCAATGTACTTTCCTTAGTTCGCTCACCCATTCTGGAGCTAAATGCTCATAGCCTTGAAGGTCTCCCACCTGTAAAAGCAATAAGTGTTAAGGGCCTTTTTACATACGAAATCAATATTTGTGGAGGGCTGTCTTTGCATTTCTCTCACACCATAACGTGCTCTTCCCTGAGGTTTTGACACAGGACAAATGTGCAGCTGGACATTTTGATACAACATGGCTTGATAAAGTGAATTCTGACAAGGCTATGAATCTATTAAGATCAGAGATTGGAATAAACCATTTAATAGGCCTTAACCATCCTATGAAGCTTTAAATAATATGGAAGGATGTCAAAGGAGTGGAGACATGAGCTACAGCAATCAGTCATCTTCAAATCAGGCTGCCAGTCTGCTTGCTTATTTTGGCTCCAGCTGCAAACTGGGAATTAGGGAATTACAGATTAGGCATGTATGTGGGGGGCTATTTTGTGCCTGAAGCACTGATATTGCCGATTATTCACTTACTTTCTCTTTTAAAAGTTTTAATGGACCAATTTATGTAAATCATGAAAGCCAAAACATTTTTTAAAAAGCAAAATATGCCTGTACTCTATAAACCAGGTGAATATTTTATGTTTGTAATTTTGTACTCTTCTTAAATGCAATAGAGATGCAGAAATTTTAGGCAGATTATTCATATAGCTTTTTTATGTATGCAGTCCATTTGCAGAAACTAACATTTAGAAGTTGTATTTTATCCAGTCAATAATCAGAAGGAATTAAACATATGAATTTTGCAGAAAAATCTCCAAATACTGAGTGCCATGTAACTCAAGCCTTTTGAAGCAAACCCTACAGAATCATAAGATCATTCAGACTGGAAAAGACTTTTAGATCAAGTCCAGCCATTAACCTGACACTGCCAAGTCCACAACTAAACCATGACCCTGAGTGCCACATCTACGTGTCTTTAAAATGCCGCTCTCTGAGCCTGGCTGTCCAGCCAGTTTTTTATCTAGTGCTGTGAGCAGATCAGCACCCATTCAGCCCCAGGGACTCTGTCCAAGTGGTGTAGAGGTCACTGACCATTTCCCCTTGGATTATGAGGGCTGTATTCTGCTCCCTGCCCCTGTCTCCCACCTCAGGGGGCTGGGTGCTCAGAGAACAACTGCTCTTACTGCTTAAGACTGAGGCAAATAAGGCAATGATTACCTCAGCCCCTTCCTCATCCTTTGTCTGTGTGTTTTCCACCACATCCAGTAAAGGATTGAGAGTCTCCTTAGCCCTCCTTTTGTCTCTAATATGTTTCTAGAAATATTATTATTATTACCTTTTGAAGCAGTAGCCAGATTAAGTTCTAGTTGGGCTTTGGCCCTTATAATTTTTTCCCTGGATAACCTCATAGCATTAGTCTTCCTGAGCTGTCTGCCCCTTCTTCCAAAGGTCATCAGCTCTCCTTTTATACCTGAGTTCTCAGCCAAAGCTCTCTATTTAGCAAAGCTGGTCTATTCAGCAAGGCTGGTCTTTTCTTCTTTTCTGTATTTCCAGGGATGGAGACTCTATAACCTCTCTGGTCCACCTGTGCCACTGCTCAGCTACCCTCACAGTGAAAAAGTGTTTCAGTTTGTGCCCACTGCCTCTGGTCCTGTCGCTGAATAATAGACCAAACTTTCAGTTAAAATAAAGTTTTGTCCAAAAAACTGTTTCAAGGAACAATTTTAGTGAAGTACTCAGGATTTCCCTGTGCAAAATTGAGTTGGGTTAGAAAGGACGTTCAGCTCCTTTCATGCTTGGAGCTTTTGATTTTAACTTTCAACTGGACCTTTCTCATTTGCAGTTGTGTTCAGATGAGAGATGCCATTTTTATTCCCTCATCAGTGGTCACAGCACAGTGTGCCTTAAATACCTTTCCAGGTGTGGTGTTAGAGAGCTGGGGCAGGTAAGGAGGCATCTTGTGACAAGGAGGAAAAATTCAGCACAAAATGAACCATTTCAGGTAATTTTTTTGTCTTAAGGAAGCTCTTTGAGAGTTAAAGAGACTAGGAAACAAACTAATTGTCATACTGTGAGCAGTGGCAGAGCTTAGGGCTGATTTTCAGGAGTGCCTAGACTTTTGCTCCTTGTTTGAGACCTGAGGACTCTCCAAATTGTTCTTCCTATATCAGTTGGCATAATTTCCTAAAGGAGGTGTTAGCCTTCAGTGTCATAAAGAGTTTATATTCCTGCTTTAAAATAACAATTAAAAAACCTGCTACATCAGCAAAGCCTATGTGCCTATGGCTTGGGCTCCTCCCATAATAAAATCCTAATCAGCCCTGAGTGTGTTTCTATGTAATCTTTTTTGTTCAGATGACAAATGTGCTTTTGAAACCTGTCTTCCACTTGTCTCCATTTTCTGGGAGACATCACAGACTAGTCTGGGGACACATGGATTGAGTTCCTTTTGGTTCAAACTGACCCAGAAAGCAGCTTTAAGTTATGCACTTAAGGGTTGCTGACAGGCACTTAGTCTGCAGAGCTGAAACCAGAGCTGGGCTGAAGAGAGTGGTGAGCTCTGCATGGGCATCACCTAGCCAACATTACCTTTTTGCTCTAGTGATTTGCTTCTGAAATGCCATGCTCCTTGCTGATTTAGCTGTAACATTTCACTTCAGAAGACATCACATCAGGAATTCACTTAGGTTTGCCACGTGCTCAGTGTTACTCACAGCTGAGTTCTGAATCAGAGAAAGAAGATGGAAACCAACACAGTGCCTAATAATTGCATTTTAATAGTTTGATTTAAGCTGTGCAGTTTCTGATGCCTCTGCCTCCAGCTGCTGAAATGTGTTCTGCTTCTGCAGGAAGCTCTGCGGAGGCATAAGAACAAAATGCTGGGGGGCAGTTGCCAACATATGAGTATTTGTATTTTTTTTTAGGCTTGGTCATTTTAATTAAAGATCTGCTTGAAGGGAAAATCAGGATTTGTTTTAAACTCTGAATCCATTTTACCTTTTTTCTACACTTGATATGTAAGCCAAACTCCTATTTTGTACAGATCTATTGAAGTCAGGGTGAATTTGGACCAGTGATCCTTTCATTGCCTTAATAAGCACTATAAATTACAGACCATCACCACTGTTTTAGACTCTGTGTATGTCAACAAAATTCAGAATGTAAGAGTGTATTTTTTGTATTTTTTCTAAGAATGTTTGCAATTAGTTTCTGAATATTAAGATTTCTTTATATTTATTGTCATTAAATAAAGTCTATTTTAAAATATCAATACGTCTGATGTTGATTAGTGTTGTTTGTTTTTCCTTGAATGATACTGCTGCTGCCAAATGCTACACTTAAATTATTACAGTGTCATCCCTGTCTAATTTCCGTATTCATCCTCTTTTTCAATCTTATTCCATTAAACTGTTACTCATGCTGAAATTTATCTCATGTGTTTTTCTGCATCCTAGGTGGAAGTCAGTCCTTTCAACATCATGTTGATGACAAGGACCATTATGTTCTCATACAAATAAACAGTTTAGGTCTTTATAACCTTTCACTCCTGTCATGATAAACCCTGTGCTATGTTTCAGAGTCATCATTTATTTCTTCATCTGGATCGAGTTGGGGATGCTCCCACCCCCAGGCAGTCCACTCTCTTTCTCCCTGCCATCCCAACCATCAGTTCTCCTCTGCTTCTGCTCTGGGTCCTGCTCTCTGCTACGAGGACATCCTCTCCTAAAACTTAGAGAACAGAAAGGTTAGAGGGTAGTTTTAAACAGAGACCTTCTTTGCACTGTGGTGTGTTGTTTTTATTTCACATAGAGATTCTCAGGACCTGCTTTCAGCAGCTTTATGACAGCTGTAGAAGCAGAAGTACTACCACTTCTGACCTGTTTTCTGCTGACTAAGGGCTGTGTGTCTCACCAATGCCAGTACACACATTGCCCTGCCACTCTTGCTTCAATTTGGATTTGTCAGAGCAAGAACAGAAGAAACTTTAGAATCAAGCATAATAAGGATTATTGTCCTACAAGCAGAAAGATATAGTATCATCACTGCCCACATCCATATGAGGATTGTGCAGTTTTAAATTGACTTATACATTTAAAACCATTCAAACAACAGGATTTAGTTATTTTTCTACTTAATATACAAATAGTCAAAGCATAGCATTTTATTCCTGGTGATGCTAGAATGTAATTCTTTCTGTCACAGAGCAGATGAAGTGCACTTATTTTGAATAGTCAGTATATACCAGATGAAAGCACACTGTGTTCTGCCCCACCTGGAACACCCAACCCTGTTAATGTGCTCTGCCTGCACATCACCAGAGATGTCAGCAAAGGTATGAGCAATTCACACCAAGTCTAGATTTTTCTCTGGTATGCCTACCTGTCATTTCCAGTCTATTACATAAGGCTGCTTTTCCAATACAGGGGAGCAAGTGATGGTGGCAGCAAGTTTTTATTTTTATTTGCATTTTATGTGGACCTCAAGCATGGATCAGTAGCAGGTATGCAAAACACTGAGAAGATATGGATGCAGTTTGTCATAAATAACCTCAACATAGCTTGGAGCAATATTTTCCCCATAAGAAAATAATAAGTTTTAATAGCCTGATAATAATAAAATATTATTTTTAGGAAAGTTGAAGAAAGTGGTTTTTATTTACTAGCTGAAAGTGCCTCAAAAGAAGAGTCTTTTAAAATTGCTGTCTACAATTTCTTCCACACATTCCAATACATCCTGTAAAAGCAATGCTAATTGCTGAGATTAAAGTTACAGTTAATCAGTCAAGAATTGTGTTAATTATATCAAGATTTACTATACTGTAAAAATATGTAGGTTATGGTAATATCCTAAATGCTGAAGAGAAAGAAAAAGAAGAAAAAGTACACAACACAAAACCAAGGAGAAAACACCACTGCATTCCACAGTGCAGCATGCACAGGCCAGGACACCAAAAAGCCACCTCCAGCACATGAAGAGAGGGTTGAGGGGGGGACAAGGTGGGGGGAGAAACTCACATCTTAAATTGTGTGGCACAATAGCAATTACAACCAACTCTGATAGCATTAATGCAATACCAGGGCGGGCAATGTATTTGTATAGTATCCATGTAAGCCTCTCCCACAATTTCTCAGGATTCTGAGAAATTGTGATGCCCACAAGTGCCTAAATAAGCAGTGCTGGGCAGCCACAGCCACCTGCATCCATCGCCTTCCCTCCCATTCTCTGGGATCCCACCTGGTCTCCTGTGCTCACTCGTGCAGTCATGCTCCAAAGCGGTCTGGCTGCTCAGAGTGAGCTCCAACTTGTGAGCCGCACTGCATGGGCACTGCAGGACCTTTGCCTGCTGGAGCCAGGCAAGCCAGCTGTGGCTGCCACCCCCAGCCTGGCATCCGTCCCTCCCCTCCACTGAGGATTGAGGGTGCCTGGGGTTTTATAGAGCTCAGGGCACCCGGGCTGCCGGGGGTTAAGATTATTTGTCCTGTGGAAATATCTTGGCAGCCATGCCAGCGTAAGGAGGCAGGGGCTGTGCCCTCCCCCGCCGCCCTGGAGCTGCCAGCCCGTGTTTGTGCGGCTGTCCCGGGCAGGGGACAACGCCGCCGCTGGCACGGGTGATGTGATGTGCCGGCACGGGTGATGTGATGTGCTGGCACGGGTGATGTGCTGGCACGGGTGATGTGCTGACACGGGTGATGTGCCGGCACGGGTGATGTGATGTGCTGGCACGGGTGATGTGCCGGCACGGGTGATGTGATGTGCTGGCACGGGTGATGTGCCGGCACGGGTGATGTGCCGGCACGGGTGATGTGATGTGCTGGCACGGGTGATGTGATGTGCTGGCACGGGTGATGTGCCGGCACGGGTGATGTGATGGCACGGGTGATGTGCTGGCACGGGTGATGTGATGTGCTGGCACGGGTGATGTGCCGGCACGGGTGATGTGATGTGCTGGCACGGGTGATGTGATGGCACGCGGGTGATGTGCCGGCACGGGTGATGTGATGGCACGGGTGATGTGATGGCACGGGTGATGTGCCGGCACGGGTGATGTGATGTGCCGGCACGGGTGATGTGCTGGCACGGGTGATGTGCTGGCACGGGTGATGTGCCGGCACGGGTGATGTGATGTGCTGGCACGGGTGATGTGCTGGCACGGGTGATGTGCCGGCACGGGTGGCCCCGCTGGAATGCGGGGCTGTGGCCCGTGGGCAGCCGGACAGAGGGCCATGCAGGGTGGCAAGTGGAGATGAGCTGGTGGGAGAGGTAGCCCAGCTTCGGGGAAGGCTCTGGCCCAAAAATCTACCAAAACACAGCCAAACAGGCTCCTCATCCCGTAGTTATTTTAATGAGTTTAAAAAAGAGGAACTTGCCTGCCTGCCTAAGCTGCTTGCACAGATGAATGGGCAGGGCTGTGCCTTTAAGAATCCCCTGCAAAACTGCAAACAAGCAGGTCTGGTCTTGGCACCTGCTCTGTGTCCTCTGAATATCCCTATTCAGGTGTAGCTATTGTGCTTTGAGCACAGGCTTCACCTGAAGCCAAGTGAATTTTCCAAGTGGTTTTGCAAAAAATATGGCATTGTCCTATCAGAGATTGCCAAAATGTCACCTGGACCCTGAAAGCCCAAGGACAAAGAGGGAGTTTCATTACAGCAACCTGCAGGAGCCAGCTGTGCAGCCTGGGACAGAGGCGACACCAGACAAGGGTGTTTGCAGGAGGTTTTGGCCACAGGCATAGGTCACAGGGCGAGGGCACAGCCAGGCAGCCTCTGGTTACTGCACTGACAGCTATGCAAAGCAAGCACTGAAAACTCCAGCCATATCTGCTGTTAATTAGTAACCACTTAGACATGGGAAAGGCAAAAACTGATCTGCCTCTCCTGGAGTACTGTAATTCCAGATTAATGATAGGTTATAGACCTGTTACTGCTCCCAGCAGCTTGCTTTTTAAAAGACTCTAAAGTATTTCTATTTATCTCTTAAAAAGGTATATGCATATGAACATTGTATCACTGGTTTTGCACATGACTACAAATAAAAGAAAGGCTGAATTTGTGTTTTCCATAACATAAAGCTTTTACTGAGAAGCCTAAGTAAATTAAAAAAAAAAAAAAAAAAAGAAAAAAAAGGGAAAAAAGTGCCAAATTGATTTTCTTTTCTTGTCAGCCTGCTCCTGTATTTTTTCCCCAGTGATCTGTAAAGGGGAAAAATGTCACCATCCCCCAAGAGGAGCCATTAACAAATCCTTTCTTATCTTGCAGTTAAAGTAATGACATCTTATTGACAGTGCAGCAGAACAAACAATGTCTTATTGAAAGCTACAATGCTGGAAGATTTGGGCTGTCTTCAGGACCTGAGACCTAGTAAGGAAAACAAAACAGGTTTTACTTCGAAATCTGAGACAATGTCTGCTCTACTTCTCCAATGGCCTTAGCAGTCCTGAGCACACAGAAGGTGTGCACAGTTCACTGAGGTGTCACCCACACCACAAACAGTCAAGTACAGAGACCTTGCTACAAGAAGTATGCCCAAAGCAGCAAGCAGTAAAAGTATCATCTATGGTACGTACGGGAACAGTGCTGGAACTTTTCCACAACACTGTACTTGACACAGATTAGCCTGGAAATACAGGTCCATCAATTTCTTACAATCTGATTTAGTTCTTGTCAGAGTCTATGACAAATTATTTGCTGATATCTGTACCTCATCAAATTCTTCAGATCAGCTGCAGATATTTTTGATGAGCAAACAAGATCTGGGTTTTGGTTGTCATGTCTGTGTATGATCTTGTTAAAATTATTAATGTACCTTTGTTCTTTAGACAGATTCACCTTCTTGTAGCCTGCTCTCAGTATCTTGTGGGTACAAAGAGAGTTTTGCAACCCAGATATCAGAGTTAGGTCCATTGCATACATATGCCTTTGTACAGATGAAAAATTGGTCAGTTACAGGAAACGTAACTGTGCCCCTCAAATTCACCCAAGGAAAGGGGAAACAAAAATGCAGAAAACTGCTTGTTGTAGCACTGAAGCCTACAGCTTCAACTAATCTAAACCACCCCTGTCAGAGCTCAAGCACATCCTCTGTCCCCTGCACATTTTTAAACTATCACTTGTGTTTATTTGACATCCTGAAGAATTAGCTCAAAATGCAAAACTGGAAGAGACCTAACTAGAATCATACGAACACTGAATATTCTTCAACCAGCTCATCACAGGGCCAGCAGGCACAGCTGCTGGTGCACTGAAAGAGCAGGGCACCCTGTCATGGCACAGCAGGGTGGCACAGCAAGACCCACTTGGAGTGCTTTAAGGTCTTGTAGATGCATGTCCTGGTGTTCTGGCTGGGGAGGTGGAAGAGGCAGCTAAGTGGGTCCAACAGATCTCCACTACCTAGGATCATCATTCTCCCTCTCCACCAATCTGCACTATGCACAGCATTCCTCAGGCCCTTTGTGAAGATGATTCAATCATTAACCCAAGACAAAATTCCCCCATTTTTATCTATGCAATTTTGTTCTGGATGAATAAACCTGGTTCATTACAGATCAAAACACCACCAGAACCAGAGCAAGAGTTGAAGGAATGCACAGTCAAAAGCTGGGGGATCAAACATGCCCTGTCAGGGTTTATGATGCATTAGATCATCTGAGCCCATGGAATGAACTGAAGCTCTAAAAGTTTCATTACTTCACAAAGTAGTTACCTGGTTTTCAAATGCCTTTTTTTATTGTTATCTTTATTTTTGTGCTTTATAAAGCCAGTGCATCACATCTATACAGTACATATACAATAGACTAAGACAGAAAGTGAACATATATTGAGAAAATGCTCAATTTATCATTATTAAATTTAACAGATCTTAGAATAAATAAAACTTACACTGTTGAGTAAACAAAGATTAATATTAAATCTTGTTTGTGCTAGAGCAGGAGAAAGCAATATGTGATATCTTCTTAACTTGTGAATATGTATCTTCAAAATGCATCAGTGAGGCCAGAAGGAAGGTGGAAGGGGAGCAAATTCAAGCCCCCTGAGGAAGCTGAACATCTACCAAGGCTTGGCCAGGAGAATGTTGAAGGACCTGTGACTGAGCAAGGCTTGTTATCACAATTGGCTTCTCAAAAAGCCACTAATAATGCTGGCTCAAGAATACCACTTCCATTTTTCAGATATCCCTCTTCAATTAAAGATGAATTCTCAGGAAAATAAAAACTTAAGAAATATTAAAGCAGATATTTTAACAGACAAAGAAATTCTTAGAATAATGACTCAGGACATTCCCAGTGGTTCTTCTCTCATATTTTCTCCCTTAGGTCCTACATGGGGGCTAGCAGCTTTGTGCAACACCTTCCCAGATTATTCCTGATTAACTGTGCAAGAGATGATCTGTAGATTCAGACAGCCAAGCTCAAAGAGACTATATTCAGCATGGTGGCCACGAAGGTCTCCAAATTTCCTCTTCTTCACCCTGGATTAAGATATAAGCATGCCCAAACCTCAGTTCTGAACTGCAAAGGTTTTCCTTCCATCCAGCTTCAGAAGTGCCTGATTTGCACATATTACCTAACAAACATCCTCTTATTTGTCAGGCTTTTGCAAAAATTAGAAACACCCAATTTGCCCACTTAGATAATCCATAATGAGTCTCATTTGTGCAAAAATTCTCAAACCTTTGCTTTCTCTTGTTGCTTCTGGTTTTTACTTGGTCTTCAAAAGCAGAAGGACTGACTATACTTGTATTTTGTAGCTCATGGTCACAACAGCCTCAGGGAAGTTCTTCTCTGCCCCACTCTGGTGCACTCTCAGCAGCAAAAAGCTCATAAGAATCCAGCAACCACCACATCTAAATCCAACATCTGGCTCCAGTCAGCCTCAGACATAAGCCTAAACACCACTCTGTCTTATCATCCCTTTTTGCTTTATCTTTCCAGTGTGACAGGAGTTTAATCTCTAAATATACACATTCCCTGCCTTTAAATATCAAGTCTCATCTGGCTTACCTATAGTTAAACCATTATTAGAATAATTTAATTTTATTTCACAAATAGCTTATAGAGTATAAAAAATCCCACAAATTAATGTGTGGCTATTTGCATTGATTTAATTTATTTCTGTTATCTGGCCTTAAATAGGATTGTGACTTGAAAAGTCAGGGTATACTATGGGTAAAATTTTTGATTGTCCAACCGTGGAAAGGTTAGAAAACTGTAAACACATAATCTGAAAAAGATATTTACTACTTTACTTCAAGAATCGCCATTATTCTGTTCATAAGCCCCTTAAGTCCATGTTCTCTAATGAATTATCTTCAATCGTACTGGCAATACATTAATGGAAATGTTACATTTAGTCAAAATTTGTAAAATTCTTACAAAATAAGTCTAACCTGATCTTTTTTAAACAATTTTCATTGCAGGAACGTAAGCTGCAACAGAACTATTCTTGATGCAGACAGTTTTCCAAAGAAGATATTCCATGCTTGGTATAGCCAAGTATGACAAATCCCTCCTGCTCCTTTTTCTCCAACAAAACCACTGGAGGAGCTGTTTGCACTCAATATTTTCAAAGTATCTTCTCAGTCAAGTACATTTCAATGAAGGATGAGCTTCTCCAAAATTGGAAATGTACTTTGCAGAAAGATCAGAAGAACCATCTTTTTCCTCTCTTAACTGGACTGACACAAAAGAACCTGGGCTATATTGCCTTCCAGGTCATCTCCATTCAGTCTCAGTGAAACAGGACATTGGTGAGGATTTTTATTCTCAAATAAAAACTGCAGAGAAGATAATCCCAATTATTAACGAGCTTCAGATATACTAAAGAAACAAGTGAAATACCACATACATTAATTTCTAAATGATCATAAGTAAAGAAACACCAGAAAGGACACCAGTAATCTGGTGAACAGTCCCTTTCCCTTCTCTAGATCCTGTCTCAAAAATGACACACAAATGCATGGCTCCAGGATTTTTTTCTTTTTATTTTAAAACTTTTATAAACAAATGTCTTAAAGTAATGTCTGTGAAGACAAATGTAACTTGTAGGTTGATAGTGATCTCCCGAAGAAGCAAGGGGCAGGGCTGGGGTCGGAGCATTCCTCCCCGGCTTGGCTGATGGCTCCACCACTTAAAAGCACAGTAAGGAAAAGCCAGAGGGCCAAGTTTCACCTAAATCAGCATGATAATCACATTTCTTCGCTGAACACTGTCCTTAAGAGAGGTTGTTCTGAGTCTGCTCCTTAATAAAGGGGATAATAGCTCATGAGCACAACAATCACAGGAGTGATTTTTCTAGTCAGCTTTTGTTCTTGTACTTGGCCAGTTTATGTGCAGCCTAAGGGTATAAATAGAGAGACTACAGAGGGGATTAACAGGCTTTCTCTCTAGCAGGGCTCATGTGCCAAGGCGATGACTCTATTAGCATTGTTTCCCCTCAAAGGTTTGCTTCTCTCAGAAACCAGCACAAAGGCACCAAACTCCTTCTGGGGCCCCATTTCTTCCCCTGAAGAGGAGGGAGGCCTCACTTGTGGATCTACACACTGGTGTTTTTCCTTCTATCTAGGATAACCCAACCAAGTTTTCTACCTCTCCTTTGCAGGCCACAGTCAGAGACAAGGCTTCTGTGGGGATTTTACACCCCTGCAAGCTCCACATCAGCAGTCACTTCTCCACTAGAGCATTGTAAAACATTTGTTTGAAGAACAGGTTGTTAGTGATGCTCTGGCCTTTCACTCTTTTGTGTACTGGCAGATAACAGAATGCTATAGAGAACAGGGAATACAGGGATTTAAAAGGTAAGCCTCATGTCCCCAAGTTTTAGGGCTCTATACTTGAGCAAGTCACCTCAGGATCCCTTTGTAATTAGCAGAGAAAAACTGGCACTTTTCAGGTGTCATCCTTCTGATCCATTTTGACTGACATTAGGATGTGGTGAATCACCTGGAAGTAAAGGAGAACTGGCTGAGATGTCTGCAGGTGACTAGACAGGGTTGCATTTCTGCTCCTGTTCTCTATCTCCCATGGACAACTTCTTTTATTCAGCTCCCAGCTACTCAGTTAATGCCCAGCTTCTCAGTTTGGTGGTTTTTTTGTTTGTTTGTTTTGAATACAATCTCATTTTTGCAAGGCTTTTAAAAAATTCATATTCCCTTTTTAGGACTAGATCTCACAAACATAGTCATCATGGAGAACTTGGAGAGGCACAGCAGAGAGTGCAATGGCTTCCCAAGGAGTGAACAGCTGGAGAATGATAACATGACCATATCCACCATCAGAGGAGCAACAGGACTTTGCTCTGTACTAGGCACACTACAGCATTCACCAGAATATCTGCACATGTGATTAAATTAAATATGAACACAAGTTAAGACACTTCTTTGGACCAGCTCTTGGTTCCAGCATGTCAAAGGATGAAGCCCTCACAATCTGTGGCTGACACCATTCCCAGAGATGCATCTTTGAGGAATTTTAAAAGTTAATCAGTCTGATTATGACCATCCATGTGGTGGGCCATTATCAGCTGCATGATCCTGCCCGATATGTGCAGTGCTCAATTTAAGCAACTGGAAACAACAGTGTGCATGACAGGATAATGATTCATCCTGGGTGCCTCATGCCCTGCCAGGATGAAGGCTGAGAGCCATCTAAACAGCTAAGCATGAATTACTACACCATAATTCAAAGTCGGCAGTATCGTTTGTTAATCATTTATAGAGCTGTGTATCATTAATATATGCAGAAACAGCTCTCTCTCTCTCTCTCTTCTCTCTCTCTCTCTTCTCTCTCTCTCTCTGGTGGAATCTGTTTTGTGGGTGACTTGGGGGAGACCAAGGAGATGAAGCACCAGAAGCCCAGCTGATCTTTCCCAAAAGAGCAGGAGAGCTGCAGAAGTAGGTCACAAAACCTCTCAGTACATAGACTGGTCCTTCCCTCATTAGGCTTTTTTAAGCACACAGGACCAGCTCCTTAGCTAGTATAAAGGAGTTTGGTACCATGAATTCCATTTCAGCCAGACATATTGACTCTGTCTGAAAATTAGGCCCACGATTACTTAAATATAAAGAAATGCCCTGCAACATACCATGACTACAAGCCCAAAAGATATACTGAGTGTGCAGTAACACTAAGCAGGACAGGCAATGCACTGCAGTAATAGTAACACTTCATAGTTCCTCAAGACATGGGGCCAAAGTGCTTTTAATGCTTCATGATGAATACATAGAGGTGAAGCTGTCTCTATGTGTTTATAAAGCAGATATTGCCTTCTTATTCACTGCTCCACGTTTTTTGCTTACCCACACATTAGAGCTGCCCTCTTGGACTTCATACCAGAGGACTGAATCTCAGAACCACTATGAAAGATTAAAAAGATTTTATGGAAATCCTCTTGCTTTTACAGAAATCAGCTCCTTCTACTTAAATATCTAATTAATTTTATAGCAAGCATTTCCCAGCACTTTTTCTTTTCAGTCTATTTATTGGCCTGTTCTCTGAAGCACCTTACAATACAGCAAGACCAGCTTGCTTTGTCTGCTAACATTTGTACAATTCCATGAAAAAGCAATTCTAAGGAATGAAGTATCTATCTCTTAGCAACCTTTATAATTAAGTAAAAAAGAAAAAAAATACTGTTTTGTTTTGTTAGAAGAATTGAATAGAAAATATTTTTCCTCCCCAGATTGTTTCTAAGAGTCCAAACTTATATATTTTGCAACCAAATAAAAACCCAAGACCTTGGGAAGTTTTCTACTAACATATTTAAAAGTCTGGAAAGGGCTGGAGTAAAGATTTTCCACCAGGGGTTTGGGGAAAGCAGACTGAGGTTCTATGCCAATGTCTAATTATCTAAAATGACAGTACAAAATTACTTCATTAGAAGTAACTCAGTGAGTCCTTCCCAGTTAATTCTTATCCCAGCTACCATCCAGCATCTGGGTACACTCCTGCCAAATTTGAAACTAGGGAAGCTTGACTTCAGTCAGATTTCATAATCCCAGGGAGGGGCCTGGGACACTCCCCCATGGTGAAAGGAAGAAGAGAAATGTTCCCCCCTGCTCTCCTCTTTCCCCTCCTCCTCCCTCTTCCTCCTAGCTTGGATCAGAAACACCTCACTTTAGCCAGAAGTCTTTCTGTAAGAAGTTGTGTGTGTTCATAAGAAAAAGAATATTTTTTCTTAACAGCTTCAGTTTAGAATAATCCATTTAAGAGACAAAAAAAAAAAAAAAAAAAACCAAAACAAAACAAAAAAACCACACACAAACAGAGGTGAAAGATATTAACTCCTTAGAAACTGTGTCAATGAGGAAAAAACAAAAAACCATATTAATCTATAGACCTCACAGTGTGAAAATTCACATAATTCTATAGAGTCCTAAGACTGAAATATTGCTGCTAAGACACATCTAAGTCCACAACATAGAGCAGATAACATTTTCCTGGTTTTGTCATGCAATTTGATGGAAATTTAAAAAATCCAGTTTTTATGTGACCCTGTCCACTTAGTGACATTGAGACCATTTGCAATCCAAAAGCTGATCCTGGCTAGGACTAAAAATTTTACTTGTCAAAAAAATCGATTTGATTATTGTTTCCATTACACTTTTAGGCTGATTTTCAGTGGTCTGTATCTGTCAAGAAGCGTATTTTATCCTTGCTGAGAGGTTTGGTGAAAATCTGAGCAGTGCCTTATCTGGATAGTATAACTTGTAGAGGGGTGGTTAAGTTCTACCACTTTTGAATTGATTAGTAAAAAAAGCTACATAGATGCTAGCGGGATTTTAAGATTTGCAATTGTCAACTTAAGTGTTAGAGGAATTTTCAGTTGAGACATTTGAGTGGTTTTGGATCTGGATCTTAGGAATGTACCAAATTTAGCTGAACAAATTTTCAGAATTTTAAATTAGGCAAAAGCACAATTCACAAAGAATCTTGCAATTTGAAAGAACCCAACGACTTGGTTAATTACACATTCACAAATGTTGCAATATTTTCTGATCTATAGCTTACATTTGTGAATGACAGTTTAGCTTACAAATAAAATGAGATGTACAGATACTGCATGAAATGAAGTACTGGTTTGCATTACTTTGTAAGGCTGGATTTATATTAAAACCCATTTTCTTCATTGTAAAGCCAGTCTCCAAAACAGAATACAAATTAAGTTTTTGGGGTTTTTTTCCCTATTGATAGAATAGAAAGCAATTCATCTTCTGCTAGGATAATGAGCTGAGAGGTCGCTGAGGGGACCCAGGTGAGACTGAGCAGGTCAGAGGGCCAGGGTAATCCCAGGACCAAAAATGTGTGAGGTGGGAAGGCAGCCCCGAGCTGCCAGCCTGGCCCTGCTCTCCCTCCCCAAGCCTCACTGAGCCCAACACCAGCCCCACAGTGTCTGATTTACAACTTGCATGTAACACACAGCAGGTGTAGCACACGTGTCTCTCTCTAATGGATAAGAAGATTTTAAAAGTCCTTGCTCTAAGCAGCATGACTCACCCAGAGACAGGCACTGCTGCAGTCTGTTTTCCAAACCCAAAAATCCAGGAGCTGAGGAGAGACTTTGCTGCTCTTTCACACATTTTGTGATCTGTTTCTTCAGGAATATCTCTCTAGGACTAGGTAATGGTAATTTAATGGGCTATTTCCTTCAAAATCCACCTTTTACTGACTAAATGCAATGCAGTTCACCTGTCTGATGGATTAGGAGAGCAATCCCTCCTTGTGTAAAGCCCACAAGTCACAGACTGCTCTGCTCTTCACCTGGAAGTGCACTGTGGAGTTTCACTACAATTTCAAAAGACAGGGTGAACAAGAGCAAGGCAGCACCTGAATAATTTTTTCTGTACTCATTTATCTATTGCACTTCTGATTTTAGGTGCTTCCTTTTAAGTGAATTTAGTTGCCCCTTAGGTGAAGCAAAAGGCATCTTTAGTAAGGCTCAGAAATGTCTCTAGACCAGAAGAAAACGTGCTGTCATCCCTCAGTGCATTCCCAAGTGAATCAGAGCTAAGGACAGTGGGGCAGCTGTTTCTGGTGCATGAAAAACCCTCCATCTCTCTACAAATCCATTTCCCACACCTCCCCAGCAGAGCAGACACAGACCCTCTCAGAGGGAGCAGACACAACCACCTGCCCACCACACCACCACAGCCAGCAGCTGACCAGCCTCAGACTGGCCTGTACAAGCACCCACAGGGGCAAAACTTAAGTTATTTAAGCACCTTATTTTTGCCTTCTGGAATGGAAACCAATATGATGTGATCTAATAAAGGGTCTATTTCTAAAATGTACCCTGCTGCAAAATAATGCTGTTAGTGAAGATTTTAAAGATAAACAGTCACTAACAGCAGTCTTTCAGCTGAGTATTAAACTGTATCAAATGGAATAAAAATGAGGGCAATTCATGATTGAGGCAGCACAAGTTACAATAAAAATTTCAATATGCTGCCATGCTACCTGAGTTATATTAAATTATTTTTCCTATATTTAAACTTAACAGCAGTTCTCTCTTTCTTTAAACAGGACATTCTCCCATGCAAAATCATTAAAAGCCTATTAACATGAAAACCCAACCAACTTTGAATGTTAATAAAATACAGATTGTTACACTTGTCTTCCTTCTTCTATCAGAATAAGAAGTATGAAATGGCCAGATTCCTTTTTAGAGACTGGCTGGTATGGCAGAAATGGTAAATACCTACCCCTCCTCACTTGTAGCAATGCAGGGCAGTTTTCTAAATCCATTATAAAAATAATTTGCCAGATACCTTTGTAACTTAGCCATTGCATTCATATTCTGAAAAGTGGCTTAGAAACCTTCAAATTGGGAAAATCTCACAAGAAACAAAGATGATTATACTATATTTCCTACCATGTTCCTACTTAAGGTCCTTGAGAAATTTTTGCCCAGCCTAAAAGCAAGTGACTTTAAGTCTAGAAAAGAGCAAACTAACAAGAGATCAGCTCAAGAGATGTGAGATAGAGGCTGTGATGGAAAAATTTATATGTTCTTAACTATATACACAAACACTAAATTTTAAAGCTCACCCGAAAAAATATTGCAGTTGCTGCACAACACTATTATTTTTAGAGTTGACTTCGGAAATTATTTTCACATGTGGAAAAAGAAAAAGAAAAAGAAAAAGAAAAAGAAAAAGAAAAAGAAAAAGAAAAAGAAAAAGAAAAAGAAAAAGAAAAAGAAAAAGAAAAAGAAAAAGAAAAAGAAAAAGGCAGTGTGGTATTTGGGGCATAAGTAAGCATTCCTATATGTACTCATCAGAAGCTCATCCTATGTGCTTTAGGATACATAAACCTATTACTTTACATATTTTTTATTCTACTATTATTTTTACCCACATATATATACTAAATTTCACATAAGCATCCCAAATCCATCCAACCATCCCGAAGAACTAAGATCTGTATGACAACCTAAATTCCTTAGATAAACTCCCCTAAGTAAGGTTATCATGTACAAAGTCCTCTGAGAGCACAAAGAAGGACACTCACAGAGGGCTACAGGATAAAGTCTCCCAGCTTTTACAGCATTACAGCTGCTATCTCTCCTCAAATCCTAACGACTGTACAAACCATTTCAAGTGAAAAAACATTAATTGGGTCAGAAAAAACGAGAAGTAAAAGAGAAAACTAATAATATAATATAATATAGCAGAAGGAATTTTTTTTTAAAAAGGAGAAGTGTCTGTGGAATGCATCCCATCCAGCTCCAGCTGCTTCACTTTGAACTTGGGGTTGCCCCAGTTTTTGCAGGGAGCTCACCTGCAGCCTCTGCCATCTCTGGAGTCAGGCTGAAGCTACTGAGGGACTGGCTGCAGCCAAGCCTTTTGATATCAGAAGAGAAGACTCTCTGCAGGAGGGAAAAACGGGAGTCCTTTACACATCTACAATCTGCTCTTTTCGGGAGGAGGTTGTTGATAGAGTATTTGAACTGATAAGCACCATCAAGCTTTGTGTCTAGGGCTCTATGCTACATATTTAAGCTAAAAATAGTTTTTAAAAGCTAATCAGAGTGGGCTGTATAACATCATCTAGGAAGTGCAGAAGGTAGTCTGATAACTTTTTCTTCCTATGAACACTTACAAATTTAAATTTGCTCTGAAAACAAAATGATACTTCCAAACACAGGAGATTCAAGAATAAAATTCCCACTAACAACTATTAACAAGAGTGATCAGTGTAAATTCCCTTCATATAAAATGAAGAATAAACTGGAATTCAAAGACTCTCTAAGGAAGAAAGAGGAGTTAGAAAGAAAAGCCCCAGAAACTCAGATCTCTGACCAGGCTTGGGAGCAGAGATTCACTGTCATCTCCAGGGCTTGGTTCCTGCAACGTCCCAGGAACTGTCTTGATCCCTCCCATTTTCCAAATGACAGCCGAGTCTGTAGGTGTTTGCTGGGCAGTAAGAAGCCCAGCAGAGTAGCCAGGCCTGGCACAAAAGATGCATTTATACCATTTCTGGGGCTTGCTGGCAAATCCAGGTGTGCTGTGAGTGAACTACGGTACAAAGTGAGGGCATGGCAGTAGCATCCCCACTGCTGCTGGAGCCCTGAGGCAAAAAAATAAATACCCATCACATAAAGCAGACTGACATGAAATTGAATTTACTGAGAAAGTACAGCACGATCATCAGCTGCTTAGGGAACTTGTTTGGTGAGCCCTCAGAGATTGTTACAATGGTTGCTGCCTATGAAATACAGAGGCACAAGGTGGTATGTTTTTAGAACTTGGTCTTGTAATATTTCACCATCACCCCTGAGTTACTAAACACCAACTGAACCATGGTAACTGATTACTTGTTTCTGCCTGTCTACTGCAAATGTGTGAGAAACTGTGCTCGCTCTGACCCAATTTCATCCCTCTGTGAATACTGCTGTCCACACTGACCACAGGCAATGTTCACAAGCTGGCCTGACTCCCTCAGCAGATGATGCAGGATAATGACTGGACTCAGGCAGCTGACTGAAGTGTGGCTGAAGCCTCAGACACCTCAGCCTTGTCTTTTCCTAGTCTTTGTGTATCCCTTTCCCAGCCCTGGAACATCCAGCATGCCCTAGGCTGCACAGCTGCACCCAGCTTTACCAGCACCTCTTATAACCCAGCAAAGTCTTGTTATAAACTGTAATATCTTCAAACACTATTTATTGCCTAGTTCCATGGGTGTATGTGAAAAGGTATCTCCCTTTCCTTTGACTTGGAATATTGTCAGAATATCTGTGACTCCTCCTGTTTTCTCTTGGGTGGGAAACAGGGACAACAGCTGCTCCTCCCCTTTATGAATGATTTTTAGCCTTTGTACCCCAAAAGGCACAGGGCAGAGAGACCAATTGCACATCCAGCTGGCAGAGACAAGTGAGTAGCAGCACCTTAGTTCACTGCCATGGTTGTGGACCTCTAAAGGCGCTTTAGTGGGTCACAAGGGGTGTGTGGATGAGTCCTTCCAGACTTCTTCCATTTTGCCTCCTTTTTATTTGTCTCATCTCTAAGAGAAACAACTCCAACCTTATTAATCTCTCCTAATATGAGAGTTTTCCTGTGCTCCAATTATGTTTGTCACCATTCCCTGAACCCTTTTTTATTTGTTTCATTATTACCTTGAGCACAGATGGATAGAACAGCAGAAGTAGAAGCAGTTCTCCAGACACACAACTTGTGAACTACAGAAAAACAGGTCAAGGCTAAACTGAACTTTGGAT
Source organism: Luscinia megarhynchos (assembly GCA_034336665.1). NCBI lineage: Eukaryota > Metazoa > Chordata > Aves > Passeriformes > Muscicapidae > Luscinia > Luscinia megarhynchos. Next base: position 70,676,705 of record CM067564.1, read on the forward strand.
CAACTCTAGCAAGGTCATTGGAGTTACCTTAGGAATGAGTGTACTCCTCTTCAGTTGTTTCTTGTCAAATTCATGTACCTTAATACTGCTTAGGCTGTGAAAAGCAACTGTGGCTGGCACCACAGCACATGCAATTGAAGTCACGTTAAACATATTTTAGCTGGAAATGTGGATACACAAAAGCCTTTCTGAGCATTTTAGCAAAATCATGCCTAAGCTTGTCTGTACAACATTGCAACACATGACCAGAGAAATGATCTGGCTGTCTGAAACTCCTGATCAGATTACTGCCAAAATGAAGGGACAAGAAATCTACTGCCAATTAATTCAGGCCCTGCCTTTTGTTCCCGTGGCTTGTGTCATCCTGTGCTGTCTGATGGGGGTTTTAGATCTTCTCATTATCCATACACAGACTGTTCCTTGCTTTTATTTTTACTAAATCCTTCATTTTGATGCACCAATCAATACCATAAATTAATAATATACCACTCAGGATATGCTGCTTTTCACTTCCATTTCAAATCACCTTGTTTTGCCATTATGCTCAAAAATAAATAGGAGACCTTGATTTTCTATAACATTTATTATTTTGTTCATCTTCCACTCCATATTGACTCTATTCATACATTCACTTTTTTTATTCTCTTTCTGAATCAAGCAGCTGTGGTCCCTCTATCTCTCTGTACAGAAATATTTACTGGCTTTTAGATGATGCCTGTTGGTATGGCAAGACTGCTTTGTCCAATTACTCTGTAACATAAAGGAAACCTGATGTAATGCAACCAACTGCCCATTAAGTATGAGTTACCTTTGTGTATGTTCTTAGGCTTTAGTGACTTTCAATCAGGCAAAAAAATTTAGACCTTTGTTGTTGCCATCTTCCCTATCACCCTGTAGCCCTTGCAGCACTTTATCTAATCTGTGGCAGCTGACAGTAGTTCTTCCAGACCTTCTCAGCTCCTAAGGCCTTTTTTCATCCAACAGTTTATGGGAATGTACAAAACAAGTAAGATGGAAGCATGATCAGAAGAAGTGAACTGAGCCACATAGCAGGACAGTGCTAGAATAACCATCAGTGCTCTAGCTCACAGTAACAGCTTCATGGCCCAGACCAGCAAGATCTTGGCTCAGGCAGATGTTTTGACTTGGCAGTGACTATAATTGCTTTCTGTGTTAAGGATGCACAGTGCAATATGGTAATTTCTATTCTAGAGTCAGTGTTCAAAGAGAAGAAACCAGCAAATACCAAGACAGATTTCTAGTGATGTGTATGTTAGTACTGAGCTCAGGAAGGTTTCCCCAACCCACAGTTTGTTCATCAAGAACCAAATAAAAGGCTGACAGTAGCCCAGCTTCATGCAAGTGACCCAGGTTTCATGAGCCCCTGCAGGGAGCCTAGTCTCCAGCTATAACCACAGCCCCTCCCCAAACTGCACCATGTCCTGCCCCTCCACGGGGCTGGAGACTGAGCTCCTTCTCTGCGGGTGCAGAGAGCAAAGGGCTGCACAGACACAACATGCCAGTTCCCAGCTGGACTCTGCTGAACAAGAGTGTCACAGATCTCTGTAAGAATTGCAGTCATAGCCAGCCAAAGGCATATTCATGAATTCTCACTTTGAATCCCATTCCATTTAAAAAATGCTGTCCCCTTGAGGTTTTTTTTTCAGTACTTGCAAACCTGCCAGCTTTTTTAACATATAAATAGGAACATTTAGTAAGAAAACAGGGACATGATTCTAACTCTATCAAAATACATCTGATAGAAAGAGCTTTCAGGAGGGAAAGAATTGAAACGATTCACTGCTTTTAAAGAATGGTTAAAACCCCATCTTTCATTACAGCAAGAGGAATGGCTTTGATCCCTCAATATTATTGGACCAAAGGCAGTTAATACCTACTTCTAGAGTAGCAGCATTAGCTATTTTACAGAATTCTTTAAATTACTTCCAGGGCTATTAAAGTCAATCGTAAAATACCACTGCATTTACCTAACCAAAATTTCCCCACCAGATCAGTCCACAAAAGCCTTTAGAAGTTGCAATATCAAGTGTTGCAATTCTGAACTTCTGACACTTTCAGCCAGCTTCATCCCGCTAACTTTGGGAACCTTAGCCAGAACCAAAGATCTTGCAGAGCTCCTCTGAAGTTAATGGAGAACTCAGAGCAATAATTCAGGCTGGCTGTTACATGGGGTGAATCCAATATCTTGTCTCACAGAGAAATATCCCTGGGTTATATACCTAGGCTCCCTGTTGTATATGTGGGGACATCCACACCTCTGAACAAGATCTAGGAAAGCCACCAGAAGGATTAGAGAACACTCTCATCTAGCTGGCACTGAGCTGGAGGGGAAAACCTTTTCTCCCTCAGCCCCAGGAAGCTGCTGATGCAAACTTCTTGGTTTCCTTGTTTTCTAGGAGCAATGAGGACACCCACCCAGATCTGTAGGAGCCTTGCCCATTCACCTCTGCCAAGGCAGTTTTAACCCAAATCTTCTTGTGGCCAGCAACATATATCTGTATGTCATTCTCCAGTTTCTTCCAGGTAATTTTCCAGTTTTAATTAAATGATTGCATGTCTGTTGAGCTGTCAAACCAGAAAATTACTCTAATCTAGTCACTTGGAGCAGGCATTGAAGACTATGTCATTACAGTTTCTGCGCTCGAGATTATTCAGTTATTTGATATAAAACATGGATTGGAGAAGAAATCAAAACATTGATTTAACAGAAGAAATTACCACGTTTTGTGGATATATGAGAACACCTTGTTACTCTCAGCAACGAGATGGTGTTGGTCATGTTCCCAACATATCATTCAAAAAATTAAGGACTTTTCTGGCAGAAATGTAGATGCCTGAGAGACATATGATTCTGTCAGGGTTAGCTAGCAACAGAAACAAGATTTTAAGTATTTATTAACAGTTTGGCATCCCTGTAAGTATGTAGGAAGTGCTAGGAAGTCTTACTGCTTCCAGATTCCTCTACAAGGTGAATCTTAAGGTAAAGTCCAGTGACTGCAAAGAAAGAGGACATGCTGGACTCATTCCCTCTCCCACATATAGATGGAGGCATACATGTAGCCAGCTGCCATTCATAATTCAAAATAATATAAATAAGTACATCATTTTTGAATGACATAAGGAATGCGTTGGCCTGCTATCTACACACCACTCCTCATGGAATATTGGCATAGCATGTTTGTCAAATAAGAGAAAAAAAATGGAGGTTTACATATTAGTCTGAGAAAAAAAGGCTCACGATGCTTAGATCTGTTTTAAAAATGTGAACAAACTACTTGGAGACAACATTGTGCCACCTCTACAGTTACTAGGGCTGTGTGCAAGACTGGGAAAAGGATAGGCAAAGTAATATGGGGATACCTCTGAAGGGAATGGAAAGTCATGTATTTAAGCAAGTAAGCAGTCCAACAAAAATGAAACGTCAACATAAAACAATGAAAAAAGTATTGGCAGTGAAAAAAGACAACATAGGAACACAAAAACAGCGAAAAAAAAAGAAAATAAGAAGAGCTATCAAGGTCATTTTTATGTACTTGTACACTGGAAAAGAACAGTCTTCTATTCATTTATGTGTACTATGAGTTCTTTCTGATTGAATAGCATTACAAAATGCTTTTGTGCAATAAACTCTCCTATAAACTGCACACATGCTTAATATATAGACATATTTTATAATATAATAATTCATTCACTGTGAAAATGTAAATTATCTGTCTTTCAATAATAAAGAAGATAATCAGATTCAGGTTAATGAGAAGATTTGTTTGATTAATCTTCTCCACAGCCAATGACTTGTAATGGTCCATCAGTCATCCATGCCTAAGAAGGGTTTCCAAAAGAATTAAAGCCAAGGCTAAACATATATTTATAGAAACAGTCACAGGCTACTAAATAAAATCTGGAGCCATGTGTTAATTAATGGACTTCAGGAAAACATATTTAGAGCATTCAAACACCTAAAGATGCACTCCACATGACCAAATTATTGGAGTTTACAGTCTTTCTGGAATTATATACCCAGGTGAGAATTGGATCATATTTAAAAAAGGGTTACAAACAATAAAAAATACACAGAGATTTCCACTTGTTAATAAAAACAAATATGCTGAAAGATAATAATGCTTAGAAATTGTACAATTAAATTTCTGTATGTAAAATTATTTGTTAGTCTTAAGTCAGTTAGCAGCAGTGAGAAGCTGCATCTTGTTCTCTGATAGAAAAAAAGCCTGGAGTTTGAAAAACAAAAAAAGAGAAGGTAAGACAGATTTCATTCCCTCTGTTAATGATGTGGTTACTTTGCCCTCATAAAACTGTGTGGGGAAACTCCTGCCTTTCCAGGATCTGTCAAAGAGATAAATAGAGATGTACTTTTTCTGGAGATGCCAAGTAAATATATGAAATACCATTAGCTCTTTAAAAAATAAAAACAGAACCAAACCCACAATGTGCAGGTGGAATCAGGTCTTGGCATTTCAGGAACTCACAGGAGTCATTTTAAGAAAAGACAAGTTAAAATGCTCTAAATCAGGCAGTAGTTTCCAGAGATTAAAAACTGTTCCTTTGTGTGAGTTACTACATAACATGCCTTTGAAACATAAGGAATTGATCACTGTGCAAGAAATGGTAACAGACTCATCACACTAGGCATCTGCTAAAATACAGCAATTCTTCTGTTCCGTGATTATTAACAGAGCAAGAATAATAACTCATTGCCATTAATTTACTGGAAAATTCTTGATTATTCTCTTTACAGACAGTCACAAACAAAAGTTCAAACTTTCAAATATGGCTATTATTTAAAATTAGTTTTTATTTCCATAAAATGTCCCAGAGATTAGAGTATTCATTAAGATAAAATAATTGAGAGCATGGACTGCATTAGTAGGCCTGCATACTAATAGCCTTGTTTCAGGCTTCAGTCGGGCTCATATCTGCAAATATGGGCAAATATTTGGGCAAATTGAAAGCACTGAATATTACAAATTAATATGCAACATAAAAACTAACTTTTGAAATTAAGAACATGAGCCTATTTTCTTGCTCATGATGCAAAGTCACAAAAAATTAAGTTGTAAATCATAGTATGTGCTGCCTTTCAAATGCCAGATATTCAGACCCAAGAGCTTTTTTCCCTTGTTAAATTCTTTTTTACAAACCTAGCCAAAGAACAGAACCAACCTACCAGCTGTACTATGGGAAGCATCTGGCCAGTGACTTGGTTCTTGTTCTTCAGCACCACCGTCTTAATTGTATTTTGCTAATTATGTTATTGACTTTCCTCTGAGGGATCTCTTCTCTCGTGAAAATAGTATTAACTCAATTAATTTAAAAATGGAAGGTGTTTCTTCTTTTTTTAATGAAGCAGAGAGCATACTAAAATGCCATGAAAAGGAAGGGTACCAGAGCACAACCTTGGGCCATCTCAGACTAATGGAAATTACTCTCTTTCTTGTTTCCAAAACTACCAACTGTGAGCAGAAATGGGCAAACTGCACCTTCACCATAATAATCAGATATGTGCCTAATATAGGTCATAGCTTCACTTAATCTAATCCACTATGACCAAAATACTGGGTTTTTTTACAAAACAAAAAATATTTAATCAATATGAACAACATCAAAGACAAATCTCCAGGAAGTTGGTGTATATTGTCTTCTGGTAAGCAAAAAGTAAGATCATAAGGAGTAAGGTCTAAAAAACATTTAGAAGACAATTTGCTAAAAGAACCAAAAGATGTTGCCAAATCTCTCTCAAACTTGCTGTGAGCAATCATGGAATCAATAGGGCCAATGGAGTTTCCAGAAAGAGGAAAGCTAGGTGGGATTGGTAACCACAAAGAAGAAGTCAGGGACATTCCCACTGCATGGGTTTTCCTGATGACAACAAATAGGAGCAGCTCAAATGTAGTAGGGGAATATTTAGGACAGAACAATAAAATAGGTAGTAATGAATCAGCAGAACCCTATGGTATTTCCCCAGAGTTGTAAAATAACTGCTAAAACTGCTCAACCCTCCCCTTAAAAGCTAGATGTGAACTCAGTTTTGGAAAAGAAAATTAGAAAAGGTCCAAACACCTACAGATGTGTAATGCTGATGTAGGAACATAGATACAGGAAACTTATAACAAAGCCTAGAACTTCTGTAGGGAGAAAATCTTACATCATAAATGCACTGAATTCTTTGGAAATAGTGAGAGCATGGATTGTGGTGGTGTTGCTAATGAATTCATGCTTGTATTTCCAAAGAGATTTTGAGACCATCCTTTGCAAAAGGTTTTAAATAAATAAAGCTCTTACAGTAAAAAAGAAAGGGTAGGAACAAAAGGTCATGGGGGTTTTCTTGTTCTTTTTTAAAGAGAGATTTCCAGGGCAGTCCCACAAGCATCTGTGGATTGGTATGCTTGCCCCATTTACATAAAAATCATCTGAGAAAAGCGAATAGCAGCATGGCAGGGTTTGTAGATGACACAAAATAGTTTAGGGCAATATAAACAAAGGCTGTCTGCAATGTGAAAGAGACAGCTCACAACAGGTGGGATTTATTTTACCTAACCACAGCATAGCTGTTAGAGAAACAAAGAACCACCTGAGGCTCATTTTGTACTCAGTGGAGAGAAACAAGCTGGATTCCCCCAGTCTGTTTGGGACATATGCATTAGACTTGGAGGAGTCATGGCCCTGGAGATGCCTCTTTCTCTCTGCTGCCTATAATGGGATCACATAGTACCTGGCTCAGATAATGTTTTTCTACATTTAGTCTGATGAACAAGCTCTGGATAAGCAGCCTGTAAAATAACAGACAAAAATTCAATGTCAATAAATGTAAAATAATGAATATGGTGTCAAACAGTTTTAACTAGGCATTTAACTAATGGATTTTATATTGTCTATTACCATGGAGAAAAGGGAAGTAGGAGTCACTGCTGGTAGGTCTGTGGGAAGCACCCAGTTCACTGTTAACAGTGGTCAGAAAGACACATAGTTTTGTCCAGTGTCATATCTGGGGAGACTGAGAGCTTCATAACATAAGTACAGTGTAGAGAGGGTAGAAGGGAGGTTTATTAACCATGATCACAGGGAACAAATATTTGAATATCAATGGTCTCTACTCCCTTGTGCTCTGTCAAGTGATTGCAGAGAGCCAGCCTATAGGCTGTGTCAGTACATAAGAAAGGAATAAAAGTCAAACCAGAAATTTTGGTGTTGTGTAGACAGTGTGAAATTACCCTTACTGGTGACAGTTCAGGTACAGCTGTTTAAAAAATTACTGCAGAAATGGCACAGGTATAGGAGAAACACTGTGGGGATCATCCAAAGTGGGAACATCTTCCAAATGGGGAAATATTATACCAGCAGAACTCATTATGTGCCAAAAGACATTTAAGGGGAATGAAATGAGGAGTGGTGTGGAGAAGTTGCTGGTTATTCACTTTTGCAATTCTATCAATGACAAAACTGTCTTGCCACCACAGGCATGTGGACAACAGCATCATGTGGTACCTAGGGAAGTGAAAGCCATGGAACACTAATGCACTGCAGGCAGCTCCCAGGAGGAGGGTGTGGGTGGGAACACCATAAGGAAGGTGATCCACAGCAATCTTTAGGGGAAACTAGAGACTGAGAGGACAAAGAGAAAGCTAAAAGGAGTTAAACCATGTGACATGCGACTGGAGAGGCAGGGGACTGCCAGGAAGGCTGGGCACAGTGAAGGATTCAGAGAGCTGAGGGACATGTGGATCTTGGAGAATTGCTGTGTGTAATGGAAGATAAGTCAAATAAACAGAGTTTCTTAACCCTCTAACAGCATGGTGTCAAAGTAGAAAGAGCAGACCTGCTGGACTGTTGAGTGTGAATCCCAGGGAAGCATGTTCCCTTTCTAAACTGAGCATCCAGAGTTAGCTTTAGCACAAGGACAGGGAGCTTAGGGCATTGTTTAAGGGGCAAAGCTTGAAAGGGGCCTAGTAATTCATTGTGAAACAGAAAATTGTGACAAAGGGTAGGAAACACTGAAAGACTTGTAGATCTAACAGATTGATCAAAACTGTGATCTTTCTGCAGCAAATGACCTCAGAAAAACCCTGCAAAACCAAATTACATTTGATATGTAGCATATGTGATATAAATATATATTTATATATAAATATAGAATATTTTAACAGTCTGAATATAGGCATTTGGGAAAATGTCTAAGCTGTTGATAGAAGATTGATTCTTCAGGACTGCCAAAAACTAAAAATCTAACAGCACATAACAAAAATTTGTGAATTAGCAGTTTCCATGTTGGGGACTTTCCAAACACATTAAGACTATGAAAAATGTCAGAAGAAGAATTAAAAAGAAGCAGAAATCTTCTTCCATGTACTTCAGAATGGGTATACAACAGCTCCATGAGGAAAGAAAAATGTACTTTGAGATATTGCAATTACTTTGAAATGCATCAGATTATATCCTATCCTGCTTGAAAGAAAATAATAGTGCCAACTAAATATTCAACTGTATATTCAATGTTCAATATTAAATGTTGCAACTACAGCCTTAGCAGAGACTGGAGAAATGCAGAGGTAATCCTTGCTGGGAAAGGCACAAGCTCAGTTTTCTTTAAGGACACTCTAGTGCTTGCTCCCGGAGCAGGGGAGAGGGCAGGAGCTGGGCAGGAGGACAGGGGCAGAGGGACTGTGGCTGTGGGACAGCAGTGTCACTGTCAGTGGGCTCTGCTGCCTCCAGTTCCCACCATGGCACAGGGGACATTGAAACATTCAGCACCGAGGCACAATTCGCCCAGGCCCTCCATGGAGATGTACAGCACAGAGTCTGCTTTTTGGTTTTTTCCCCCTACCTTTCTCTTGTTCAGAAACTCATGCTGGATGATGTAAACCTTTGTGGTTAACAGCTTATTTAATAAAATATTGATTTCTTTTTTTCTCATATTTTAGGAAATAGGATCTTCAAGCACTTTGATTAAGTACTGTAGTTTCCTCAAACTCTTTCCAAGGTCTAACAAAGTCTAAATCCAAAACTGACTGTTTCCTGTTAAATTATATCCACATTTTCTACAAGTCCTTTAAAAATAAAGTATGCCCTCCAAAAGCGTTGATGAAGGAGAATACCTCAACTTTTCTGATTTATCCAGCAGTACAGGTCCATCTATAGTTACACATGAAAAATTATGTAAGAGTAGTTTAGAGAGGAAAACACCCTTATTGAAAAACAGAGGTGTGAATAAATAAAATCTGTAATAGATACTTGCTAAATAAAACTAACCAAAGTGGAAAATAAATGGTATGTATATCTCTGGGAAAAAAATTAGCATGTGTAATTTAGATAGTATAAAGTAAGTGTAATTAGACAGTACACAGAAGAAATGTGTACATTATTTATTTCTATTTAATGAATTATACTCCTAGTATTAGAGATGAAGATGTATATGAACTAAGGTTTATACATTTATCTCTTGAGAAATTTTGGAAACAGAAACTATCAATAATTTTTACTCATAAATGAAAATAAGATCGCTTGTAGAGTTATGAGATAGGATTTAACTGAATTTTACCTGATGTAACAATGCACACAACGGAATACAGGCATCTATAGAGAACATTTTTCAAAATACCAATGGTATTCCTATTAGTGTTCATCATAATATAGTAAAAGAGAATTACTTTAAAGAGTAAAAGTACATAAGAATTATAACTCCAAACTGATAAATTTTGAAATAAAGTATCATAATCTGGAAACACTGCCTACAGAAAGCACATTTTAAAGTATTTGTCAGTTTCTTTCAGTAGCAAGTTTGTAGTTTTATGGGTCACATGAAAATTTATTTTAAATCAAATTCTACCTTTTCTTTCCCTCCCCACATGAGTTCCCTGGAATTAACATTGATTTTTTTATTCTTACAACTTGTGGAACATTTCTGTACTGTATTAATTCTTTCTACAGAGTATCAAAGAGACTGATTATATACTGGAAGTCTTTCTGAACCAGGTTTTTAAGTTTGCCCAATGAAAAGCATTTGGCTGCATAACAGTTTTAACCAGCTCTAAAATTTCTACTCAAGTAGAAATAAATGGGTTCTTGGTTAATAGAGCTTCTGATGTTTGGCCATCTTTAAAGTTTGTTTAAACTTTAGATAAACATGTTCACTGCACATAACTGAAATAATTTTAAAGTGTGGTATACACGTGCATATCGACTTAAATTAACTGAGGATCTAGTCAGAAATATTGTTCAGAGCACTCACAGAAACCTTATGCATATTTCCTCTCTGCATATTTCAGCATAGTATGTAAGAGATTGCACTGGAGTAAGCCACAGGTAAATGCTCTTATCTTCTGTATGTTATCTGCACTGGCAAAATGAATGCATTATGGCCTTCTCTTTTTAGCTTTACACAATTAAGGCTTGCAGCCATTAGAAGAGAAGTCTGGATGAGACAAGAAGAAAAGATCTACCACATAATGGTCTTAAAGAAAACTAATACAGTGTACTAAATGGCTGAATGAAATGAAAGATCTCCAAAGTATTGACACTTCTGCTGAAGAAAATGTACATCAACTTCGTTAAGTATCTTCATCTTACTCCTTTTACTGTGATGGGAAAATAGAAAAGTATCAATTTTCTAGATCCAGACACTATCCATCTGTGTGGCTTGTCACAGCAATGGAGCTGCTGGAAAACAAAAGGCTTTATTTGTGAAAGAGAAAACATAAGTGTTGGAGTGTTGATATAGAATCATAAAATCTTGGAATGGTTTGAGTTGGAAGGAATCTCAATGCTTATCATGTTCCAATTCCACCACCATGGGCACAGGCATTTCCTACTAGAGCAGATTGCTCAAAGCCCCATCCAACGTGTCCTTGAACACTTCCAGGGATGGGACATCCACAACTTCTCTGGACAACTTGTTCCAGTGCCTTACCACCCTCACAGAAAAGAATTTCTTCCTAACATCTAATCTAAACCTACTGCCTTTCAATTTGTACCCATTACTCCTTGTCCTTTCACTACAGTTCCTGATGAAGTGTTCCTGCAGTCTCCTCTGTAGGCTCCCTTCAGATACTGGCAGGTTACTTTGAGGCCTCTGCACAACCTTCTCTTCTCCAGGATGAACAGTCCCAATTTTACTTCACAAGACTGCATAATGAGAAAATGTTAATAGGTGTATGACTCCTGAAATGGAAAATTCAGAGACTTTATCTGAGGAAGACCTCCACTGGTTCTGTCCATCCACAAACTACAAACATGTGTCTTGGAGGCCCACACTTCTGCTTGAGGTAAATTAGATAAAATGACAAACTTGAGGAAAAAGCTCTAGGTTTTTCAAAGGCTAGACTAAAAACAAATACCACTCAGGACAGAATCAGTAACTTTGTCTTGTTATTCTTTCCTTTTCTATAATTGATCACCATTACTGGTCACTGTAAGGAAAAACCACTGTCCTTTCCCAGCTCTACTTAGAATAATGTTTCTAGTTGGTGGGTTTTGTGTTTACAGAGACAGGATGAGAGACAGGGAAAGGAATTTTGTTTTTAGGGACAACACATGCAGCTCTGACCAGAATGACCAGAAAAGTTACCCTCAAAGTAAGTCCTCCCCACAGGACTAAAATTATTGGCATACCTGGCTTGCTAATAAAAGGATAAAATACACCTTTGCAGTTCCATATGATAAAAACAATGGAAAGAAGGTTCTCTGCCACGTGATGGATACTAAAGCCTCATAGAGCAGTGCACAGAGTTGTGGATGCAGTCGGTCCAGGACATGCTGCTTCATCACCTCAGTGTGCTGAAACTCTCCCTTCACAGCAAGAAATAATTTTCTGGCACACTATTGATCCTAAGGTCACTAAAACCAAAATACTGGCTGCACCAAGGGTAATATTTTAAGACTATCTCGTGCTCTGCAGGAGCACTGATACAGAGGAAGAGCTGGCACCTGGTGCTGAACAGCAAAGGTGCTGCACCCAGCCCCAAGCAGAGGCAAAGGTGGTGGTGTGAAAACCATGATTCCATTTCCTGAGGGAATGAGGCAGCCAGGACTGTGAGCAGTCACTGCTCTGGCAGGATGCCCACAGCCCAGAGGGAGATGCCAGCAGGCGCTCTGTGCAAGCACTCACACCCCAACATCCTCGGCCTGCCCCTCTCTCCCATCTCCAAGTCTTCTTCCAAAGCCTCTCTCTTGAATTCCTGAGTGGCAGTGATGGCCTCCACAGGGAAGTCACCTTGACATGGGATGTAGGGAGCCCTTTGAATACAAAAAAACTTGAAAGACCTTGGTGAAGGCCATTCCTGACATGTTTCCCTCCCATTTCCACATACATCACAAAAGTCTCTCTCAGCTGATGAAACGTAGCTGTTGTAAAATGCTAGCTAACCACATTTAGCAAATGGAGATAATCAAATAAAAATGAAACTATACTTACTGAAGAAAAACAGTTTCCAAAACACAGACTTTGGCTAGAGGCTGTGTTTTGCTTAAGAATCTGCCAGGAGATCTGTGGACTGTTTTGTAAACAGTTCTCAAACTGGTGTTTGTGGGAGAGACACATGGGAAGGGGATGAGAGACAGATGGACATGCGAAATGTATCCCAAAGGAAGTCTATCAGGAAGGAAAATGTTCAAGAGCAGCTTTGATGGGATCTAAGAGAGCTGCACACCGTGGAAAGAAGGTGAATGGGGAATTGTTTCCCATTGTTTCCTGTTACACAAGAGCCAGGGGTCAGCCCCAACTGAATGTTTAAGTCAAACACAAGGAAGCATTCTTTCAACATAACAGAGAATTTAATTATGTAATTTATTGATACCAAAGTTATAAAGACCTATAAAGGAATTTAATGTTTGTAAACAATGGGATTACCAGGATTGTTTAGCAGAGTGGTTTAGGTGAAATTGAGACCACTAGTCCAAACTCAATGACTGCTGAAGATGAGATGGTGTCCTGGAGTACCAAATGGTGTTCCACACAAGAGGACCCTTCACTTACATTCTTTCTAATACCCAAACCTAGGCATCCTACACTGATCACTATTAGATTTAGCATTATGTAGCAGAGTCATAATCTGACCTAATTTGTTCTCACATTCCAAAGACAATTCATGGACCTTTTAGGGTTCTTTCTGATTCTTTCTAACTTAGCTGAAAATCTGTAAACTGAAAAGCTGTAAACCAGAGCTTAAAATTGTCCATTCTTCTATTTTATTCCCTCTGCTTTCTACCTTTTGACATAAAGTGTTTCATTCATCTTCAAAAGGACACAAAAACCAACCCAGGGAACTGCAGGCTGCTCAGTCTACTGGCGTTTTCTCAGGAAATCATTCAGTGAGTCCTCTTGGAGTGCACTTCTGACACATGAAGGAGAACTCTCCTGGGCTGAATTAGCCAGTAGTTTGAGGGAAGGGATTATCTAGATTCTGAACAAAGAACAACATGGGCAAACTGGACTGAGTTCAGCAGAAGCCCCTAGGCTAGGTGGGGGCTAGAGAATTTTCCCTTTGAGGACAGAGTGAAAGAACCAGGTTGGTCAACCTGGAAGAGACAAAGGTATGGGATGACCCAGGAGCAGCCTCTCAGCACCTATGGGGGGTTTCTTAGCAAGAACTCTCTTCTTAGCAAGAAGAGAGATCTAGCTTCTTCATAGTGGTACAGAGCAGGAGAACAAGAGACAAGAGGCATAATTTGAAATAAGAGACATTCAGGTTAGTTGAAAGGGAGCTCATTTTCCCCAGCACACTGAGGAAGAGGCTGTCTGGAGAGGCTGTACAGTCTCCATCTCCGGAGGTTTTCAGGATCCAAATGGGTATAACCCTGAGCAACCTGGTCTGGGCTCAGAGGTGACCCTTCTTTCAACAGGAGGCTGGTCTAGTGACCTTCTGAGATCCTTCTCATCCTGAATAATGCTATGATAGTAATGAAAATACTGCCTTTAACTGAGTTCTATAGATTTAATTTTTTTTTTCTATTCTGGTAATTTTAGATTAATTGCTTTAGCTTTTCAAAGAAATGCATTTGATGTGTGCTTTTTTTGTGAGTGATGCTTACTGTTCTAACTTTTGAGCTCTTAAACTTGAAGTCCTGCTATGTAGCACTGCCAGTATTGAGTTTAATTGCCACTTCCAGTTACAGCAGTTTCTTGCTACTGAAGTCTCCTGCTAAGGCAGGAGATGCTGTCCTCTGCTTTTGTGAGACAAAGCAGAGATCCAGCAATTCAGGTGATGGACCAGCACTGAGGGAAGCTGTGGCATCATGAACGTTTGGCTTCTCAGTCACCCCAAACACCCCTGCTGTGGGGAAGACAGAACAGGATGCTTTTGGGGAGAGCAGTAGTTCTTCCTAGTATAAAAAGGGGGTGCTTTTTATAGACTTTTAAGCTGTGGTGGGGGACCTGAGCCCTGTGCAAGGGAAGGGTGCATCTCTAGATACAACCTGTCCCTGCTCAGGCTTGAAAACTACGTACCATCTTTGAATGGCAAGCATCACCCTGGAAAGGAATGCATACATGAGGCTTTCTGTTTCAACCTTCCTACAAAAGCTTTTCTAGAACAGGGAAACAAGTAAGCCTTAGATTATTCACAGGCTAGGAATAAATCACTTCTGTCATTTTGCTCAGGGCAATTTTATATTTTTGAATTATATGGAAATAAGAGCAATTAGCTTTTAGACTATTGTTCCTTTCTCCTATTTTAGCCACCTATTTCCCATTCTTCTTTATAGGGCAGCTAATAGTAGATTTTTTTTTCTCAGATGGCTTTTAAGAACCAGAATGCACTGAATATAAAATTGCATTTTCTTTTCACATTTTTCTCACTCCTCAGAAGACTGCCTAGCACACATTTCGTACCACATTTGTTTTGTTTCTTTCTTTTCATACTCTTAGAGTTGTATGCATTGGCTTAGCTTCTACAACAAATCATTATTTAGCAAACAAATAGTGGACTGTTGAATCACAGATGCAGATTGTTGGCATTGTCTTTTGCATTCTTGAGATTTGTGACTAGAGACACTTCCAAAGTTTTCCTGTAGCACAAGCAACCTGCTAAAGGCTGACATCAGGTACATGCAAGTATCTATCTTCTTGCATACGAAATGAGTAGAAAAAATCCACAAATTTTCTGGTAATTCTGTTTACCAAAATCTAATATTTAATATCTGAAAGATATAAAATTTTAATTGTGTTTTTGGATCTTTTTTTTTCAATGTAATGGTTTTGGACCTTGGAGCAAAAAAAGAGAAAACCCCAAATGCACAAAAAGGAGAGGTGCCTTCTCCCTGTGGACACCCTGAGCTGGGACTGCAGGGTGGTGCCAGACAGTGCCCAGTTGACCAGAAGTGTGCTGGCCCCAGGCTCAGCACTAGCAGGATAGGCAGTCCACAGCTTCCAGATCCCGGGGAGTAACTCTGCTCAGCCACCTTTTGCATTACCCTCTCATCAGAAATCTTAGGAAAAAGTATCTTCAAAGTGAAGGATTGTGGAAAAATCATTAATAAATGCCGTGTCAAAAAAAAACATTAACCACAAACTTTGGTTGCATGGGTTTTCTTCTTTGGTCCCCTCCTCCAGGAGGAAGATAGGAAAGAATAAAGCAACACGTTCTAATAAATTATTGTGTTGAAATTAAAGTAATGGAATTTGGAACAGAATGTGGAATTTGATACCATTGTCTTGGAATCCACGGAGTCTTGTACAGAAGGAAAACCTACTTCATATTTTTCCCTAGTAAATCTGAATTTGTTTAGACTAGCATGTAAAGACTATCAACTCTGTTCAGTTAGAAATGCCTATAATTTTAGAAGAGAGCGACTGAGAATACTTATTTGTATTTATGTGTTAGAGTATCTTCTTCACACTGAACACATTTCTGTGCAGAGCCTGCACAAAGCTTGTGAGGCAATTGTGGACTGCTTTATGACAGGAGACCCAGGCTTGGAAGAGAATTGTTTTGCAGATATGAATTTACCTGTTGCCCTCCCTTCATTTTTTCCCTACCTACTCCCTGAGGACTTGTGTTACAGCCAAATGGTGTTTTCCAGTCTGTTTGCCTGCTGGCATTCCTTGTCAGATGATTAATCACAATTTATTATGCTATGCCAACTGTACCTTGTGGGATTCCCAGGCAGAGCTAGGGAAGATCCATCCATGCTGCTTACCTCTCACGGAGAAGCCTACAAATATATTATCATTTGTGCTAGAGAGCACAACGTAATTTTAATGAAGTTCTTTGGTTTGGACTTTGCAATAACAGCAGGAGAAAGTAACTTTCTTAGAGAGAAATTCTAGTTCCACTGAAGCCATTAAGTATTGTGAGTAGCAGCAAGTTTTAGAGAAATCTTGTGGCACAAAGTAGATCCTTTGTGTAGTACGAAGTCAAGACCAGAGGTATTATCTGGGGTCTATGAGATTTCTGAATGCATAAAGCTAATTATTTTTATATTTTCTCCTTTGTATTTAATGCAGCAGAATGAGGTTACAGTATTCAGTAACAGTGAAATGATATTTGGTATTTAATAAATCTCAGCATCACTTAGCTTTTTTTTAATTATAGAAGTTTATTGGTTGCTCATTTTTGGTCCTGGTATTGAGCATCTGTAGCCTCTCACTTCAAACAATTTTTCATAGTAAAATGAAAACAGGTCATGTGGTTTAAATATCATCCAAGATGTAACCAAGTAGTGCAATTATCACTTATGATATTAAAGCAAAAAGAGGAGGTACTAAGATAAACAAGTATTCTAGAAAAGGCATTGTCCTAAGTTTACTTTTATTTTTCCAGAAATGCTCACTAAACAATGAGATATGCAGGAAAAAGGTGAGGTTTTAATCTTTAACTTTTGGAGTAATGACTAGTGGGACAAAGAGGGATTTAAAATGATTGATGATTCGAGATATCTACCTGTAACAAATAATTTCCAATAAAACCAGATTGCACAGAGCTGAATGGCAGTCACTACCATGAGCCTCTTGCAACCTGCTGCTGCAGCCCTCCATGAGCTCCAGGTACATGCAGTGCACGTGGCACTGATTAAACCATCAGGGGCAAAAATAAATAGCAGACAAGATGGTGGAGAAAAACTAGCTGAGGCATTAGTACTTGCAGACAGTACCTTTGTACATCAGAGACCATTGCACATTTTCTGATCACTGCACTTCCATAGATTCTTCAATTAACTCATTCTGTAAGTTATTACACAGTCCCTTGTTGAGAAGGATCCAGGACATGAACAAGCCTAATGACTTCTGGTTGTTATCTTCTCCAATGCATCCTTACTCTCCATTAAATTTGCACCTGTAAGAAAAGATTTAGGAGAGACAATGACTCTTAAGTTAGTCAATGCAAGCCACAGATAATTTCATTACAATCAATGTGTTCAGCCAGTTCTGTTTAGACAAGGCACAGACGAAAAGATCTCCAAACAGTAATTGTCTCAGTACTGCCTTGCATGGTGAACCACAGACTTACAGATTTTAGACTGGGCACAGATTTTAAATTGACAAATTGTTGATAGGTAAATACCCCTTTTCCTTGGCGCTTTCCTTCACTTGAAGAGTTGTAGTAAAAGTTCAGGAGGGATGAGTGATTGCACACTGTTATTTTGTAAAAATAACACAGTATATGGCATGCTTTATGTAGGTAAGTGCACTGGGCCCTTATTTTGGGTCTACTCTGGTCCCCACTGCTTGGAGGTGCCATGAAAGTACAGAAAACACATACAGAGAAAACATCATTTAAAAAGTATCTAGTGATGTAGGTTAGACAGACAAAACTCAGTTTCTACAGTCTGCCAAAGAGAAGGCTCAGGGGAGACAAGATCACAGAAAACAAATACCTTCAAAGGAAGAGGATTATTTGCATTACCAGAATATGACAAAACAAAGAACAGGAGCTTCAAACTAGAG
The DNA here is from genome assembly GCA_034336665.1 of Luscinia megarhynchos. Classification (NCBI taxonomy): domain Eukaryota; kingdom Metazoa; phylum Chordata; class Aves; order Passeriformes; family Muscicapidae; genus Luscinia; species Luscinia megarhynchos. Next base: position 70,694,616 of record CM067564.1, read on the forward strand.
AACACAAAGTGCAGTGGAGTAATTAAGCACTGAATGAAGCACGATGCCAGTGAAGGAAGGGCTGAGAGGGAGGAACAAGGTCAGAAAAGAAGACTTAAACTGACAGAGGAGGAGAGGATTACAGGTGTAATTAATTAATTCAGTGTTTGGAAGCTGGGGGATTAGGAGCAGGCAAAAGCTATATCCTTCCTTTCTCCACAGAAGAGCTCTGTGGCCTGCTGCATATTGGCCACCAAGGCACGACATCCTTGTCTTCAGTGATCTTGTTTGTGCAGGTACCACTTGCCCAGGAACAGCCCACCTACCAAAGCAGGGCTGTCACACGCCCACACACTGCACCAACTCTCATCAAGTCTGTACCTCACCTACTCAGCTCCCCAAGGGTGGAGAAAGTTCTTGGCCTGATCTGATGGTCCCAGAGCTCAGGTTTTGCTATGCACTTCTCTTCCATCACTTACAACATATTTTCCAGGGAAGTGCAATTGAGCTTTTTCCTTTAACCATCCAATCCCTTACAAGAGCTAAAGGTTTTTTATTAAAAGATGATACATTAATAGCATATTTTTAGCTAACATTTATAATTAAGATTCATGTGATTTCTTTCCCCTTTATGGAGAACTCCAAATATGCAAAAATGAATCCCCATTTTAAAGGAAGAAGGAAGCAGGTTTTGAAACAAATAATAAAGACAGAAAAGCCATTGCTTTGGAAAAACAAGAAGAATGTCTAAATCATTGACAGTACAGTGTCAGAAACAGTTACATCCCTGCAATGGCCACATATCCTGATTGAAGCAATGTCAAAGGTGAAGATGAGTTCATTATAAAATAATCTTCAAAACAAAAAAAATTGATTATACTTATTGGAAAAGCACTGTGGTCAAAAAACAAAACGTCTTTAGAATATCAGAACATGGGTTCACACAAGAGAATATACCTTCAGATACATACTAAAATGGCTTTTTTGTTTAGGTTTTTTTTATTAGTTAAGTCATTGGTTCCAAAGCAGACATAAGTTTAAAGCATTACTATGAAGTAAAATATGCACTTGTGTTTTGGCTAAATAAAGAAAATTTCAGAAGATGGCAAATTATCATAGTCAAGAACTATTTCTGGAAAAGCAGTGCCTGATTAGTCCATATTTTAATTTAAGTAAACAGAGGACAACCAATTCTATAAATAATATTGGGGCTTATGTGACTAAGAACTATCAGGATGCAATCTTTAAAGACTCAGTTGTTTTCAGATTAATTGGAATACATAATGAAAGTAATTACACTCTGATATTTTGGAGCATGTCTCAGTGTACATTGGAAGGAGTCCAGTAAGTTGTCTGTCTATATCTGATTTATAGAATAATGCTTATCATTTTAAATTGCTCCTTATGAGCAATAAGCATGGAGTACTTGTATAAATAGCAAATGTCTCTTGATTTTTACCTTTCTATGCCCCCAAAAAGATGTCAGGAATAAAATATCAAAAATAACCCTGAGAGATTTACTAAAAAGGAAGTCTCTTTTGAAGCTAAAAAGTGAAAATTGGCTCATTATTGAACAGGCCTGTGCATGCTGCAGACACTCGGGCTGCTCCCCGTGGCCAGCTGTGCTCCCTGTGCCCAGGGGTGTGAGGGATGTCACTGGCAGTGTCCCGGCTCACTGGCTGCACAGCTGGGCCCCAAACCTGCTTGGGCTGCATTCTACAGCAGCTCCAACTATGGGCACCACCAGAGCAGGACACAAAGTTTAATTCTCATTGGTTGGCAAGACCATTTTCTATTTTTGTTATAGTTATGTTGAACTTGGTATTTTAACCTGATCACATTTTTTTGATCTGTCCTATGTACATTTATGTAGATGATTAGTTGCACAGATATATATATATATATTTATATCAGGTAGTAGAGATGGACATACTTCCTCATTATTATTTTGTCTTAAGATTTTTATAAGCAGTATTCAGATAAAAGATGGAACTAAAATTTTAAGAATACACAAAAAGAGCCTGTTAAAACCACTTCTACAGGTAAAATAAGTGAGGCCTTATTGCTGTTTCATAAAAATGAAGCTTTTAGACTATGTTTTGTATTTAAAACTACATTATTATGCAAAAGAAATATTAATTGTAGTTAGTGAAATAACATATTGCTTCTGGTCATCATGGGCCTCACTTTTAAAGGTATTTGCTGCCTAATAAAGCAGTTCATTTCCTTGTGGGAATTAAGAATTACTGCAGTAGGCCAGCTGCTTTTTCCCCATCAAAATCAGTGCCATTAAGGTGCTGAGGCACTTCTGAAAAGCAGCCATAAATGCAAGAATATTGTCACAAATATGTCCATATATTCTTTAATTTTCAGATTAAATTGATGTTTTTCTTGTCCATTGTCCATTTGGGAGTTTGTTTGTAAACTGAGAGACAGAAACTCTTTTTTCTGCTTTTTTAACTCAGTCTATCAGCTTTAGATGAAATAACACAAATGAAGAAAATATTGTGTTTGCAACTCGCAACTAAAAATTCTACTGGAATTAATTCAGGAAAGCTTCAACCAATACAGCAGAAACTGAAAAAGCTCCAAAGTTTTAAAAAACCAACAAACCATGACACACCAAATAAACCCTCTTTTCTGAGAGACTTATACAATGTGAAGAATTATTAGGCAAAATGCACTTTTGAACTCATTACCATCTGAGAATAATAAGAGCAAAATTAGGCCTTAGAACAGACTGTAATTGCCATGACTATAAATAGCATTTTAAAAGAAAATCATGTTTATTTTAAATGGGCACCTTTCAATTTAAAGAAAAAAGGATGGTTTTTATGCTGGTAAGCATGAACGTAGTCTCTTATGTTTATGGGTTGTACCTCGAGACTATAAATATTTTAATCATAAGGGATAATATCTACAAATATAAAATGTACCCAGTTCCATACTGTCTGAGTAGATGATGTTGTGTAGTTATAGGTACATGTATAGTGACAACAGCACTAGTCTAGTAGCACCAGCAATTGTTATCTTAAGCAACACAGGACAGGACAACAGAATCAGTGGGGTAGACTTTAATATTCAGATACACAAGCTACCCAATATCATTCATATAATGTGTTGAGGCTGAGTGTGATAATAAACTAATGTGGATTCATTATGATGACTCAGAGAAACAATATTACATTATAAATTCCAAGTAATATGTTTCTGCTCAGAGCAGATGTGGTCTTGCTAAGAAAAATAGTACCTTTGAAAGTTGTTCCTTTGGGCTAAAAAAGCTGCTTGAATTATTGAAGATAAAGATTACTGAAATGTCATGTAAAGACATCTGAAAGACTTAAAATTGAAGAAGGGGAAAGCACAGCAGAGGTTTTTTTTTAATACACAAATCACTTTCTTGTTTTCCTATTATAAAAACCTTGTTACCATTAAAGTTTGGGCCAACAGGTTGGAGTGGGAGATCTGAACAATCCAAGTGTGTAAGAACACAAGTACAACTTGGAACAGGTCAGACAGGAGCTTTATCAACTGTGACCACAGTGAGATAGCATGTGGACAGTATTGCCCTCACTGCTCCCCTATGCTCTGCTAAGTGATTGCAGCCTGTAATCATTGTAATGCAGGCTGCATCAGGGAATAAAAATAAAATAAAAGAGAGAAAAAGGTCATTGTGGTGTTAACAAATTACAGTATCCATCTCCAACAGGGACAGACTTCTTCAGTAGCTTGCTAGCTGCCGTTGCTCCAAGAAGGACTCACACAGTAACTAAGACAAGGATGTGGAGCCTTTATTATCAATTATCAATACCCTGTATTGCCTTCAATTAGCAGTGAGGAGGGGAAACAGACTACAAGCTCCTAGTTGAAAGGACTGTTCTTTTACTCAGGATGAACTTGTTAGTCAGAACTCTCAAATATCAATACTCTGAAATATCAATAATTTTACCACCACACCGGTAAAACATGACTCAGAATGTTGACTCTTACTGTATATCCAATCAATTCTGCTCTGTCAATCACAAAAATCTGGCTTTTCTATTGTCCCCTGACATCTGCAGCTGGGGGATGACTGTGCTCATAGTGAAAATCTGTTTTCTGCAATGTGCTGGCGTGAACTTCCTAGTCACAAAAAGTTCACTGGCTCATGTCTTGCAAGTGGAAGGAAAAACACTTCCTTGTTGATGCTCTTCCTCACCCCCTCCCAAATACACGCACCAACTATTCTAATGAATACCTCAAACCATAGTAATGTCTTCCATGCTGTATTTTCCAGCTTTTATGGACAGGTTATAACTGGAATATGACTGTGAAATAAGCAGGTACAAAATGACTGACAATTCCCAAAGATGTAAAAATAAGCCCATTCTAGCCCCATGCTGCTCAAAATAGTTCCTGCATGGATTGAAGCTAAAGAAACACTTCAAAGGTGAGGCCCTTTTGCTTTATTTTTAAGCTCAGGCTACCAGAACGATAAACTTGCTAAAAAAATAATGGCATTGTTGCACTTGGTATTTCTATGAGCAAAGTAAAACAAAACCCAAAATAATTATGTCATGATCATACATACTCCTTTGTATATGTTCTTTATAACTTATTTGCCCTGACAAGTACACAGTGTTGTCTTTATTTGTGGCAGGACTCATGTTAACCTAAGTCTGCATCTTTCTCACATTAAATTCATATGACTAAAATCAAACTAAACCAAAATTGTAAATACATTGATACTACAGCTGGAATTTATCAACTATGCAAATAACAGATAACACTATTCTTACTCATTCCAGAAAGATTAATAAACTGAAAAACTTCATTACAGGCATCGTATACCATGTACATACAAATAACTTCTGCTTCTTAATTTGTACTCAAATACTTCCATATATGCTTTTAGCAGTGGGGTCTTCATACAAATACTATCTACTAGAGCTACTCAACCTCTCCATCCCCATGATCTAAGTAAAAAAATTAAAACTTCTGGGTTCCCTTCTTACCAGGGACTGTAACTCTGGCAAGAATTAAGGGTGGAGGTGATTTGCAACTCACAATTTGGGAGAAACAATTGCAGACTGAATGGTGAAGGCTCTTTGTAGTTAATGCTGCCAAACTCTTCTCATTAGAAACCCTTCATTTCAGTCGTTAAAAACTCTTCCAGAATTTAACTGTTGGGCCTGAAATGTTCCATGTCTGATTTCCAAAAGAGTGTTAGCATAAATTGTCCGGTTGTTTTCAATAATAAAATCAGCAGAAAATATATTATTAGCCAATCATGCTATTTACCAGTGATTACTTCAACAGTTTTGTACATAATTTCTGGTAGTATGATGTCTTGAGGCAAGGAAGTGAAATTTGGCATTAAATAATCTTCGTGTGATGGGTAAGTCTTCTGTTGTGCATCTATGTGTATGGATGGGTATAATGCACAAATATAGCCAATTATAAATAACAGAGAAAATATCTGATTGCATATGCTTAGTAGCAGTTGATAAATAGCATTTCCAAGGGTTCTGTCCATGCTAAACCTATTTTCTTTCTGACCCCAGGATAAAGGAGGCTAAGCCCAGGCTGTCTCTACAATTGCCTGTCCCAGCTGTTCTGTGCCAGAAGCATAAACCAAACTAAGGTGGAGGTTACACAAGGTGATTGCATCAACGGAATCACCCCCTGCAGCTGGTAAGGGAAAGGCATGTGTCTCCTTTCTAGACCTTACAGCTAGCCTACCTCACAAAGCCATTCCCCAAAGCATCCTTCCACAGCCCCTTCAGCTGTGCATCAGCTTGAGCAGAAGACTGTGGTGGTCTTGCAGAAGTGTGGGGTTCTCACACCCACATTTGACATTGGGCATGGTTGTACCGTGAACTAATAAAGTCTGAAGAATAGCTGTCTATTATTTTCCTACTCAGTGTCCAAAATTTTTAGTTGAAGTTATTATTCATATTTGTCTGCTTCAGTTTATAATCTGAAAAATGGGACTAATAAAACTCTTTATTGCAGCAAACAAGTATGGCAAGAAATTCATTACTGCTTGTGAAACAGCTGAGTACACTAATGATGAACATGAAAGAAATGGTCATAAGAAAACAAATAATTCTGCATTACATCAGCCTTGTACAATGTGAAATGAATCAGCACTGGATCCTCCTTGAAGACAAGGGTAAAATCAAATACTGAGTTCATCAATGGACTATCTATATGAAACATGCTTCCATGCCACGTGTCTGACTTTAAAGTGTTCCAGTAGAAGAGGTTCATTGACAAGAACAAAAAAAAGTGTGTATTCTTTTATTAAAGACTGATCACAGGGCATAAATGCAAAGGAAGCTAGTCAAAATTGCACAGATTACTACCAGAAAGAAACAGAATTATGTTGTACCACTTGATTTTCTAAACTTCGTGTCCTTTTAACATTTTTAAAAATACATAATGTTAACACATGCAAATAATAACAAAATGCAGAATGGCTACAGTGGAAACTATACTCTTATGGTTTGAAGTGCTGATACGCTTCCCTAGGAGCACCATTTAGACCAGATGATTTTACAATACAGAAACATACAAAAAATCACAAAACCAAGATCTGATTTAGTACCTAACAATATATTCCTGAAACCTAGCACAGACCAAGAATAAGATCAAAATTCTTGCAGAATCAGAGCTTTAATGTAATTCTTTCATTTAAAGAACTTCAACAAAACTTGGGATGATGGCAGCAATATGTTTTCCATTTTTCCTGATATCTTTATGGAGTTGATGTGATTTAGTACTGAAATACAACCCAACGACAAACAGTAAAAATCTGTCTTTGATGCAATTTCACAAAGCAGTCCTCTTTAACAGCAGCTTTTCCATGAACACAAGGTACCAGCTGAAAAAAGAGTCAGGCCAATTTTAAAACTTTGGCTGAGAGACTCTTACCTGGTAAATAAGAGGGCCAAGGCTCCAGGCTGGAGATCACCATACTATTTAATGGTTCCAGTATCCCTCTGCAATACCTCCACCAGACATGGCCTCCACCATTGTCCCAGAAGACTGGCCACCCTTGAACAGCCTCTCTGCACCATGCCATGGCCCTGGGAACCCAAGGTGCAACTTCAGCTTTACAGCAAGGCAACAGCATCATTTCAGACAGCAGCTGTGAGCTGGGATCATGCGAACGCCACTGGGCAGCTGGAAGAGATGTAAAGCCAAGTGTAGGGTGGGCAGGGGCAGCCTGTGCCCCATGGTCAAAAAGTGGAGCACCTCTGTGGTCTCACTTCTTTTAGCAGTGCAGGGGTAGCCCAAGGACCCTGTGTTATCTGAGGGGCCAGACTGCTAATAGGGGCTAAGGGCTTCCCCAGCTCATGCCTCTCACTGGGGAAGCTGGCAGCCAGTTTCCATTCCTCACTCAAACCATCAGTAGCTGACTAGGGACACAAGCCCCAAAGACTTTCATCCTTCTTACCACCACAGCCTTTAACAAAATGGAGGTTCCTGGCAGCTTCCCCTCTGTCCTGTGCCTTTGTAATCAAAATTCCCAGGCACTTGTGAGCCATGTGTACCTACCCTTGAAGGGTCTGAACTTGGAACAGCCCATGCTTAATAAATTAATCCAGTGACTTACAATAAGAAGATTTCAAACACCCCTGCTAGACTTCTTCAAAAAATTTCCTTACCATACATTAGCATGGAATTTTAAATATGTTCTGTGACATGCAAACGACATGCGCTGCACCGTGCTTGGGACAGTGACTTATGCATGTCACACGCCCTCCTGCCACATGCACTTTAAGCTGCATGTGCAAGATAACCTGGTTATCTCAAAAGCTGTGATATAGCTGGACTTTCCAGTGAACTCAAGAGCCATTTATAATCGTGAGTAAAATTTAACTACCAAATATTTTTGCCTTCAATAATGGCAAATGAGTACTAATCATTGCACTACATTTTGTCATCACTTAGATTTTTTCTCCCAGAATATCTGGAGAACTTGTTGAATATTGCATTTTCTAGCACAATTTATTTTAATGCATCAGTCATATATTTTTCCTCTTCCAAATTACACTTGCTGAAGAAACAGAAACATGTTGAGCAAGAAAAAAATCTATGTACTCAAAAATAAAAGTAGCCTCAGTTTTGAAGATGCAATGAATTCCTGTTTTTAATTTACTAATAAAATATTTCTGATTATTCTCAGGTTAAACATATGCAATGAATTTCCTGTGGGACAGTGATATTTATTAAGTATAGCAAGTCACTAAACATTACATACTTCATTGCCTGAGGTCCCAGGAATGTGCAATCACCCCTGATTACTCTTATCTCAGTCCTGTGAGGTACTAAACAACTTTGACTTTCATCTCAGTAGTAGCCAAAATTGTTTCACCTTTCTTAGGAATAAGTACATGAAAGATCCTTCTCTAAAATAGCTGAAAAACAGTTTCATGAAATTTTATTTTTGTTTCTAATGACAAAAGTTAATTCCAACAGAATTGGAGACTATGCCAAGAGAATATTTGACCCACCAATTTCAGAATTTCTGAGCAATCTCCCATACCAACACAGACTGACTTCTTGTACGTATGCTGTCCAATTTCATATTAGAAGTTTTTGTTCCAAGTGCTCACAAAGGCACTATAAAATGTTTTATTTCAACTAAACTCATTTTGTAAGAGATACATCGACTTTTTTTACCTCAAAAATGTATTTTAAAAACACAAAAACCAAAATAAAACTCAACCTAAACTTTTTAATTCCAGTGTCCCAACGTACTCTTTAAAGTTTATTTGACGCAAACATTCAAACCACATGTTTAGTTTTTTTCTATTTCTTTCTTAGTATTTGTCTTTAGATTCAGCCAATCAAGAGTATTTGTTCACCTAAGGAACAAAAATTATGAATGCTCTTTTTGCTTGTTGTTGATTGCTGTTATTTCAACTCAGCAGAGAAATGTTGAACATAAGAGGATAAATTAATGTTAAGTCTGACTTGCACAAAGTAGACATGCTGTCTGTTTTACTGCCCTGCTAGTTCACACAAGGTGAAGAATATAACCTAGCTGTGGCAGGGGGAAGGGGAGGAAGAGGATTAGTCCTGCAGCACCCATTCATACACTCAGCAAATCTACCATCTGCTTGAATAAAAGGTGGGATGAGCTGCAGCATTTCACAAGCATAGTAGGAAAAACTGCATTGTAATCTGATCACTGTAATCACTGCAATTACCCAGCTCTGCAGCAGCACCAGGGAAGTGGTCAATAAGTTCCTCTAGCTGTTGAAGAGCACAGTGTACTCACAAAGAGAAGGACAGGACAGGCTGTGCCTTGCCTCCTGCTTCAGGCTGTACCTGCCTGACACTGCTACCCGGAATGGGTGGCTCAGAGACCAAATGTTTCCTATCACAAGGCCTGCAGCTCCCACGGACACAGGCTGCTCTGCCCCAGTAGCCACAATATGAATAACAATGAGTTTGTTATGAATCTAGAGGTAATTGCCAACACTCAGCTGCCATCCTCTTAATTTCTGTTACAACAGAATGTGCAATTTCCCTTTACAGTGACATTATGGTTCATATAATTTCAGAAGCATTTTGTTTGGTGGAGTATTTACATGTAGTATCCATCTTTACTCAATCAGAAGACAGCTAATTTCTTTGCTCTGCTAATTATGTCAGAGCAAAACACAACGTGTTTATGCTTGTTCTTGTCAGCCACTTTGAGAGAGTGATTCCCTTTGAGTGACTCTATCACTTAGTTTCTGATGTTTTGTTTGTGGACTACCTAATGATCTGTTCCTAAATTTCTCTGGAGTTGTGCATGCAGTGACATGCAGGCAGTGCAAGTGTAGTCCACAGAGGGCTGGGTATTGTTCACAGCAGCCCGTACATACCCAAACTGCAGAGTAAGCTATAATAGTATCAGTGCCTGCTATCTACTCGTACTCTACATGCCTGTGGTTACATGTGTAGACTTGCAGCCTGAGTCACATAATGGTGGGTTACAACTGACATACACTATCATATAAGCATGGAACAACAGGATTGGGAAGCACATATAAATATATATATAGCAACACACCCAAATTAGTTTTATGGAAGCTATTATATGACATAGCTGCTCACTATAGGTAAGGAATGGGCTTCTTGCTCCAGAAGGGCCTCTGAGTATTGTATAATATTAAAACTGAAAACAAAGTTGTCTTTGGAATAATGGAATTCCTTTTACGATTGTAGTACTGAAATCAAAATTTGAGTCAGCAATCAGAACAGACATATAAAAACCCAGAAATTACAGAAGTCCTGGGTAAATATACGAACCTTATTAGCATTAAGGCAGTCTGACCACATTTCTCCCAGATCTTACTTTTGGTCTTGCTTTGGCATTCTCTCACATTTTTATCACTTAACAGGATAGAAATAATAGGGGAGAAATACAATCACATTGCTACCTGCATGGCTGAATATTCTGTCTCAGATACCAAGTTTTCTGAGCTAGCCAAGAAACTGATAGTAGGTTTGCCAACCCCACAAGCCATGGTGAGCAGAGCCACTCCGGCAGGGTCCTGTGCTGCTCAGCAGAAGAGTTCTACTATGAAAACCACATAGCGCATCAGAAGGGGGAGCCTGGATGTGCCTGCAAGGGCAGCAACAACTTCAGAGAGCAAAGAGGAAACAATGCAGAATTCTCTGCCATGAACACGTCTGGTAGGGGTGTGGGAGGGGGTTTAGTTTTGGTTTTTATGAGAGAGGTGAAGGTAGGAAGATCAGATAGGAAGGAGAAACAGATAACTCAGGAATGTCAAGAGTTAAACTGTCCTTAAAACTAGTTCTCCCACTGAGATGAAAGGAGCAGCTTGCACGTGGCCTCAGCAGTGCAGCTGCACACTCAGGTTTCCCCTCCACCAGGGATTTCATCATCTACAGCTTTTCAAGCTCAGTCCAACTTTAAATGAATGTAAATATTATCTACATGATGTGCACAATTCTATCTCTTCCACACGGCACAGCTCTACCAGACATTCTGCTTCTACCCAAAATTTTTCTCTAACGTTTTGTATGCAGGAATCAAAGAGTAATGTGGAGAGAAAGTGCCAGAGGTGCACAAGACTTAAAGCACCCAAAAGCTTCCTTAAATCAGTGTCCAAATCTGAGGGGATACAGCTGCACTCCTAAAGATGCAGGACTCTATCTCTGTGTTTCACAGGCTTTAAAACGAAATCCTATGCCAGCAAACCAATCTGAGATATTGGTAAATAGACTCTGTAACCAAGGTATCACAGTCCTATTTGGAAAAAAAAAAATAAAATACCAAAACTAAACAAAAGAAAAAACGTACCAGTAAAAGTGATTAAAATGTGTATGTTTACAAGTAGGGTTTAATTCTGCTTGATTTGTATTATCAACATGCAGTCACCTTTTATGCTGTCTGCTGACAGCATTTGATGCATTTTTCCTTTGCTTATTTTTAGTTGCCATAGGAACTTTCTTATTTCCTGTCAGCTGATGTCCTTATTTAGTACTACTAATTGTATAAAAAGGTGTTGATTCTGGTACTCCAGATGCTAAAAAAAAGTGCACTTTACAAAGACAGAATACACATTTCAGTTTACTCAGACTTTTATTCATTCATCTCTATCAATATTTAATTCAAAAAGCTGGGTACTGTAATAGCAGCTGCTATCAAATTAGTGGAATCTGGAGCAGATCCTCTCCAGTCTTTTCCTCTTGTTTGATCTAAGTTTCCCCCCTACTACCATAAATACACTTATGTGAAATACTATCTTTTGGCTGTATAGCTTATTCTTTCTCACTTCCCACATATTTAATTCTCTTTTTTTCCCAACAAAAAAATCCAAAACTGCTGTTAAAATCCATAGGAGTGAAAAGAAAGTTTTCCAACATATGAAGAAACAGTCCAGAAAAATACAGGGACCTTTTAGGAGGTCCCCTCTCCCAAGAAAGAGAGGTTCTTTTTGGCAAATACCAATTATTTTTCTTTGACATATAATAAGATATTTCCTAAAATATTTTTTTCTATTAAATTTATTGTGTGGCCAGAGAACAATAAAGAATGACTGGAATTGACTGAGAACTACAACAGCTTAAACTGGGACTTTCTTTATCTACATCAGTTATGAAATTTCCACAATTCTTTCCATGAACTGGTCACAAATTTGGAGTAGAAATACATATATTTGCATTAGAGTTAGTATTATATAAAATTCCAATGCAAGCTTATTCTAATCCTCTGGAAAAACTTAGGAAAATAGCAGAAATGTACACAGTTATTAAAAACATATTCCTTTTTTCCAGTTCACACCATTGCTCCTCATAAGATGGAGGAAAACAAGTAGCTTGGAATAAACTGGCAAATAAGCAAGCATTTGAAACTTTGGAAAATATTTCCTGTGGTGTGACTTAAATTATGCAAACTCCATCTAAGGTTTTATTCAAGCATCCTGAAGACAACTTGAAACTCCTCACTGACTTAAGGGGCTGCTGGATTGGTCCCAGTGGATGGGTAACTGGGGCATTAATGAGCTTGCTGTGGCACTAGGAGGAGAATACTCTGCTTGGGAATGTTCCCAAAGCATATGGTGCATGCTCTTGCTGAGACAAGCACTATCAAGTGTTTTACTTGCTGTAACTCAATGCACATCCGAGGCAAAAGATTTCCAACCTCATCCTGGAAGCCCCTGCATAAAAAGTCCCTTTTGCAGAAGTCCTTCCCAGCCTCCTCAGTCCAGCCCCATCACCAGCAAAACTGTCACCAATTGGCCCTAGGACAAGCTGCCCTGCAAATGGCAATGCTGATTTCATTTAGGCCTTGCTAAATTAAGGAAAAATATTTATTCACCAGCTTTTATTATTTAGCAAAAGAAAAATGTACCAAGCAACGGTCTTTTGTTCTAAAACATGAAGAATAGAAGGTTTTAGGAATTGGAAAGTTATTCTTCTAACCGGTTTTTTCTTTTAAAAATTGTTTTAAGCAATTTCTTTATTTTGTAAAAGAAAGTGTACATGTAGATAGAAGTTGCTTTTTATTTATTAGTGAGAATCAGAGAAAATAATTATGTTAATTAATTTGCTGTAGGACTGTTCGGGAGATTTAACGACCCGGAATGTTAATTTATATATCCAGATGTTGACATTTAAAACTGACCTCAGAAAAAAAATTCTTAACTAGAAGTTGCCCATAATGCCTTTTCCCAAAACAAGTCTCCTAGTTGAACCATGAGTCAAATAGTTACCATTATATAACAACGCTAAATTAAATATATATTAATGGTAAATAACTATATTTAATTTAGGTTACCATTATATAATAATGGCAAATGAAATAAATTGTAAATTAAAGAAAATAATTTGTTGCCCCTAACAATTGGCAATTTTCTATTTATTTTTATGAATAGGTTCCCAGCTTGATCTATTTTAAAATATGGGAGAGATGTGGACTAATCTGTAAGGGCAGTCATGCCAAGTTAAAAAGAAAATCCCAGTTTGTTGTTACTCATACGCCGTGTCATTTATAACATTACATCAAATTTGAAGGAAACTGCAAAGGTATCCAGCTTACTTGGAAAAACTGTGGCTCAAGATACGGGAAGAAAATCCACCTGCAACTGAAGTGGATGTTGAGTTTCCATCACCATTCCATAGAACCAGTTGGGTCAGCCAGCACAGATCAGTGCTCAGAGGTTGTGATGCTCTGGGCAGTGCTCCGTGGGGAAGCCCGGGTGGTCCCTGGGGGCCGGGGGAGGTGGAATGTCAGGGGGTTCCAGGGTCAATCGAGAGAGGACTGGGACACTGAATCAGTTATGCTGGGGGTGCCCACCCAAACCACATCCCGCTGGGAAGGAAGGAAGGAAGGGAGGGAGGGAGGGAGGGAGGCAGGCAGAAAAGAAAAGAAAAGAAAAGAAAAGAAAAGAAAAAGAAAAGAAAAGAAAAAGAAAAAGAAAAGAAAAGAAAAGAAAAGAAAAGAAAAGAAAAGAAAAGAAAAGAAAAGAAAAGAAAAGAAAAGAAAAGAAAAGAAAAGAAAAGAAAAGAAAAGAAAAGAAAAGAAAAGAAAAGAAAAGAAAAGAAAAGAAAAGAAAAGAAAAGAAAAGAAAAGAAAAGAAAGCAGACAGGAAGGAAGAACAGACAAAGCTAGATTCACTGTGTGACAGCACTGGGAGAAAGGTGAGCAGGAGAACGAGCCCAAAGCACCCCATGAAGTCAAAGGCAACAAAGACCAAAATCACATCTAGAAACTAAACTGGAGTATTGCTCTTCCCCCTTTTTGCAGAGGGGACAGGAAAGGATTGTACCTTGCTGTGGGGTTGGCACTGAGCTCGAGAGCATGTTTGCTTTCTGCCCTGAGCAAGCGCCGGCCCAGCAGTGCCACTGGAACGAGCAATTATGAGAACCACGCCACTAGGACTGACACCAACAGCGTTACAGGGACATCTGAGCATACTGTTGTACTCACCAAAGCATGAGAAGCAACATCACCCTCTCTAAGTTACAAATTAAAGAAGGTTTTTAATGTCCATCTGGTTTTGCTCAAGAGACAGTAAATTATTATTCCTCAAATGTCTGCTGAAGGCTTTAAGAGCTGCCCGACAATAGGATTTTTCCTAGCCTATAGATGTCACCTTTCATGTTATCTGAGATCAAAATGACGCATTCCCACTTTTTATACCTCGTTCTTTAAGGCAGTGTGACTGCTTGTTTACAGAGCATGGATACTAGCATAGCTCAGGGAACAGGGAATTAACAGGCACTATCCAGCAGAGGGGGCACGGTAACGCAAAAACCCCTCAGCCGTAGGGAGAGGAAATTTTCTATTAAAACCCACAATAACTGGCAATCTAAGTTTAATGTTTTAGCACATGGCATGGAAAAGGCAGAATTTAAACAAAAATAGAGATATATGAGAGAGGAATCTCAAACAAATACAAGTAGTAAAATTATTTATTTGCTGATATTTTCACTTGTAATAAGGCAAATGTAACTTAACTGCTAGAAAAATTAAAGTTTAAAAGAAGAGACCAAGGATTATCTTGAGAAGAGTAATAACATTTATTTTTAAATGCTGATTATGATTTAATAGAACTGGCTTCTTTAGCTGAAAGACTCAAGTACTGCTTTCAGTTTGATAGTGTACTTCCTCTTGTTCCTAGTGAAGTCATATATCACAAAAATAACCGATGCACCCATTCATATATATAATTTTTAGAGTTCGATATGATAAATCTTTCTAGATAGGTTCTGTCTTCTCTGCCTGTTACACTTTCTAGTCTAATCAAGCTCAAATATTTGTGTATTAAAAAAAGAAACAAGAGCTAATAAATTATCATAAACCACAGAAAGAACCCATCACACTTTGATGTGACTTACATGAACTACAGTAATTAAAGAAACAATGTAATATCTTAAAATTGTTGCCATCTTAAATGCAAACATTTCTCAGGGTGCATTTCATTAATATATTTATACCACAGGATTTTTTAATTAGTGCATCTAAATTCTAAGCTGTGCCACTGACTGTTATTTGACCTTTGGCAATTCACAGTCTTTCTAAGAGAGTTTCTGTTATCTTTGTAATGAAAATCATATTGATTTCACAGCTGGGTACAGTGTAACAGCAGCTTTGCCTGCTGGTAGAAAGTGGTTGAAATAAAAACATAATTTTAAAAGGAAAGAGAGAAGAAAGAACTGGATGTTCTGATCAGAAATGCTAACTCGAGAGAACTTGAGATAGAATATTTTCAGTTTAACTCTTATTTGTTTTCCAAAGAAAAAGCCAAGCATGATGAAGATTGGTTAGCTATACTTCCTTACAAGCCAACTTAACTTCTCTCCACAAACTAGCAGTAAGATTAACAACTGAAAAAAACATCTATACTGCTAAATATTGAGGACATCCCCATCAAGCAGATGTTTCATTTTGCTGTATTATGTCCTAAGGAAATGAGGGTTATGCATGTGCATTATCCATTCACTCAACTATTACCCCAATTTCCCTGGCAATTTTTCAACCTCTTGGAAAATTTCAACCAAATCTAGAACAACAGTGGAAGTCATAGAGATGTTAAAGACTTTTGACCACCAGATCCAACTGAGATTGTATGAAGTTTAATGGACACCTGATACATTTGCTAGTCGCACCTGTCCCTGCTCACTAAACTCCAGAAGCAGATGGAAGTAGGGCATTGCAAGAGGTTTCTATCCCCATTTGTCCTGGTTCTGGCATGGGACAGGGCTACTTGTTGAAGCAACCAAGAGGGATGTGGGCAGGACCCAGAGGTTATTCTGTACCATCTCACATGATTCCCAGGGGCCCTTCTGGGTCAGGTAGTGTGGTGGAGGGAGTGGGTGGATGTTGTTGGGGAAGTATGGTGAGCATTCATGTTTGATATTGTTACCATTACAGTTCATTGTAGAGTGGTTTTTTTTAATTTCATTGCTGTTTCCTGTAAATTGTTCTTATCTCAATCAGAGATGTTCACTTCTTGTGCTTCCAGTTCTCCTCTCCATCCCACCACAGGGGAGGGAGAGGGGAACAGGGGAATGAGCGAGCAGCATGTGATTTAGAGTTTTTCAGTGGGAACACTAAACTAGGAAATGCCATTCCTAAACCACAACAGCAATAATGGTTTAAAGACACAGCATCTTTATACTGAGAGGACAAGTTGGTCCACAGAAAGCAAAGGTGTCATCTTGGGAAAAAGTCTGAAGAATTATTTCTTGAGCATACTAGAAGTGAAACTGTCTTGCTTATATACTTGTGTATTCCACTGCTCTTCAAGAATATCTTATTTCATCAATCCAACATAAATTCATTTATTTTTACACAATTGTATTTTAGTAATGTGTTAAGATCACAATAAACTTATTAAATTATTTTAAAAACATGGTGACTTCATTAAGGATATTAAAATTGTAGTCCAAACTGCCTAACTTCAAAAATGTCTCATTAGAAGTTCCTTACTGTTTATGACCAAAGTGTTCTCATGATCCTCTATAGTCACATAAATCCAACACAATAACTTTTAGAAAGTTTTACTGTCTTTTTTCTGTCTGACAAATACAAATACCTTTTGCTAGGCCAAGACAATCCCTATTATCCCACAACAGCCAACAAAGTGTCTAGTACAGGTAGGCTCCTTAAAAGCCCAGCTCATTTTCAGCTACATGGTGGCCACTCTCAAAAACTTAGTGTGTGGTATGGACAGTGACCAAGTAGAAACAAGAAAAAATTAATTAACCTCAGCCACACATGCTCACACAGACACATGCATCCCCAAACAAACAGATAAACCTATGTGCAAGAAGATAGTTGATGTCAAGAAAGACAAGGGTAACAAATAACATAAATATAAGGAACTACTGGAGAGGGTCCAGCAGAGGGCTATAAAGGTGACAAGGGGAACAGAATATTATTCAAGAGTGATGCTATCCTCTTATGAGGGTAGGATGAGAGAGTTGAGCCTGGGTAGCCTGAAGAAGAGACAACTGAGAGGGGATCTGATCAATGTACATAACTATCTTCAGGGAGGTGTCAAGAGGATGGGGCCAGATTCACTTCAGTGGTTCCCAATGATGGGAACAAGGGGCAACAGGCACAAACTGAAACACAGTAAGTTCTATCTGAATATGAGGAAAAATGTCTTTACTTTGGGGGTGACAGAGCAATGGAATAGACTGCTCAGAGAGATTGTGGAGCCTCCTTCCAAGGAAATGCTCAAAACCTGCCTAGACACACTTCTGTGCAACCTGCTCCAGGTGAACCTGCTCTGACAGGAGGGTTGGACTAGAGGATCTCAAGAGGTTCTTTCCAACTCCGAACATTATGTGGTTCTGAGAAATGTCTGTGAGATAAGAAAGAGCTTCAAAGTGTGGTTGGAACTACCTGGAAGAGTCTGGGACTCACCAGCTCCACCACTCATAAATTACCTGTTCTGTCTAATGCAGATTTCCCCAGAGCTGTGGAAAACAAACCCCAGATTGGAGGACAATTTGAAATCCACAAACTTTGTAATATTTATGAAGTTCTGAATATCACTGAGGGAGGTGGGAAGGCATTGTTACCACAGACATGGGGAACAACAGACCAGAATCCAAAACCACCCTTTCATGTTTTTTTCTGTGAAGACTGCATATAAGGCAGATAATAGAGAATCAAATGTCCCTCTGCCTTTCCCACACATTAAGCAAGATTATTTTTGGTATTGTATTGCCCCATCATTGGGAAGAAGAACTGCACCAATACAGTTCATCACAGGTGTCTTACAGAAGTCTGCACAGGGGCCACTGGCTTTGCAGGAGTACAAGATACCACTACAA
The DNA here is from genome assembly GCA_034336665.1 of Luscinia megarhynchos. NCBI lineage: Eukaryota > Metazoa > Chordata > Aves > Passeriformes > Muscicapidae > Luscinia > Luscinia megarhynchos. The sequence goes on from CM067564.1 coordinate 70,712,895, forward strand.
CACACAAAAAAATACAACGCAAAGTTCTGGGAAAGGCAACTGCTGGCTGTTGAAATTTGTTTCATACTTCTAGGAGTTACTGCTATACAAATACACTGGTGATATTACAGACATCCAGTCTAAGAGCTACTAGTCTCATACTCAAACCTTGATTACAGAGAATTAAGCCACTTAATCCAATTTTCTCTAAAATTTGTCACCTACTTTTGTAAGTCTCATTAAGGTTCATGCAAATATGCACCACCATAGAATCAGTCTGAAATATTATGTAGGGTGCCACAGTATATTAAAGCACTATTTTTAAAACATGGGTTTCTGTCACTATGTAGTAAACCCCAGCTGAATCTCAGGGATGGAAATAAGCCCACATGTGTGCTGCAAGTCTTCCTAAACAGCTACATCACCAAAGGCACCCATGGGGGTAAGTATATCATGAGCCCTAGATTACTCACCATGCTGACACAATGCTCTCTAAGAGCAGGGGGTGTGAGCTACTTATGCCAGACTTAGGCCACTTTAAGAGATGGTGTCTTTCCCTCCAAGATGCACTGTCTTCCTCCAACAGCAAGTGCCATGTCTGCATCAGAAACCTCGGCCAACACAGCTGGGCTGGTGCCAAGACGTCTGTGGCTCTGGGGAGCACAGCACCTCCACTCTGATCCTTACATCCCAGCTCAGCACCTCCTATAACACTTGGGTTCTGCTCTTCCCAAGGCTTTGTGTCAGCCCCATCATCAGGTATTGCAGTGGATTCATCCTCTACCATGCCTTTAATAGTATTTTGTCTCACAGAAGAGCTATGAAATGCCCCAGCAGCATGTATGGATTTAATAATAAAACCAGCAAATGAAACCACCTTTCTAAATTTCAATGGGTACAGCAAGAAACATTAAAAAAATCTCTGCTATTTAGGAGTATCTGTTTAGCTGCTATCAAGGTATGTATTTAACTTCTAAAATTTCTGATTACCTGATGGGATATACTATGGCTACTACATTTCAGAGAAACAAATATTTTTGTGGTAAATGTTCTTACCACAAAGCTCTCAGATACAATTTTTTTCCCTGAATGCAAGAATTCACATGAACCTGCTTTGTAAAACAAAGTGTAGGAAAAAAAAACAGAGCCAAAACCAAAACTGAAAAAGTACCTCTCGAGAAGGTACTCAGATGAAGAGAAAGAAATTCTTACCCACAGACCACTATGGACCATTAAGGATGTGCCAAACTGATACTCACTTATCTAGGTTAATGAGCCATCTGTTGCTATGAAACAGTTTAAAATCTATTGTGTCTATGGAATGCAAGGAAATGTACCTGTAAAACCACTTTGAACATGTGCCTGAGCTCCATCAGAGAACAGGAATACCCAGAATAGAGGTACTGATTTTAAAAATATAACAAAAACCTTTGAAGTCTACACCCAAAAAACCCAAGGAAGGACAGACAGTGTTTCCTATGAGCCAGGACCCAAGACCCAGATGAGCATGGTTCCAGTGGCACCAAGTGCAGTTTGTTGCTCAGCTCTGATGGTTGGTGTCCTTCCTCAGGATCAAGATCTGCTGAGGTCTAAGCAGCGAAAGGAGAAAGAAACAGAACGGTCAAGTCAAATTTCTGTGACATTCTGCAGTAGAAGTGCTATGTCCCAGTCATATCAGAGGCAATGTAAAGAAACTGCACTCAAGTTATAATCTGAAAAATGAAGAATGCCCAGAATTAAACAAATAAATCAATTTTAAACTTTGTGTCAGGAGTATGTGTTTGAGAATCATGATTTACAAGTCTCAGTCAGCCACCCTGGCCCAACCATTTTATTCTGGAAGACTCAACTGCAAATACAGTAATAAGGACTTTTAAAGTTATCTCTGAAGTGTCTACATTTATCCTTTTAGATTTTTAATGGATTTCACATGATACATACAATTTTTGAGAACTGAAGTGCTACTTCCAATATTTCCAGTTAAATGAAATTTTTAAAATAGAAGGAATGATACAATAAAAATCTAAATTTATATTTAGCATTCTGAATGTAATTAGGGCATTCGATTGATTTCTGAAGTTCCCACATGAGTGATCTACAGTGATATCATTCAGTACAAGAGTAACAGGTGCCGAAAAAGTAATTTTAAACAAATGATTTTTATCACATTATCTGTTTTTCCCTATTACAGCCAACTTTCCAAATATTTCTGTGCAATTATCTAAATGAAGGTGTATCAAAAAGTACTTTGTTCCAAGATGTATTTCCATTTTTCATTACAAGATCACTGGAGCATTGTTTGCTCTCTTTTCTACAGAAGGATTTTATCACTGCTTGAAAACACGAAGAAGATACTGTAAGAAGTGTACATGAATCCTATGTTTTAAAGTACAGTTTTACTACAAGAATAAAATATACAGAACTAGAAGGGACCTCCAGATGACACCTAATACATTCTCCTGCCTGCAGGAAGCAGTTTTTCAAGTACTCTGATCTTACAGATCTCCAATTGAGATGGAAACTCCAAAGGCTTGCCAAGCAATTTACTCCCTATCCTCACCATTAAAGTTTTCTGTAATTTTAAAAATAAATCTTCCCTGCTGTAATTTAGCCTATTACTTCTTGTTCTATCAAACAGAGGCAGAGGAAATAGATTGTTCTTTTCCTCCTTGGAGGAACCTCTTGTATTATAGTGTCTTCGTTCTATCTTTTCTGTCAGACTAAATGAACATAATTTATATTTTTTTTCTTTTAGGTTATAATTTCTACACTTCTGTATTTTTTTTCACTCTCCATTGGACTGTTTCCAGTTGATTGTCATCTTTCCTCAAGTCTGGTGTCTAAAATTGGACATGATGTTATAATTCAGTAAGAAATTAAGATTTGTTAGTCCTAGATTTCATCTGATTATTTAAATAATGAAGCTAATCATCTCCCAGGAGAAGGATACCAAAGCTCTCATTCTAGTAATTGTCCTGCTGGAAACCAAAGTCGAAAGTTAGACTAATTAAAGCACAGTTCAGTGAAAATCAATTCAAGGGAGTATGTTTTCCTTTTGGATTTGTGTCTTAAGTCTGACTGAGCAAACATCTAAGAAAACACAAACTCTGGTTCAAGTTCTTTTGCATCAGACTATTTCTATGAGCTTTTCACTAAGAAAGTGTCCACTAAGAGTGAAACTCCTATGAAGTCTTTCCCTCAGTGCTGTTTATCTGCCTGTAAGAGCATATTTCCAGGTTCATGAAAACATAAACATGGAAGCTGCCCAGGTATGAGCCTCTGGGATAATAGCTGGAGTAGATGGAGGAAGAAGGAGCAGGAGGTGACAGCAACTGGACCAAAAATAGCTGGTGCAGGTTTTAATACCTGATTCAGGATTAGGCTGTGATTTTACAATTAGTTCTGTTGACTCTGAAAAAACAGCCCTATCATAAGCCCACCTCACGAGATATTCTGAACAACAGCATGATTTCCTAAGCCCTACTTCTCAGAGACTACATGGCTTCCTTGCAAAAGTTGTGAGCTATATAAACAATGCCTTACTATGCCCTATCTTGTTCTACAGATTTTAGATCTCCTATTGTATTGAAGCATTTTTAAGTTTTAAATGAGACATGCACGTGAGAACATATATTCCCTTTCTTTCTTCTTATCTGTCCTCCCTCATTTAATTGCTCTACTCTTCTCCCAAGAGAAAAATATCCGTGCTTTTGAGAGCAGGATCCCGACATTCAACATGCTGCCATTTATTTCCTTCTTACAGTACTTTTAGTAATAAATTCTGTTGTATATAGGTGGTGCCACTCAAGGATTACATAAGCTATTCATTATGTGAGACAACAGGTCAGCCTATTTATTCATTCCTGGAGGACTGAGGAATGAATGCTTCTATCACCAATTATGATATCAATTCCACTGTTAAGAGGTGACTGTGACTCTAGGATTTTGGTCACAAATAAGTAAGATGGTAGTGGTATTTCTATTTGCATTAATTTGGAAAACTTCTGTAGCAGACAGCATTTTATATGATCACTGTTTTTAAATGTGTTTGATATTTCAGGTTACATGAATACTGGGGAATTCAGGAACAATGCCATGAAACTTGAACAGTACATCAGCCTTAAGAAGCAGCTTCAGCCTATTGAGGAATTGTCAATCACTTATAGTTACTCCGATAACTTTGGTATTAAGGACTACACACGCTGTTAATTTCAAGAAGCTGTCTTGATATTATGAATCACCTCTTCAAAAGGCATCTACTTTCTCTCCTAGTGATTATAGAGGAACTTGGGAGGTTATTCCTGCCATCAACTATCCAACAATAGGTACTTAACATGGCCTCCCTTTTTTTTCTTTGCCAGAGTTAAGACACTTCAAATAGAGTACATAATGTGATCAGTGAAAGGTGGGATCCAGGAGACCAAATGGGAGAGGATGTAAAATCTCAATGAAAGATTTTCTACACAGCAAGCAATGACTAACTTGACAAATAAATCACAGCAAGACCAAAGACAAAACAGGCTGATGAATGGAGCAGGCAGAAAGAGATAAATATGATAGTGAGAGAGAAAATCATCTTGTCTTGACTATGTAAGAACAGAGATAAGGACTAGGATATTACTGGAGGAACTGGAAGTGATTGGCAAAACAACTGGAGCCTTGAGCTGCTAGGTCAAGGTTTTACTAAATAAAAAGATGTTAAACAGAAGCCCAGATTAAAAACTTTATAAACTAAATCAGGAGAATTGGAGCAAGACACAGGGACAGGGACAGGTATTAGAGCAGACTGGCAGAAGTTGGGGAGACAGTGGCAGACTAATATATAGCAGTGGAAAAAGGTAGAAAGGTGTCTCAGCCTCAAGTTTTATTTGTTGTTAGAAAATACGTGTTTCATCACCACTGAAGTTGGATACATGAGAAGAGTAGACTACTTATGAGTTATTCCATCACATGTGGTGAAGTCAAAGTTTCTAGAGGTAGATAAAGGTGCTAGGTTATCTATTTTGGTCTCACATCTACACTAACACCACACCCTCTCTCAGTAATGACTGCAACATTTATGTCTGAGTTCTTATTTGAAGATGGATACAGGATTGGTGGTTACACTATTTAAAATTTCCACACCATTCCTATCTGAATTTGACTTTACTTTTGAAACACTGGCATGTCACACATCTTTTTTTTTTATGCATGTAACCATTCTGTTCTACCCATAAAATTATTTGATGCAAGCAAACTACTGCCTTCATAACAATTCCATAAAGATATTTACACAATAAAGAACCAAGCCCACAATTCCTACCATTTTTTTCTTTTTTTCAAATCTCCTCCTGGGAATAGGGAAAATTTCTAAAGCAGAGAAGATTGTGGACAAAGAACCCATAAAGCTTTGCTTAAACCACAGTAACAAATTGTTTTGATATTGTTTATTCTTTAAATACGTTGAATGCATACAATGTAACTAAATAAAATGTGGGATGAATTTGAAGAAATTTCAATATTTTCGTTTTACTGGATGTTACCATGTAAACAGGATGTAATGTTTACTTACTATAAAGCCCATGTTAAGGACATTGTAGAACAGCGATTTTCAAATTGCATTTAGTTAAAGACTAGGGAAAAGGCAAGTAGCTCACCAGCTTCTTACAGGTGCAAAACCAGCCTACTGAATTCATGTAGTGAAAAAATATTCCTGCAAGCATACAACCTGCTTTAACCTGTGAATTTGGAACAGGGCAGAGATACAATACTTTTTACTTGGCACCAGTTCTTGGAAGGTTCAAAGATGCTGCAGAGCTTCACCATCTCCAATGAGGCACTTGTTGGTAGTTACTCACATTTCTATGAACCTAAACTTTTGCCACAAGGCAAGGAATCTTAGCCTTATTATTTTGATAGCCCTTGAAATCTGCTAGCTCACCTCTTAAGTCTAAATGAGATTCCCAATACAGGAAACTCCCATCCTGCCCCACCTGCAGGCTAAAGCACAACCCCTCCATCAAAAGCTTGGAAATAGGTAGCTGCAGACAAGAGCACTTGGCACAGGCCAGGATATGCTCCTCAGCATGCCCCAGTGGCACAGCAAGTAGGAAACTCCCCTGGAATGCAGCCATTCCCCACTAGCTTGCTTGGGCAGCTTCCTGATCAGACGTTTCTGTGAAATCCACTCCCACTTCTCCTCCCACACTGCTAAGGAAGCCTCTGAACCTTGAGCTGGGCTGTGACTTCCTCCAGGCAAAGGGCATCTAGAATTACACAGTGTGATGCAGAGCAGAGGAACAAATAACCTGTCTCCACCATTTCAACCGTAGAGTAAGTGGGGGTGGAAGCATTCCTATCAAGACCTGCCTGTTGACACAACTCCAGAAGAAAGAGTAGTTCCCATCCCAATTCATACTCCTTGGGATAATTAAAGAAAAAAAACAAACAGCAAAACAAAAAAACAACACAACAGACAACCAAAGAGGATATAAATTCCTTAGATTTAATGCCTCTGCTAATTTATTCTCTAATCTTCATCTGCAAGATAAAGCCTTCAAGGGCCACTCCATCTGCGCCAAACCATGGTGCTAGTGGTTGCTATAAGGACCCACAACTGCTTGCCACTGCTTTGGGCCATTCAATTTTTTGTCTTTTTCACCTACCTGCCAACAACATGGTAAAGAAAACATGGAATTGGGCATTAGACAAACAACCCAACTGTGATGAAGGACGAAGATAGAAAATGGCACAATATTTGGAGAAAACAACATGGTTTACAAGTCCGAGGTCATTTGCCTCTTTCCTGTACATGTTGATTCATCAGACTTATTTTTCTTCTCTCTACTTTATCTAACACATTTGCAGCTTTGACCCAATCTTTTCAAGTTTTTCTCTGTTCCTGAGAAGGGGCATAGTGGCAGGAGGTCCAGAATAATAAGATAAGGTTGTTCCTCCATTCACAAGCCAGTAAACAAATTCACAGACAGAATTTAGCATGCATTATATAACAACATGCAGTCAGAATATGTACCCAATATGGATTTGGTACAACACTTGAAAAACTGTTTAGAATCTGTCAGCCAACTTAATCTCAACGTTCTGGAGCTATTTGAAAAGCAAGCTTGCTAAAGTGTAAATATGGCTCTCATTAGAGCCATTTTTCAGTAAGAACACTGAAGGCACTTATTGCATTTAAATGCTGAATGCACCACTGACTCACATATCGACCATGACCAGTTCATGCATAGTAGAACTATGCCACACACAGCTGGCATTACCAAGCTGGTAACTTGCAGCTAACTCAGCCAGGCTGAGAGTTGCTGCCCCAACTGCAAATGCAATGCAAACTGCACCACAAACTTCTTTTTAAGTGCTTCAATTCACTCTCAAACAAGTGAGGAGAAATATCAAGGGAATGTGAGGGTGGAATCCATCTCATCCACCTTGACATACCTACATCAATGAAGTTTTAGGGAGTGATTCATCTGACTAAAAGTAGATGCCTGCTTTAAAATGAGTTGACTCACTTTATGGATAATATTGACTGTTTTGACTAGATCCCTATTGACCATGACTTCAGGCCTATCAGCTGCCTCTGCACACTCTAAAATAGGAGAGAAATTCAATGAGTTTGACTGAAGGCAGGGATATTCCAGGACATGATCAAGTAAACTAGTAGCTAATATATAGTCTTTCAGTTCTCATTTTAGAGGAAATATCAATGATTCTACAGAGACATCACCACAGCAGGAATTACACCAAGATAATATAGATAGTCATTAAATAAGCATTAATTAAAAATTAGGGGGAAAAAAGAGGTAGAAAGAAGTTATTTATTTTTAAAATCTTCCATAAGTATAAAGCTGAGTTTTTAACATGATTTTATACTGTGTATATGCATACCAACCATATATACACCATTTGTGAATATTCACTAAGAACCAACAAAGTATTTTTATGTAATCAGTCCTGGCACATTAGGAAGATTGCATGTTTGATAGTTTTCAGATTATATCATAGGCTTTAAACTATTGCTTATAAAAAGATTCCTATCTTGAAATTTCAAAGCTCTTCAAATAGAAATTATTTTCTTAACTATGGAGAAGAAGATTTATAAGTGACAACTTTTTTTATAGAACCACATTCTTGTGACCAGCATGTGAGTGATACTTTTAGTATATGCACTGGATATGGCATGTTTTTTTGATCATAGAACCTCTTCTAAAACAATTAGAGCCACATAATTTTTCTTACAGAGCATGATATAATTGAATCCAAGAATTGTAATCTGATATGTATTTTTTCCTTTTCCATTTGGCAAATCTTATTTCCCCTTCCCCATAATCATAATAAAATATAAACCAGCATGTTGATTTGTTAACAAACCACTGAGGAAAGGAAGAAAGTATATATTCTAACTGTTTTATCATAGAGAGAGAGGCATTAGCAAACAAATGATGAAATGCTGTATTTAAGACAAAATACAAGAAATATTTTCAAGTTACCAAAAGTTAAAAACAAGGATTTTTTTTTAAATATAAGGATTATGATTATCCACTTGCTTGTATTTGTCCTATTACCTATACCTGTGGAATCTGCTACAAAACTGTGAACGATTACACTAGAAGAAGGAAAAATCATATATTCCATGAAAGTATGTATCGTGTTTATTAATAAAAAGTTTTTATAAAAAGTTTTCTTATAAAATGTATAGAATTTGATCAGTCATGAAGAGATAGACTTTTTTCCCAACCACTACGTGTAGAATGTGCACAGTAGCTACAAGTATGCATTAACTATTAGCAGATAGGAAACTCACAAAGGAAAACAACAATTTAAAGTCCTGAAAACAATAGAGCCACTCCAAAACATCTTCCTACAACTGTCCTACAGCCACTTCCTACAACCTCCAATCTCATTTCAACAGGAAAGAAAACGTCCCTCAAAGCAATCCTGATCAATCATCCTCTTACGTCTTTCATGTCTTCAGGAGAGAAGCCTGCGCTCTTTGAAAACAGATGCATTTTTTTCAGTTGACTATTATGAACCAGATTAAAAAATATATTCAGACCTTAGGGTTCTTAATTGAACGTTGCAGATCTCGAATGAAAACTCAGCTGCCATCTTGCAGAGTTGAGATGTGTAGGTGTCTCATCTTTGGCATTAGCGCTCTTTGACGACAAGGGTTCGAGCAGGTCTGCAGTGGTAAATCATTGCTATTTGCTGGTCTTTGCTTCTCTTCTCTGATTTTTAATCACCTTCTTGCACTTCATGACCTCAGAAATTGTTTCCAGGAGGAGAAATCCTCCAGGAGGCTGAGGTTAGAGCTCTTAGCTTTAGTTCCCTAAATTCTCTTTCTCGGCCTTCTTGGAGATGGGTATGACCTTTGCCTCTTCTGTCCATCATGGACCTCTCCAGTCACCAGACAAAGTTGATGGGCAGAACACTCATGCTGCCATTGGCTAGATTTCATATCTGCAGTCAGTCTAGAGTGTTCTGTTCATCCATATTGGGCTTGCACCACCTGTGCTTACCTTTCTTGACTTGGAAAGGATCAGTTCTGCGTTTTGAGAAGGTTGTTCTTGAAGGTCAACTAGCCGTGCCAGAATAACTGACCGCCTCTTACATGATCCTGTCCAGCAGATTCCCAAAAAAGTTGAAATTTGCCCTTTTGAAATCAAGACTGGCAATTTTAACATTTTTTCTTGTTTATCTCAGGATTTTAAACTATACAAACTCAGAGTTGCAGCCAAAATTACCTTCAATCTCTACACCCTCAGACAGATTGTTCATGAGTTAAGTCCAGCCAGGGCATCTCCTCCAGTTACCTCACCAATCACCTATGTCAGGAAATTGTCATTGAATTTCCTGCACTTAATCCATGCTTCAAGTGCTGACGTGTTTGGAACCTGGTGTTCATAGAACAAGGAATTGCACTTTCACTGTTTTGACAGCAGAGATCTCACTTCACCTTCAAAAACTGAATATCCTTAGCACCTGCCACAGGGGGAATCTTGGGGAGAAGGTTCCTCTAGCACAGCTGTAGTGCTGAGGAATACTGTGGCTCTGATGCAAAGGGCTAGTAACATATTCCAAGGATAAATGTGATAAGGAGGTTAGAAATGTGGTGCCAAGGCCTCTTGTGACAGGTGCTACCTTCATCACCTCTACTGAGGCTAGGAGTGGACGAGGAGACTAAGGGAACATTCTCAGGTTGTTGGTGCCAGCTTGCAGGGCAGCCCTACTCATGTTGACTCCTATCCATTCACCAGTGTCCAAGGAACACACAGCACACCAAGACTCAACAGTGCCAAGTGGCATGGTTGCAGTCACTTCATGAAGGCTTTTACCAGGTGCAAAAATACTGGATATGACTCCCTGTTGCTGTATTTCACTTGTTAATGAGCTTCCTTTATCATTTCATGTGCCCAAGAAGTCTTGACATAGTGAGTATTAGAGCTGCTTCCTTGAAGGAAGGCCCCTTAGGAGAATGGCCCCATATTGATTCAGCAATGAAGGGTTTTGTCAGTTCACAGCTCCTGCTATTTAATGTGGTCATTGAATTCTGAATTTAATGATGTCTTCATAACTTTCCAAGTCTGTAATTCTGCTATTCAAGCTCCTGAACTGTTCTTGTTCTAAAATAATGATGAACATTTATCAGAAATACATGACCTTCTGACTACTTAAGGCTCCTGGTTTGCACAGGAGATGACAGGACCTAGACTTTTTAAGCCATGCTGAGTGAAAAGTTGGCTTTGGAGTGAACTTGTAGAGGCACATCCATATCTTTAATGTCTAATAAACACAAAACAACTCTCTCCCTGTCTGATACTCAGTCACCTCAGCACTGTCCCCATGAGAAATTTGTGTGGGGCATTCCTCAAATCATGTACTATGTAAAAGGGGGGAAAGTCTCTAACCTTGAGTAATGGGGAAGAAATGGTTGGTCCTAGAGGTAACAGTCTCTACCAGGAAGCATTTACATTCTTAAGCCAAGCTCTTTCAGTTACCTCCATGAACAATTTTATACATTAAAAATCCCATAATGTTACTGAAGATTTCACAAATACGTAGTTGTTTTTAAATTACAGGAAAGTTCTCTAGAAATAGGAAAATACTCTGTGTGAAAACAGTGTTTGGTGTCAGTTGAAGAGTCATGTTTAGTAAATCCATTTTTAATAATTAGCTGTTTCTGATTTTTTTTCTACCATTTAAAACAAATAAAACTTCAAATAACTATTTGGAAAAACAAGATTAAAAGGATTTTAAATGAAATTAAAAACTTTAATGGATGCTAACTGTATGGGAAACATCAATGGCTACAGTAAAGGAAAATTGTGATGTTGCCCTCTCAATTTAGTCTTGGCAGTTCTGAAGTACCTTGCTCCTTTTATTTTATATGAATTGAGGAACTAGAACCTGGTTTAGAAGGAAACAGCAGTAAAGTGAGAGAGAAATTCTATTGTAACAGCAAATGGTTTATATAGTGTTTCTCAGTTGCATGTGAAGTGCAATAGCATAGATTTTTACCCAAAATATGGCACTTTTGCTTTTAAAAGAGGGAAAAGCAAGTTATCCTGTTTCTTCATTTCCATTCCTGACTTCCCATATCCTCTGCCTAACTTGCATAATAAATGCAGATTCTTTTTAATAACGTCTTATTGTAAAAAAATAGTTTTCATTGAATAAAATGAGTTTGACTACTCTGAGCTTGTCTCAAGGTCTAGACTGCACATTTCTTCTTCATTCATATGCAGAGGCATTTGGCTTATCCTTCTGGAGCTTTCCAAGGCATTCAAGAAATTTAAAGGTCATACCTGCACTGGGACTCTTACAGTGGATTGCATTATTCTGCAGAAACCAAGCCATTAGCTGTTGAAGATAGAGGAGGTGTGAGGATTATGATGATGATGCACTATTCTGGGCCCCAGACAAACCCTTTTGCAACACTGGAATGGTAAAATTTTCACTGTGAGCTGTTAGAAGAGCTACCTCTACCCATTTTTCTTAAGCACGGCCTGGATTAATATAATTGCATGAGGAAGGGGAGGAGCTCTAATTGAAAATCAACAGTTAAAAGTCTGAACTTCTTTTTCAGTTGCTTTACTGTTTGCAACATAAAATTATAATCTGGGACTAACTGTAATTTCATTCACCCCTCCACCCTTATGGGGGTGTGTCATGAATCTCCAGGCAGATGTTCTGTAGCTCCAGTGGCAAAGTGCTGGTGAGAGGAGGTTGAGGAAGTGGAAGATGGAAAGAAGTCTAAAATGATGATGAGAATTACCAAGGGTTAAAACCAATGGGTCTATGGGAGGGCAGCAGTAGACAAGGCAGTGTTTTAGTACTTCAGCATTCAGGTTTAATATTGACTGAAAACATTAATCTTACCAAAATCAAGCCTATGATAGATGTCCTCTGTCCCTCTCATCTACATGAAAAATGTAGGAAGCATACCATTCTTACAACATCCCTTACTTACAAGACTTTACACGTGGAATTTATTTTATATATGCATTTATTTTAAAACATAAAAATAAAGGGGGAAAAAAAATGTATATAGGTAAAGAAAATCTTAATATACATGTGCCATGGTCCAAAAGACCCTATATTAGATTGTTCAAAAGTGGAGGAGAGAAATTTATTTCCAAATCTCAGTCCTGAAAATATCCAGCAGGATCTCTTTATGCTTGACTCTTCTCCATCAACCCCCACTTCCTCAACTTTCTCCAAGGCCTGCAGACTCCAAATTTTAGGTCTTTGGATACAGTGCAAAGTTTGGAGGCAAACAGACTGAAAGCTGGCAACAGAAGGAAAATATAACATGATTGTTATCAGCCAAAAAGCCTTTTCCAACTCATTTTTTTATCATCTGTGTCCATCCCACATGGACATGCTGCGCATAAAACAAAAGTTTATTTTCTGTTCCCTTTTTCTTAAAAACGCCACAAGATGACAGTCGTACCCCACCTCCCCTGAAATAGAAATAAGGGCACAGTTAACAATTCAGCCAGGTGCACTCCTTTCAAAATGCCTCTGACAACTGGGCTAAGCAAACTAGAGGAAATAGTTATCAAAAGAGGCACCATTTTATCATCCTTTTAAGGAGCAACAAGGAAGTGCTAGCAGCACCTAATTGCCTTGACTTCAGATTTCTTCTACTCCCTCACCAGTGATAACAAGGTGGACAATGTTCTCTCCTGCTGTTACCTGAATCGTGTGGGTGCTGGAGCCTTTGAAGGAGGACTGGAGGAAGAAGGAGTCCTGTTTTCCTCTGATTCTTATTTCTACATTCTCGTGCACTGATGCTGCCTTCACACAGTGGCAAGCAAGTCCATTTAAATGACAATTTTTCGTCCTGTAAATTTTCAGCCGAATTAATCTTTAACTATGTCGCAGTACAGGTGTGTGAAATGCTAATGCCAAGAGGAATGAAGGAAGAAGAGGACGAGGATGTATGATGTGCTTCTTTTTGGAGGCAGCATCTAGTTTAAGCTATTAAGAAATTGTGGAACAACTTGTTGTTACCTAACGACTAAGAGTGGTTCCAGAACTTGCCATTAGTTTTGAGTATTTAGTGCATAATTGTAGAAAGCAACCCTGCTGGAGGGAAAAGCTATCACTAACATTCAGAAGCTGGCTAATCCGACTACAGATGCTACAAATTCATGAGATACTAGTTTAGCAAGACAACTACTGCACTAAGCTAGCAAAATCATTATTTATATTATTTATCTGAAGCGTTTTCTGCACCAGGGATTTACCCAAAACCTCAGTTACCTATAAGGAAACAGCACCATGAGTGACCCTTGTTGGTCAAGGGGAAGATGTGGATACTGTGCACGTATATTTTCATGTCTCAGAGGTGAATCAACTGCCTCCTTAGTTATATTACATTCCATATTTTGAGGTGATGTGACTTTTATATCAAAACTTGTCCAATAAAAGTTAGGAGTTGTATGTTAAGATTTTTCTTCCCCAGAGGTTTAAGGGGCTCTTAAAGAACATGGAATATTTGTCCCCAAATACTTTTATGTATGAGGAGTCTTAAGTTAATACATAATCTGGCACACAATTCAAGAGTGACTTCCTGTAGTAGCTAGTTTGTGGTAATGACATGTCATTTCTGCAGATTGTGTAAACTGCTGGCTGTTTTCACACTTCAATAAAATCTGTTTGCAGAGCTTGTACTTCTCCTTTCATTACAATTAGGCAGAAGTTCAAACAACAAAACTTTATTGTTCATGTCTGTAAGTTAAATAACAATTGCAAAGTATAAAATGTTTTAAACCAATATAACAATGTGTAAAACACTTCTAGGTTCTACTGAAATTACAATGTACTTTCAAAGTGACTGATGTGCAAAGGAGTCACACAAGTGCCGTCTGTTTGCAGACATCTCCTCTCCACACACCCCTTATTTCTTGTCTAAGTGGTTCATCATAGAGTATATGAGAAAGAGCTTAATATGGCTAAGTTCTGGGATCAAACACTACAAATATATATACATTCAAACTGTGCTTTGTATCTTATATTCAGACCAAAAAATGTTAACCATCTATTTCTCTCTTCCTACTTTACAAAAATGTTGAAAACTCATGTTTTAGAGATCAAGCTATATATAAAGTTCTTTAAAGTTGTAAACCCTTAGTAAAAGTTAATTGGCAGCACTGCTGCAGAATATGAACTCAACTGGTGAGTTTCTTTGCAACTATCTTTACTTACCATCTTTGAGCAGTGAACTGGCAGCACTTTCGTCCAATTAGTTTTGACATGAATGAAAGATGATAAAGCAAACTGTTTAATCAGTACTTAAATCCTGACTACTTTTAAACATCCATAAGACATTACACAGAATACTAGTACTCCAGTTTTAAGAGATGATCCAACACTTTCTGAGAAACAATGCTCAACTCCTGGCCTCCAGTTTTAACAGTTATACCTGTATATACAAACCCCGTTTAGGTAGTTGAGTTCAGGTCTTGGAAGCAACGCTGGGAGCTGTGACTTCCAGAGCTCCTGTTCTCTGGCTGATAGGTGGGGGCACCAGCACAAAGAACAGTGCACAAGTGAGGCTGGTACAGTGCTGCATTTGATAGTTTGTGCTCCAAATGTGCCACCCAAGATAGCTGGCCTGCAGTGGCCACTCCTCCTGACACACCCAGGCTCCTGCACATGCCTATTTACTACTTCCTTTCCAAATGTTAAGCTTCCCATAGCTTTATTTGCATTTACAAAGCTGTGGGTGTTAAGATTTACAACTACTCCATATTAAAGATCAGCAAGCTTTACTAAGGCAATAACAACCAAATTAGATTATCAGTGGCTTTGCTTTAGTTAATTTTAAAATTTGTTCCTAAAATCCAATGCACAGTTTGCTGGCGTGGCAATGGACAAAACTCCATCACACAGGACACCCACTTTCAAAACACCTAGAAAGCTGCAGTGTTTCAAAGTGCATGACAGCTTTATAAAAGGCTGGTGACTGCACAGCATATGTTTTTTGGTGGAGTTTTGTCATGTACTAAGGCAGGGGGAGATGTGCTGAGCCATATAAAATCCTGCCTGCCAATTTTTCCTTCAAAAATTTGCTAACATCACATCCTCTCACTTTCCATGAAAAGATGGTGGAGGATATTGAAGCTGCTTCAACGATTAGTTTGAAAAGTGCCTGTTTCTCTCCAGCCATCACTGAACCAGTTGCAGGTATATAAAAGTTGGCTCCACTGACCTCTATACTTAGGAACCACAACTGGCCACTGAAACCAGCAAGAACAAACAAAAAGCATCTCTTTCTTTCTGCCTCTTCCTCAGAATCAGAAGAGCACCAAAAAGCAGACCTCCGGTGACTCTTCATTACAACAGATGTTCAGTATGTCATCCAAACACCCAGTGGAGTATTTAATGAAAAATGTTTTTTACAGAACAGTGTTATTGAATTCAAGCCATAAACCTCTTTATTCTATTGTAATTGTGCTTATGAAGATCATATACTGGAAATGGAAACTCTTCCCTCTCCCCAACTATAGGTTTGGTTTGTGAGGGTTTTTTTGGGGGGTGGGTTTTTGGCGGTGGTGTTGTTCTTTATGTTTGATTGGTTTGGTTTTTTTAGGGTTTTTTGTGTTTTCCCCTCCCCTCAAGAAAGAGGCATGTGACTATGGAGTAGGCCCTTGGTGTTCTAATCACAGGGCCTGTCTCAAATATTTTGTGACAATGAGACATGGAGGGGATAAGGAGAAATAAAGCAAGCAGCTGTGTAAAGCTCTTCTATCATTCTCAGACCTAACTGACGCCAGTAGTACCAAAGTAAGAACAAAAAACCCCTTCAACATTATAAACGCTAACCATTCATCAGTCAGTCCTTTCTTAAAACTTAAACAAATAAATAAAAATTTAAAAGGCAGACAGTACTTAGGAGGCTAAGCCTTTGCTAACAATGAAGCCACCAGAACCTCTTGAGCGCAGATTAGCAAACTAAGTAACCTTTTGGGAATTCTCCCATGCCATTCAGCTAGTAAACAAAGCTTCCATTCCTTGACTGATGGTCCTTGCAGAGTTGCCCCTACCTGAGGCAGCAGCAGGGACATTCAGGCTGGGGTTCTGCTGTGTCCCGTGCTCCCTCTTCTGGCACCCAGGACCCGCCAGAAGCCAACAGCAGCCTCGGGGGGAGGAAGGGATAGGGGATGTTGGGAGGCTACCGCAAATGCATCCTGTTGGCTAAGCACCACTTCTATTTCTGACTTTATCAGGGATTTACAGAGCAGCGAGTTTCTTGTATCAAACTGGTGGCCTCTAACGAAGTGCTTCCCATTTTCTGAGCTCCAAATTCAAGCCGCTGAAAAATAAATGCAGAAATATCAAGGGAATCTACTGTATGCATACAGCCTTCTCAGCACTGCAAACCCTCTGAGGAACAGAGCATCCCAATAACGCTGCACCAGGAAAAGCCCTAATAATGCAGACAGGACCACAGCATGTACTCACAAGTTCAAGAAAAAGCCTATTGCTGAATTTAACACAGCTCTAAAATTATGGCTAGAACTCCTACTGCTGAAAAACCTCTACCCTCAAATAACCTGTACATTATATTCAGTGAAACTGTGCTCTGATTAAATGAAAACCAACCCAATTTAGCAGCCATTCTTTCACTGAATCCCTCTATGCCTTAGCTTTCTCAGCAATATAGTGATGATAATGCTACTAGCTCAGAATTTTGGGAATTCATTAGTATGAGCATTCAGAGACTCTCCTAATGATTACTCTAGAAAAGCCTGCAGGAAAATAAAAAAAAATAATAATAAAAAAAAAAATCTGTGCTCAGGTAAACACTTAACATCATGCAGATACAGAGAAATAACTTTTCTGATTTTTGATTGAGAAGTTTCCATCTCAAACTGAAGTATCATGCATGCATTAAAAATGATCATATAATTAAGGATTATCATGATATACATGCATGATGTCACAGATGGAAAACTTAAGCAATGAGCATTGAATTCTTCAATTTAATTTTCATATATATTAAGGTTTGCATGCAATTATACATAATTTTATGTTCAGATGCAAACAGAAACTATTAGACTTGTATTTAATGTCAAGAACACTCTGGCAGATAAAATATTAGTAAATTGAATGTGTATGTGTTTTCTTCTATAAATAAATAAATTGATCCTGAGATTAACTTGGCTGCAGCTAGTTACCCAAATATTAAAAAAAAAATTAGAAACATCTTTGAAAATTTAATTAGCATATTTTGGCAAAAGGAGATGATTTCTCAGAACAAAAATTAAATGACATGGGGAAATCCATATTATCAAGCACATACTATAATTTCTGTATATTACTGCAAACATGACACAAATACCTGGCTTAAGGATACACAACTTCATTTTCATAACTTCTAAGCACAATTAATTCCAATGGAACACCATGGAGGCTCTGTAATAGCCTGGCAACCTCTCAAAGAAAAAACTGTGACATTATTTAATTTTCATAAAGCAAAATGAAGAATGAGCCTGGACTTATTAAAATAGAGGTAACAGATAAAACACAATATTCTCAGGGTTTCATTCACAGATAGGCTTACTTCACTTTTATTGTCTTATAAATCTAGTCACACTTGTAGCATTAAAGAAAAAAATAATCTATTTTGACTTTGTAAAGTATCACTAGAGTAGCTTTGTGAAGGGTGAAAAAAAGATAGGAAGAAGTTTCATTCTGAGAGACCACTCTGTAACTTCAGGCCACTCCTGTTTATGCTGGGGAATTTACTACAAGCAGTCTGTGGTGCAGCATGTGACTCAAGCCACTGGGAAGTTCACGTTCAACAAACTGGAATAAAATACTCAGAACAATAAAGAAGTCTCATTTCTGTAATAAAGTGTGAATAGTATTTACAATTCCCGAATCAGCAAAAGATAGAAACAAACTTTAGGGTAAATGCACCTAAGGAGATCTGTAAAGTCTCCTATGACACTGCTCGAAAAACACACAGAGAGGGAGTTGTCCCACTCAAAATTATCAGATTTTCCTCACTCCTTGCTCAGGTCCCCATTTTCTTTCATCTCCCTTTTTTGTTCTTCAGCAGGACTGTTAAAATTTTTCCAGCTTCTTGACTGTTTTCTGTTACATGTGATGGAATTTCATGGAGGGAGGAGACCTTCCCCAGCGTGCCGTTTCCCCACTCCGCACACAAGCGAGATAAGGACAAGGCTGAGCAGACTGGCTTGCGCAACACGTTTGAACGCGGCTACACCCCAAACACCCAGACTGCACTTCTGCCTCTTGGTAAAGGGTGAGGGGACTACGCTCACTCTTCTCTGAACACTACTAAATGCATCTCAGCTCAGAACCAGACACTGACCCTCCTCTGAGCATCACCTGCTCTTAAACAAAGACCCTGAGAGCCCCAGAAGTCCCAAAATCAAGAAATTATGGAAGATACAGGAGCATGTATATGCACACCATTTCTGCATTTCCCTTTGTAAAGAGAGTTTGCAGCAAGATTCTGGGTAAGACATCTCACATTAAGGCTCAAAATTCAGAAGTAGTACAGCTCAGCCTAATAAACATTTTTATAGTATCTGGACATTAACAGTCATACATTCCCCTAAGAGCTTTAAATGTTATCCTATTTCTGCAAGCAACAGGAACTGATACTTAACTACATTTGATAACCCTTCGTATTAAACAACTTCAGAAACTATTCTTCATTAGCGTTTTTCCCCTAGTTATATTAGACATTATGTAGGTAAAAATGAAGTCCTATGTTTTTTAAAGAGTGATTTTCAAATCAGCTATCATAGCAGCATTTGACCAATGCATTAAGTTTGAGGGGATTTGTTTTCCAGTTATTCTGAAAAGAAAAATACTTCCTTTTATCTGGGCAACACAACAGCATTCAATGCAATGCAGTCTGTAAGGCCAAATCTAGATTAAGCACATCACCAACAGATACACTGAGAATCATAATTAAACAACAACAAATTTCCTTCTTTTAAATTACATCTGTGGGTATTCGTGTGTTTTCACTGCTTCAAGTTCTTGATTTGCTTGGGTAATTTTAATAGATTACTTAGCTTATATGTTATTTGGCTAGTATTTCTTTTATTTACTATTTAAGTTTTCTGAAGTGTTCTTCTAGCACATATATTGAAATGCATAAATTGCCACATGTATTGTCTGTCCACATAGTCACAGCTGCACAAATTACTTCCCTTTTCATTTATGCCCATATAAAAGTTAGGTGAGGCAACTGCTTACTAAGAGAAATTTCAACATATTTTAGTTACTGTTGACTGTCATTTGAATTGGTTAAAATATAAAGATGAGACAGTGCTATGTGACAAGGAAATATTGCTGACAAATCTGCAATACTGAGAACTCTCCTGCTAGTAGAATTTCACCACTTTTACTTATAACAAACATAATGAAGTTATTAGGTTTGTTTTTGATTTAAGTTAACTGGACCTTCCCCATCCAAATATGACATGGTAATTCTTAATCTACAAAAACCCTTTGCCAAATTTAATTTGATCATTTCTGTATTTCTGAGCATGGTTCCTTTTTAACATTCAGAAGAACTCTCTCAGTTTTGCATCTCAATCAAACTTTCACACATTCAACCAGAAACATGAATCACACTAGTGCTATTTCAGGGAACAGTGTACAGCTATAGTGGCAGGGGGAAGTGTGCCATCTACCAGATCATACTGACACAGAGGTCATCGTAAAGTAATGTGAGAGATTAAAGGTAATTTACTAAGACCAAATACCTATTTTTATTTTTTTTAAGAAAAAACCTGCACCTGTTTGCTGTCAGGACATTCATGACTTCTGTGCTACAGACCAGTGCTTGCTAGAACATCAAGACATTTTTTGTCATTGAGGCCCTAATCTGCATTACAGTTATGATAACTTAAAGCAGCAATTTTTTTTTTTGCCTGCAAGAAAACAATATGAATTTGACAATCTTTCTAAATTTACTGCTGAAGTATTGCCAACCCAGAGTGTTCAGAACACCTAAGTCAGGACCCACAAAAGAATTAGGATTTCAAAGATATGACAGTTTTGAAATCAAGTGGGAATGCATTTACGTATTTATTTTTACTTCTCCTTCAGTTGCATTTAGGGTTTTCCTGCTTTGTGTTTCATACTTCATTGCACAACTGAAAAACCATCAACTCTGAAGTGCTTATAATTTAAGAGTTTAGATGACCATAAAATTCACTAATTCCAAAAGGTGGACCTTTGTGAAGAACAGCAAGCATTAAAAAATTACAATAATATAGATAACATTTTTTTACAGTGTTTAATCAATTTGGTTGGGTACTTTTCAATAGTGCTTATGTAGCCAAAATTTCCCTGTTTTATTTCCTGAGTGTTAATACCATAAAGTTGAAATGAGGAAGGTGCACATCCTGTTGGAAGATTTAGGAGGGTGTATAAATTACATAAATAAACAGCTTAAGAAGGTGGGTCTTTTCAATGTAGAAGTGTTACAAATTTTTTTTAAGATTATCTAACCCAAGCCTCCTGAGGTAGTTAAGTTCCAGTAACTGCACTGAAAATTATGAACAAGTGTGCAGAAGTAGCCTGTAATGCTGGACCTCCACTTTTCCACCTTTGCTATGCTGTTTAGAATTTAATTTCATGCATAAGACCTTTCACTTATGATTTAATGGTGTACTATTGAAAAATAGTCACTTATGGTCTATAGTAAGCAGCAGAACCTTTAAAAAAAACTAGCACACTAAAATGTAATAAATAATTTTAAAGTATTATTCAGTAAGAAGGGGTAGGGCTTACTGAGTAAACACCCCTTGTTCAAGTGTACATTTGCCACAGCAAGTTAAGCAAACAGTGAAATCTTTAGCCCAGCATATGCAGTTACTCCAACACTTGAACATTTTTAAATAAATATGGCTGAGCTGCACGTTACTAAAATTTGCCAATTATGCCTTTCTGACCGTCTCCTCTACCAGAAGTTTGTCCTGTAATTCTTGTGCTTATTTTTACATTGCACCTCTATTATATGCTGTCTGCAGTCTTAAGAGGGAATTTACTAGATTCTCTACTCCATCTAACAGGCTGCATTTTCAAAAACCATGTATATAGCACATGCACATACACACAAACACAATTAACTTCTGTTTCTAAGAATTTAGTTTACTGTTTAATACAAGTAGCATATAGCTAGTGATACTAGTTACACTCATCAGAATATAATGTTACCACAATTCAAGAGCAGCACAAGTAAAAATGGAAATGAGCGAGAATATTTCAACCCACCAGAAAGCAGTTTGTGACACACTGACAAGAGCAACTGTGGCCTATTCTCTGTAAAGCAGCAATAATGCAGATAGGTAGCAAGCACAAAATTTCGTATAAAAAGAAAAAAAAAATTAAAAATTGAAACTGTAACACAGGATACAGCTACCAGAACATTCACTTAACATAGCTGAACTCAAAAAACCCCAGCCAACAGAGAGAGAGGCCAAAAACCCACGCAAGCAGCACTGAATAGTGACAATTCAGGTACTATCCTGTCTGTCTGCAAGAATTGCGTAACATTTATAAGCTGAAATTCACTGTATACAATAATATTTAAAATCAGTACAGATTTTATTTTACAAATAAACTCAAATTGCACTGACAAATACTATACAGAGATGAATAAAAAGGATCTTTTTCTACATAGCAAGATTTTTTCATTTTCCCTACTTTTGATCTTTGACTGTTTAGTATGCAACAAGATATTTACTAATTCCTTAATATCAAGGTAATTTTGGTACATTTAAAAATTATAACTTCCACCAGAAATATGTAATTTCCTTTATTTAATACCATTAAAAAGCATGCATATTAAGACAAATATATCAAAAAAAAAAAAGGTCTTAATGCATAAGCCCCTTCTCTACCTCTAAAAATGGAGGAATCCCGTTTACAGACACGAAACAAACAAACCCGGTGGTGTCATACTAGAATCAGCTTCACGACCTTATCGTAAGGGATCTCCACCTGTTTCAGCTATAAGCCGAAGAACCAAGCTATAAGAACCAAACATCGTTAATGTAAAATAGTAATTATTACCAAGCTGGCATCGCAAGATCAGAGTCCAATACAGACATTTTGTACCTTGGTGCTGGATAATGTTACTTGAAGCATCAGCCTAATAGCCGGTTTATTCATAAGGCACGCACTAAAATGAAACAAACAGTAATTAAGTGCTGACAGTGACCTAGTTAGCTACACAAGGAGCTAGATCGTCCTGCCATTCATTACAGGTTCGCCGGAGTCCGACAGGAACGGTCCCGTCCGCCCGGGCAGCGCGGGCGCGGGGCGCAGCGCCCCCCGTGCGGGCAGCCCCGGGCTCCGGCCCGGCGCCGCCAGCCGCTCCCGCAGCCGCCGGCTCTGCGCAGCCCCCGGGTCTCCGGGAGCAGCGCCCCGGCGAGGGCAGCGCCAAGGCCGCCTGCCTTGGCCTTCGCCTTCCCCTCCCCCGCGCCGCAGCTCCGGCAGCTCCGCGCTGGGATAACGCAGCCTCTGACTCGCTCACTGCTCGCGTCCTCCTTCACCTCCCTCTCCTCCCTCCCCCAACGCGCGCGCTCCAGAGTCTCCGCTCGGCGGCGGGAGGGCGGTGAAATCCTCCGCTCTCCTCCCTCCGCGCTCCGTAACGCGAACGAGCCGCCGCCTTCTGTTCCTCAGCCTCGGCCAAGTCGGCGTTTGTTGACAGGCTCTGCCGGGCACAAAATGGGGCTGCCGCTTCCATGGGCGCCGCCATTTTGTGAGAAGCCGCCGCGCTCCCTTGCAGCGGCCGCAGCCTCAGTCGCGGCGGCCGCGGCAGCCCAGGCGCGCCGGAGCGGCGGCCGGGGTCTGTGTAATGGTTGAATAAAGTGACCCCGTCTAGGGAATCCCCGGCTGACAGTTACGTAAGGGACCGTGCGCAATTGCTGCGCTTAGCATGGAAACCCACCTAGCCCTGCTACGCAACTTGCCTGTCCTCCCCTCTGCCTCCCGCTCCCCTCACAGAGCGCCGGGGCGAGCCGTGACTCACCTCTGCCGACCGCCCCTCGCGGAGGGGAGACCCCCTGCTTTTAAGGAATTTTTAAGTCATGATTAAAAACCACCGCCCTCCCGTGAAGGGAGGTTTGACTGTGTGTCTAAAATAGCGATTTAGCCCCCCAGTCGCTTGTTTTAAACCTTTCTGATTTGTATTATCCTGGCTTTGCCAGTCTTACGCATACTGTAGCTGAAATAGCAGAAGCTCAGAGTGTCAGAGACAGGAGCTGCAGACCAAGATCTGAAGGTCTAATTTTAGGGAAAGGGGAGGGGGGAAGGCTCTTAATGCTACAGTGAATAAGACTCTGTACATTTCATACCCTGCAATCCACACACCAACAACTTTTGGTACAGAGTATTAATTTGAAACTCAGGTATTTCTCTGTCCTTCCCCCCAAATAATGAACCCAGGGCAAATCTTACAAACATTATTCTATCTGTCTCTATATTCGAGCTGAAACAGCACTCAAGTCAAAAGGAAAAAAAATATTCTTTGAAAAAAAAAATTGTTTTCTGAAGTTAGTACATAGAGTAGAAAGGAATTGCAGATTTCCTTCAAGTGCTCACTGAAGGCCATAATGTGCCATTGATTCTAAAACACAGCTCCTTACTGAATTTATTGAGTTCTGCTTAAAAAACCCCAACCCCGTAGGCCTGATCTAGCTTTGGATTTCAATATAGGGTTGTGAAGGGCAAGTGTTCCTTCAGAGTCTCTTAAACTGGAGCAAGCACTCACCTGCGGCTGTTTGCATGCCAGGTAAGGGCAAATGCCCACCGGGGCATCACTTGCTTTACCCGAGGAGAGGAGGTTTGATGGAAGCACACTTCACCCCATGGGCCCCTTCCTGTTTAGCCCAAGTGGCACCAAGCTCCACCATGGTCAGCGTGCAGGTGTTCTCCTGGTTTCCCATTGGAAAACACGTCAGGAGGTTAGTGTTTACAAACACTGCGCACACCACAGGCAGAGGGGAAGCAGTGCCACTGGGGGCTGCTGCCCATCCGGAGGGCCAAAGACCTTCCTCCTCCATTAATGGTGCTGCACGTTCCATTTGTCAATGTACAGACAGATATGAGCTGCTTATATTGTACACAGCAGTCTTGACACACTTAGATTACAGGCCACAGGATCTCAAGAGAAAGAAAGAAAAAGAAATATTCACGGAGTTACCCTGAGCCTAGGCTTCTGCTCACAAACCTCTCCAGGACACCTCCTACTCGGGGGAGCACTCGGCAATCTCCTTTGGGGAGTTTTAAAGCCCTCATGCCTCGAAATGAGGGGTTCCTGCTGCCCTCCCCGCCCCCGCCGTGCCATCCGGGGCGACTTCCTGCCCTTGGAAACACCTCGGCCTGGGGGACTCGGAAAGTTTTCCGAAAGTCCACAATCCCACCAGTGCCCCCTTCGGTTGTTGTTTTCTCTCCCCTTGAACTCAGGGCGTTGGGTTTAGTCCAATTAAAAAATTCGTCCCCGCTTTCCAAATCCACCTTTCCCGCCCCCCGCCCCCCCCACACTCCTCCCTCCCCCCCCCGCCGGCAGCCAGCGGAGGGAGCCGGTCGGCGCGAGCCTGGCACGGGAGGGCCCCGCACCGGCCCCGCGCCCCGGAACAGCCGGTAGTAGCCGTTTTTTCCTCCCTCTTCTCCCTCTCCCTCGCCTCTTTCCGCCCGGCTTTGTGTGAAGTTTGCGGCACATTGCAGATGAGCCCTTAGCGGCGAGAGGAGCCTATTGTTCCCCGCCAGGAACTGCTTGCTGGGGCTGTGCTGGCTTTTGCCTTTGGAGCTGCCTCCTGCAGTACCGGAACCGGCCTCCGGGGCCCGCTGTGTCGCGCTCTCGTCCAGGCAGAAGCACGGCGGCCTCAGATCTTTTTGTCTGAGCGAGAAGAGAAGTGAATCCCGCTGCCGCCGCCACCGCCGCCGCCGCCGTAGCTGTACAGTGTGTGTGTGTAAGGGAGCGAGCGAGGGAGCGAGCGAGCGAGGGAGGGAGATCGCATGGAGCCGCGGCTGTAACACACACACACTGTCAATACCTCACTCCGGCTCCCCCCCCGCCCCACCACAACAGTAACCCAATTCATTGTGTGATCCAGCAGCACCATGTTGAGTCTCATGTGCAGGCTGGATCGGCTGGGTTTGTGGTGCTGAGAGAGGCAGCAGCCGCGGGAGGAGGAATTACTGAGAGGTGCCCCTCTCCCTCCCTGCCTCTTCGCCCGTGCGTTGTGTGGAGACAGGACTCGCAATTACCACACTCTCGGGGCTCCCTTATTCCTTTTAAACTTTTTTTTAAACAAGCCCCTCTCCATGGCTGATCCCCGGCCGAGCACGGGCACCTGGGTCTCTTAAAGACAAGGAGGAGCCGGGGATTGTTGTTGTTGTTGTCGGCCGTTTTTTTTTAATTGGATTTTTTTTTACGAGAACCTTTTTTATTACAAAAATGGCAAATTCGACGGGTAAAAACCACGCAGACCAGCGGAGAAAGGGACTCGCTTTCCTGGACGAGCTGCGGCAGTTTCACCACAGCAGAGGGTGAGGAAAATGGGGAGATGGAACGGGAGGGGGGGAGGCTTTTAAATCGACCAGATCCAACTTCCAGCCCCTTCCCTGAAGGACACGGCAGCCCCAGCGAGGGGAGAAAAGGGGGCAGAGCTGACAAGTTGATGGTGTTTTGTGTGTATCTCCTTTGGCAGGTCTCCTTTTAAGAAGATCCCCGTGGTGGGTGGGAAGGAGCTGGATCTTCACGCTCTCTATACCAGAGTCACCACTTTAGGCGGATTTGGGAAGGTGAGTGGAAGTTTTAATTTGGGTTTCCCTCCCACTAACCTCTTCCCAAAAGTCTCCTCTGACCCCCGGGGGTGGCGGGGGGAGCCAGGGTGGCCGGGAACCGTCCTATTTAAAGCCGGTTAGCGAAGGTGGGGGGTGGAAGGAGGAAGCTAGCAGATAGGCAGGTTGGTGGCTCGGCCTTGTCGGCGGAGCGATGCAGGGGGACCCGGGGGTACGGCGCGCACCCCTCTCCTGCCTCCTCCGCCTCCGCAGGACCCGTTCGCCATGCCCCCCTCCCGCGGGAAGGCGAGGGGGGAGCAGGGAGCTGCTAGGCGGCGAGACCAGGCTTCTTTCGGCTGTGGTGGCAGCTCTGTGCGTCTCTCTTGCAGAGGGAGACACAGAGAGGAGAGAGTCTGAGTGCAGTTTTAGTGCAACTCAAAATTAGCGGGCATGTTTAACATCGATAATCGGCACGGAGCATGGGCTAGGGAACGATCCTCGCAGCCGGGGGGGGCCGGGCGCTGCCCTCCGAGCCCTTCCTGGGGAAAAATAACAAAAGGGGCACCCAAGACGGTGTGTAATCAAATAGCCATCTTTAGGCTTCAAGGCTGGGGACAGAAATGTAGGCCTCAAAAGAAAGGCCTCTCTGTGTCTGTGGATCTGTGTTGGGGGGACCCCCCGGGCCGGGGCCCCCGCGCCCCGCAGCCCAGGGGGCGCCCCCCGCCAGCACTTCCCTGCATTATTTTAAACTTCTTTGGGTTTTTAACGGACCGCGTTAGGATTTAAAAGGGGGCGACAGAGGGACTCCCGATTGGTTATTGTCCAGGCAGTAAAAACAAAAACAAACAAACCCCAAAACAATACCACCACTCCCGGCCGTTCTCCCCGAAAAAAATAATGTGTATGTTAAAAAATAAATGTAGTAAAAGACCCCTGAGAAGCGGGATTATTCCCGGAAGGGAAATACTACCGACTGTCAGTAAAATATATAATCCTAAATCCCATATACATTATTGTTTGTTTCTTTTTATATATTTATCTATTTGCTTCATGGCAGCCTGTGGATTTTATGTGATGTTCGCTGTCAGCAGCATGTTTACGTGTACGTTGTGTATCTCGGCTTGTGTGTTGTTTTTGACAGGTATCAGAGAAGAATCAGTGGGGAGAAATTGTAGAAGAGTTTAACTTTCCCAGAAGTTGTTCTAACGCTGCCTTCGCTTTAAAACAGTATTACTTGCGGTGAGTGCTATCAAGCTGTTGCTGTAGTATTTTTGAGTGCAGGGTTATATTTAGTTTTCAGTGTGTGCAATAATAAAAATATCCCTACTCTTTTAAAATGCTATAAAATAAAGCAGAAAAAAACTTGTAATTCCTTTCTTGTCTAGTCTAGTGATCAGTTAAAGGTGATTCTGTTCTCTAGTTATTTTTATTTTACATCTGCAAGCCTTAAACTTTGAAGGGATCCCAAGTACACAAACAATATATGTCAGAGGCCATTTTTTTGATCGTTGTAGAATGACGGTACTAAAGGACTGTTACTAAGAGATCATGTTATTGTAGTTATAGAAACTTACGTTAATATTTGGAGCACTGAAATGTGTTGATATATGTCAATTTGTTTACTGCTTAGTGGGGTCAGACGTTGAATAAAAATGCATCTGCAGGAAGGTAGACTGTTTTGCACAAATTATATTGTTATCAGTTACTAGAAGCATGTATTATTTTTTTCCTTTTTAGGTTACAAAGAGCTAAATAATCTTTTTATTACTTGTAAAGTAGTAATTTTTTTCAGGCTTTAAAAGTAAGATTGCATTCCTTGGAAATAGTACATATTATTTTTTTGTGATACAGATTATTTTTCATTGTAGGATGGAGTTCATGTTGAATATTTTAAATTACTATGTATGGCAGTATTCATCTACTAGATTACTTTTTAAAAATTAATTTTTATTAAGTTTGGGTGATGATTCTTTGTGGAAAAGATTTTTAAATGATTGTGTATATAGTTGTTTTAGATGCTATGTATATGGATACTTATATTTCTTTTTGAATATGTAAGCTGGTTTGGAAATTTAATTTTCTGTTTCTGAATTATAAATATGATATTTTTTCATTGCAGTTAATGATAACATAGATGTGCAGTATGTGCAAAACAAGTATGAGCTTTTGTATTTCTGTTTTGGTGAGCTGAGTACACACAAGCTTTACTGTCTCTAGTTTGGCCTTCTGAATTAGGAAATGCAGTAATTGTACAGGTGCACTTTCTATTGGTTGTCCTAGATTGACTTCCAGCTTGAAGCTGTAGAGTTCATAGCACAGTGGAGCAGTTATTGAGTTACAGTGATGTCAGATATTTGTAGTTATTGAAATTTTGGATTTTTTTTTTTTTTTTGTGATGGCATATGATTGCTTTATGATCCAGGTTAAGAAAAGAAACTACCATTGTTAATAGCTTTAGTAGAGTTTTTGATTGGTGGCAGGCCTAGAAATTAAGTGGGAAGCTTGCTTTAGGATATCCTTCCCTCTTTTTTTTTTTTTTTTTTTTTTTTTTCCCCCCTCCTCTCCTACATAGTATTGAGATAGTGTTGCTGAAGATTTGTCACATCATGGAAGGCAGATTTTTGCTTCTTGAGTTTTTCTTTTGGGCCATATAATTTGTTAGTTGACTGGATTTTACATATAATTTTCCAAATTGATAGTTTTTTTGTTTTTACTCTTTTATGTCTATTTCTATATTTTGTAAGTTGTTTGAATGGCCTAACTTTTTGCAGTAGAAGATTATGTGTCATTTCTGTTTTCATGTGTATTTCAAAAGGCATTATATGCTGTGGCAGTTAACACAATTAATGTTAATTTAGCCTTCTAATGACTATTAATTTTTAATAAGGTATTATTTTTTAAATTAGAATCAGACATACAAAAATGTTATTTTTATTATTGGTATACTGGTATTGACATTATTTAAAATACAGTAGTTGAATACATATGTGACTGATTACATACAAATAATTTGAAGGGTTTTTGTTTATTTGGAATTCAGGAGAAAAGTTGATAAATGGTTAAGATGAAGGATGTATAAAATTTCTGAGATCATAATCTCTGTGATTAAGCCATTCTAAAATAAACTATCAAAGTTGTTGATTTTGGGGTAGACTGATTTTTAGTGATCATTTTGGTTTTTGTTTGGTTTTGTTTCTTCTGAATTGCTGCTTTACTCCCTGTTGCTTCTCACAACAAGTTGGATGTGAACTGTCTCCCAGCTGAGTTCGCCTTCATCCATGTGCAGTAATAAGACTGTATGTACATGTCTCTGTGTTAGGTAACATTCATTTAGCTTTAAACCTAGAAGGTGTAACGGGGGACAGTATTTGGTTCTAGGGTAAGAAAAAAATGCTCGAGTGATAAATTTGTTAAAAGGGTCTAGGTTGTCTGTGTTGAAGAACATAATCAGAGGTCTCTTGCAAGGCTAGATTTGCATGAACTGCTGAACAATTGCCCTTGGAAAACAAAAAGTGTGTCTTGTGAACCTCAAGTATGACTATAATCTTGGCCTCACTACTGTAATGACTTTCCAAGCAAAGCCAGACAAACTGAGGCCTATCAACTTTTATTTAAATTTTTATCTAATTGTATGTCATGTGTACTGTAAAGTGAGGGACCTGCATGGCAGATGGAGACCCTGTTGAATTCAGAGGGATTCAATGGTGTGCTCTTAGATGAATATGTTTGCAGATCTGGATTTGGGATGGTTTGTCTTGAAAGTTGCCTGTTTCTATGGAACATCTGGCATAGTGTGTTGACTGAGATAAAATCTCAAGCTACACGGACCACTTGCTCATTTTGCTGTGTTGCCACTAATAATGCTGCTATTTTTACTTAAAGTTACTATGTAACCAAATTAGAAAATTGATTTTTTTGTGTGAGGTCAGTAGTCCTGTTGGCTTGATCAAACTGAATGTTTTGCAGAGCAGTCATTGGGTTATGGTATTTCTTGAGGCAGTTCTTGAGGTGTGCATTTTTGGTTAAATAACTTTTTAATTTGACTGTCCTGGAATTTTGCTGTGTGTCTTTGGGAATCTATGTTAGGCTTCATTAAAGATGGGAATTGTTTAAACTTGTGATACAATTCCAATGGATTTTATGGTAGGTGATAGTTGAATACATGATAACCCATCTGCCCCTTCTACCTTGCACTGCCCTTCTTCTCTCATTGGATGTAATATATAATAGGAAAAGTCTGAACCATTCAAACTTAGTGCCTCTGTTGCTTTGAGCTGTTTGACAGGTGAAGTAATTTATGCACTGTGGTTCTTAGTGAGCAGTCAAAAGCCACAGTGCCGATAACCATTCATAGACTGTTCTTGTTAATGTAGTTCTGTAAGACTTTACAGCAACAGAGAGTGTAATTTCCTTGGATGTAGTGCAAATTGGATGTCTCATTTCAATTGAGGTGAATTAGTAAAGCATTTTCTCAATCTTCCTGAAAAATTATTTTATAACGTTAATGAAAATGTTTTAGTATGGGGTAATACATGTAAACATCAGTAATGTGGATGTACATTTATGTTTTTGTTGGTAAACACCCAGTAGGGAAAAAGAAACCTAACGTGGAATATGTCTGTTCGTTATCTTATTGGTTGATTACATTACAGTCCTACAAAAAATTGGGCTGATATGACCTCATGTGTTGGTATAAGGTTCTGCTGGTTTTCGTGTGAGTGCAAGTGATACACATTTATTTCTGTTGTGAATCTTCATCTATTTTGGGGGAGTGAGAGACCTCGTAAGCTTAAATGTGTGAATGAAGTATGCCTAACTGAACTGAAAATCAGTTTGCTTTTCAAAGTTATATATCTACATTAAGATAAATTATATGAAGGAATTAGTTGTAAAGTAAAATAAGTTTGTCTTAGTTCTGCAGAGAATTCCTGAAAGGTGGACAGCACGTGCATATTGTAAGCTTTTGGCAAAGGCAGTTATTAGTTAGCTAGTAATAGTTTTAAGGTGAATAGAAATTTGCTGTTGTAAATATTGGGGAAGTAAGAGGAAGTTAGATAGAGAGGAAAGTGGTCAGTTCATAAATGAGAAGTTGCATAGTTATTAAGCCATTATGCTGAATTTCCTGAAATTCCATATATAGTAGGATGAAAAACAGCAAGCAGTTAAAAATCAGAACCATATGAAGTAGTTATTGATGACAAATAGAGGGGGTTCTTGAAAGATCTGAAGATATTTATAAGTCATTTGATCTTTAAGATGCCTCTAAGAAATTAAACAATAGTACTGATTTCTTAAAAAAATAAAATAAAGGGGAGAAGCAAAAAAGCACAAGCTTAAGAACTAGATGAAAGAGATTCTGTTCTTAGTAATATAATGGCAAAAATATCAGGGAAACAATAATAAGAAGCCTGGAATTTTCTAAGCAAAAATTACTTTAAGAGAGGTTTTTTGTTATTCTTGCTTAGTGTTTAAAATTAGGATCTGATACTGTAACAGCATCTGCACACAGTTCAGTGAGTATGGAGAAGTACAGGATTGGCTTGTTTGCCAGATCTGATTGCAGATTCAAGGCCCCAGTAAATGAATAGAAAGTTGTAGCTATAGTAAAATTTTACATATTTTCTGAAATTCAAATACATTTCAAAATCTCTTGTTAAGAAATTATGTATGTATATGGATAG
This sequence comes from Luscinia megarhynchos, assembly GCA_034336665.1. Taxonomy (NCBI): domain Eukaryota; kingdom Metazoa; phylum Chordata; class Aves; order Passeriformes; family Muscicapidae; genus Luscinia; species Luscinia megarhynchos. Next base: position 70,744,847 of record CM067564.1, read on the forward strand.
TCATCTTAATGAAAGATTGGATGAAGGACCATGAGCAAGAATAGATGTGGTGAGTCACAGCAGTTTTAGGTGCTAAAAGAGTATCATCAGTGCTTACATATGCACGTAGTAATACAAGTTTAGCCATTTTAGGTACATGTAGTGTCTGCTTTGCTTAACTTTAGGAGAGGTTGAATACTACACTTGCAGAATTAGCAGGCAGTGATGGAAGACAAGAAGATAAACACAAGTCAGGGCAGAAAAGAAAAGGTAAACTAAAGAAATTAGGCACATTGTTGGAAGGTACAAATGAGATTTAGTTTAAAAAATGCAAGCTAAAACAGTTGAGGGCCCGTAATCCAAAACAGGTATTCATTGGGAGGGAATAACCTGGAAAGCAGTATTGCTGAAAAAGGGATAGGAGTGATACCATGGGCCTGATAATCCTGTCAGTTGTGTGAACCCAACTCCCTTTCATATGAAAGGGATTTGTGCATGCTTCTGACAGGAAGGACAGGCCCCAGTTTGCAATATGATATATAGGCTTTGTAAAATTCAGAGCGAGTTTAGGTTGCATCCACAGTGGCATTGAGCAAACATTAGACAAATGGGAGATGGAGTTTTGTACAAGATAATGGGACTGTGTTTGAAGTACTGTTTTACTTCAGAGCCTTTGCAACAGGTGAGGTAACTTAACAGAAACTTAGAGAAGAGCAACAAAATGCTAAGAAAATTGAAGGGACTAATTGATTAAAGAAATAAATTTGATAAATAAATACGTTTTGCTTGGCTTAATTAATAGTTTGTGTGAGAAGGGGAAATTATATCTTCCAGGCATTTTGAAGTGTCTAAACAGTTAAAAGGGAGGTAATTTTAAATAAAAGAAGAGTTTGTATTATTGTGTAAACTCAGATAGAACTGAAGGAGAAAATTCAGAGCAGACAGCAGCACAAAACCCCCCAAGATATACCTGAATACCTTCTCGTATGGATAATGTTCCAAGCAGAGTATGGGGGAACCCACATCGGGCACTAGCCTGGCCGGGACACCAATACTTGTGCAACAGGTAATGAGCCAGGAATGGCACAGAGAAAGAGACCAGCTGACCTTACAGGTTTTGTCCATCCTTGAATAATACCATAATGAAGGCTTCCATCTTGCATACCTATGGACTTGACTTTGTGGAATCTTTTGCACTTAATTTTGTCCCAAATCCTACAGTCACTGGCAAGACAGGAAACAAATACATAGATGACATTTTTATGATTCCTTCTTAAAATTTACTTTTTCCTCCTCAAGACAAAAATTGTAATGCATGTTTCAGTCAGGTGTTTAAGCCTTTCTTTTAAAGTTCTGAAGTGAATATTTTACATAGTTGAGGGGGGAATTTTGTTTTAGTTGTACTGAATCATACAGCAATCATAAATCAAGACTAGTTACTGTTCATGCAATAAAGCTTTATTTAGAGAAATTAAATATGTTGGTTGTTAAAATCTCAGAATGCCTCTCAATAGAAGTTACTTATTTGGATGGATGTGGTCTTCTCAGGGTTGCTGGGAATCCACTGAAAGGAAAACGGAAGTTTTTTTTATAAGACATTTGCATTAGGACTCATCTGAGGGGAGCAAGCTGCAGGTGAAAGGGGGCATAGCTGCCTTAAAATTGCTCTTTGTTAGAATTACATTGTGATACCAGTTTACTGTGCAGATGAGTTTGGCCTCTATCAAAGTTTCTTAGCTTTTCCTTCAGAGGGTAAACTCATTTTTACTGCTGGAAAATGTAGTGAAAAATTAGTGTGATGAACATTAACGTATCTTCTTGATTATTTTCTGCAAGCTTTTTGTAGAAATTGCCTACGTTGCTGCTGTTACGCTGAAGTACATTGGTTTATTTGGGGAGGGGTGAATGTTGTTCTTCAGTTTTAGTTCAGAATTCTGATTGTTTAACTTGAAAGCTTATCTGGGCATATGTCAGAACTAATAATCTACAAAGAGCAAGTTTCTGGCAACACTGTAATAACTGTGGTGACTTTTAGGACCTGCTAAATCTTTTAAGAATGGGTGGAAACTTCTTTAAGACCATTTTCTATTCTTTAACTGAAACAGTATTTAAATGAATTTGTACCTTAAAATTTTTAGTATCTGTTGTAATGTCTGAAGTTTGAATGAATGCTAACCTAATTACATGATTATCAAGAATACATGTGGAATGCAAGGGTATTACCTCTTTCCTTGTGAGATGGAATAAGCCTGGACTAAGAAAAGTTGTTTGGTTTTGGTTGGTTTTTTTGTTTGTTTAATTTTATTCTGAAGCTAGTAGGCCTTAATTACATTGCTTATTTGCAGTTAAACCTCAATAGATAAGACTTTTATACTAATTTTTTTCTTTCTTTCTTAACCCTTTCCCCACTTTTCCCAGTAGTACAATTTGTTAGTTTTTACAGATGAGGTACTAGAGGTACACAGATATTCAGGTTTTTACTTTGAGAGTGCATGTCAAATAAGATAAAACCCAAATACCTTAAAGCCAATTGTTTTAATAATAATCCAGTTTTAATTTTTGATAATTGTTTTTATAGAATCCAGTTCTGACAGGAAATTTTTTTCATTTTGAGCCTTAGTAATAGTAGTTTTTTTAATGGGTCTTTTAAAATTCCTCTTTAATCAATAGCTGAGAAATCCTGTTTTATTTTTCAAACAGTGCTAATGTTATGTTCTGTGAATTGGAGAACTGAGAACTAAATATGTAAGATCATGAGAATGAGCTGTTTGTGTTTTGTTTTGCTGTGTTTTGTTTTAAAATGCTTGTTCTGAGTGTCGGAGTGGTGTTTTACAGCTTAAATGGGGCTGCTTGGAGTTACTGTAGTATCAGTCCACATTATTACAGGTCAGCACGGTTCACAGAGGGAATTGGGTATAGGCCGGGGATCCCATCACATGGTCTTGTTTCTGGTTACCAGTCTGATACATATTGATTCTATGGCCTTAGTTAAATCATTTGCTATCTCTTTATTCATATTTATAAAGTGGCTGTACTGGTGTTTGTTTACCTATCTCAAAGAGAAGTGTGAGACTGTAAGCTCTTTAGTGCAGATTTGTGTCTCTTCATGCTTCTATGTCATATCTTAAATATTTGAAAATGAATATAAATTAGGAACATATGAGAAAGGTAAAACTATTCTTAAGATTGTTTGCCCTCTACAGTGTTGAGAAGCAGAAAGTACAGCACAGATGAGAGGAAGAACAATCTTTATTCCTTAGGGAATAAATAAACTTGGGATACCTAAGCAGAGAAATACTGAAACGGTTGAAAGAAAGAAGCTTATCTTGAGGAAGGATAATAAAACAGCAAGATGGTACCCAGAATAGTGATCTTAGGCTTTGCCTGAAGTACTAGATTAGTGAGCTAGGTATCACATTTCAAATACTGATTCTTTGGAGCAACAAGTTCAAATCTTAACCAGACCTGAATTACATTTTAAGCAGTAAGGTAGTGAAGCTGAGTACTCCACTTTTTGTTTTCCCATCTTTAAACTGAAGGTGCATGCATTTATTTTAACTCCAGATAAATTGTAATAAGGCAGCTATGCTAGAAGAGGGATCATATGTAATAGAGTTATAGTGGAATGTTGTTTTGTTGAATGATGCACTGGAGCATGTTTGTCTGTAAGAGTGAACAGTCTTCATACTCTTTTTGTTGGTATGGGAGGAGCAACTGTTGATATTATTAGTCTGTCAGAATAATTTACAGTTTTACTTGTCAATCTATAGCTGCTTAAGATACATAAAAATCTTGTAAAGTAAAGCAGTCATTCTGTTTCAGAGACCTTTTTCTCTCAGAGTTTGGTGGACTTTTGACATGGCTGCAGAAGTTTAGGTGGACCATACTTATGGCTGCATGTGTTCCTTCCTTGTTACTTGCTGTGACGTCTGCTGGTTGGCCTCTGCCTCCCAGTCCAAGGGTTGCTATGTTTCTGTGATAAACCATGTGCAGAGATTCTTAGGTCCGTAGATCACCAAATCGTATGACTAACTTAGGGTAGCTCTTTTCAGTTGCTTTGAAGTGCAGTGACAACCTGCGTTACTGGAGCATTAGGGGTTGGGGGAACTTTCCGTTTGGGGTACATCCCAGGGGCTTAATTAAGCTAAATCAATATAGTTTACTGTGGAGATAAATCTAGCGTGTTTTGAGTATAGTAATAATTATTATGGTGCAGGATAGATGTAGAACTATGTGTGTGCATTCATTTGCTTTTCAAATCTGTATATTAGAAGAAAACTTGTGGAAATGCTCTTAGGAACAGTCATTTCGTTACCTGGAGTATCCATTCCATTTCCTTATCAGGAGTATCCGTTTTCTAGTGACCTCCATGAAATGATGTAGAATCCAGGCACTGGCCAGGTAAATAGTGCCACATTACAGATGTCTTTTGTAATTTTGGGGTGATAGTATAGCTCTGAAATGTTGTAGATTATGGAGCTGTTTCTTGGCTGCTTTTTACTCCCCAATACCATCTATGAAACCCCAGGAAAATTAAAATTTATAACAGTACATGTTATATAATGCTACAGTTATACAGTAAATACCTGAAAAAATCAGGAATTGCCTCATTTAAGTATGAATGTGCAATTGTGTTTCTAGAGCATATTCTTTACAGTAGAGCCTTGTGCTCTCTGTGAGAAATGGGAATAAACTCCATGGCAGTATTAATCTGTTGTATCAATGTGCACATAATTCTGACTCATCATTCAATGTGGCAATTGATTAATCTTAATATTAGTTATTTCTAAAGAGGTTTTGAGTTTGCTTTCTGGGCATCTGTTCTCCACTGTCTTGCCTTCCAAGGTGTTACCCATGTGGGCCAATTGAGAAATTGTTTTCCTTTGCTTGTGGGCTGAGGGTGGTTCACTGTTGAGATACTGTTTATCCTGGCTGTGTAGATCTTTCTGTCTTTCTGTCTCTCATTCTTTTCTAATCATCATCATCTCAATCTTTTGACTACAAGCCATAATTCATTCTCTGTTCCTTATCCCCTTGATGCCTGTACCCACTGCCTGGACATAGGATATTTACTGTAATCAAACGCATTTCTAATTGTAAGAAAATTGAAGGAAAAAAAGGATGTATGCAAGTAAAAGGGCAGGAGGACAAAGCATTAAATGTCAGGTGCCTAGCAACAGTAAAATACCGAATTTTACAGCAAAACACTAATAGATTCTGTGGTACCTGAAAAACAAATTCTGCAGCTGTGGGCATGCTGCATTCACAGGATCCAGATGAATGTATAAAGGTATTTTGCACACCTGAAAAATATGTTTTCTGGTACTCTGCAGGACCTAGTCAGGCATTGCAGCATTGGGCACATTCTATTTGTTCTTCCAAGGTCATTTTTGTAATTCTAAGGCATAGAAATACAATTTTTAATTTTTTTTTTTTTTTTTTGGTGAAAATACCGTTTCTGAGCAGAGGTATGTGCAAAGGCTAACCTCTGTAGTGAAATACTGTGTGTAGTTGGGTTTGAAGAATATACAGGGCCCTAACTACCATACAGCTTGGAACACTTCTAGTAAGTTGGGTTTTTTGGGTATTTTTTTCCCCAAAATGCTTCAAATTACTGTATTTCCTTACAACTTTACTGAATTTGTTATCCTTTTTAATGCCATGTGCTTCTCTGTTTATGTAGCATGAACTTATTTATTAGAAAGGTGTTATGTTAGTCAATGCATAGGCTATCATTGTAAAAACGTAAAAGGTTAGAAAATCAAAATACAATACTTGGTGCCAATGATTTCATCATGTTTAGTATTGTTTAATTAATATGTCCTGTAGTCAATATGCTGTTGTTAGTGAAATGTAGTTACATTCCTATGAAGGTTATGTTTTGTGGTAGAGAGTACAATGTTTTTTCCTACTTAGAATTTTATATTACCAGTATACAAATCTCATTTTTCTTTAATAGCATTCATTCTCCTAATAAGCAGTTTAATTCTATTGTAAGTAGATTAGTCCAGCTGTTGAAGAAAGTGCTTCTTAAGATCAAAGAAAAAGGTGGCTTAAAAATGATGTACTGTTCTGCACATAACACTAAACAAACACCCAGCTTTCCTATGTGTTCTGATACTTTTCTGTATGGCTATTTGTGTGCCATAAATTTATGTGCCTGTTAGAAAGCAAAAATATTTTCCTAGTTTGATGGTGATTTGATACTTCTTAGGTTTGCTGTAGGAGCTGTATTTGTAGACTTTTGACCTAGATGTGCTTAGGTGGAATTTGTGCCTCTTTGGAGTTGGGCTGAAATTGGTGGCATCCTGTGTCAGTCCTGCAGTGCACTTGTAATAAAGATTAGGTGTGTTACATCTGGACCATGTATATTAACACAGAATGTGCCTGCCTTATCAAAGGTAGAAAGTAAACCAGTGAAGTCAATAAAGGTACATTCAAAACTTAGGCTGCTGAAATTGGTGTAAATAATGTTTATTGGTTGTTTTCAGGAGGCCTTTCCATATAAGGAAAAGTTGCAACTTCGGCACTTGTTACCATTTTAAAGGGTTTATGAAAGTTACAGGTTTTGTTCTTTATATACATAAACTAATAGAAGCTTGTTTTCCTTGGTGGGGAAAGTGAGCTGCATACCTTAAGTAAGAAAAACAAAAGGCTATTTTCATTATTTCTTGTTTTCAGAAACTTACTGAAGAGTTTACTTATTTGTATTGTTTTCACTGGTATAGTGTAATCCCTAGTATTGATGATTTCTGGTATGCACAGTATCAAAATAAATATGACTAAAACATTTTTGTATTGTGGAAATAATAGTGGAAAGTTATATTGTAATGGACACAAGATAAATATCATTATTCACATATTGTATAACAAACAGTAACTGTATAAATATATGGGATTGTGGACCTGATTGACTTACTGGATGAGTCTTTAAAAGGTGCCCAATACAAGATTCTACTGTAGCAGGGCACCAGGGGGAAGTGACCCCCTTGTCTTTTTCCTCAAGGCTTTTTTTGGCTCAAATGGTATGTGTTTGCTATAGTTTGTGGCTTCAGAGACTTCATGTATTTCTTGACTTAACAGCTGCCCATTGCAAAGACACACATCTCCTGAGCAGGCAGCCAGCTGATGGAGATGTGCAGCTTGGAGGATGTAAAGTGCACAGGTACTGCAGGGTTGCTGGCTTCACAGGAGACACTTGTACTCTCAATAGTGGAGTACCCAGCTGGAGGCATGTGCCTGCTCTGCCGTCACCTGGGCCAGATAAACACTGCTGCTTCTCAGTCACCTGTAGACCAAGAGAGAGGAAAGACAAGCAGTTTGGAGGTATTTTAATGACAGCAGGAGAGGAGACCTTTTGTGCATAGGTAGTTGAGTAGCAAATGGAAGAAATATGAATGTTGAGTTCATGCACTGGATCACGAGACAGGAATGGGAATTTTGGAGAGAATGCTGTTTGGAGGGGTGGATGGGGTAGATACTATAGAAGGAAAAGGAGGGGTTATGTAATCAAATGCTGATAAAGTTAGTCTTCAATAGCCAACTCCCTCGCTTAAATTGTACACTGGATATTAATTGACTTGTTGCCCAGATGCTGGGTTACTGCTGAGTGAAGACTGTCATTTGTAAAGTACTTAGTTGCACCACCTGCTTTCCTGCAGTGAGGTTCTGATTTACTGATACTTTAGAGTGGTTCTTCTGTGTCTTTGCTTGCACTACCAGTGCTGCATGTGCAGAATTCATTTTTGTTCTGTTAGTTTATATTTTTTCATTAACACTAAATTTATCTTTTTCATTTTGAGTTTAAAAAAAATCTACCATTATCACAATTACTGTTACTTCTATCCTTATATTAAAATGTAAAGGCATAAAGTCATATATAATCAAATAAAGGATTTTATCTTTTCCTTAAATAGCTTGCAAGGAGAAAAGTCTCTTCTTGGAAGACGGTTTTTCATGGACATTGCTGCACTTAAGAAAACTAAGAGAGTTACTGTTGTGGAACAGTGAGAATTTCTTCAAATGCCATTGTCACTTTGAGAAAATTAGTAATGTCTATATATACTTCATGTCATATATTGATTATATAAGAAGTGAATACGTTTTATTGTATATGCATATAGAGAGAGCATGTATGAGTCTGGATGTCAGCTTCAGTTTGGGATAGATCACATAGATTTCCTGTCCCACTTCTAATGCTGCATATATGTTAAGAATGAATTTTCAACAAGAAAAGATTTAATGGTGCAAACATTCCAAACTCTAATAATACTTTTATACCTACCAACACAAAGGTTTAGAGACCAAGTTTGGATCTCACAGGTGGAAGTAGGTGCAAAGTACTGCTTCTTTATGACATTTCCTGATAATAAGTGATACAAAACTGTTGCCTATCCTGGGCCTTAGACTTAAGCAATTTGGAAAGACAGCTTTTAAACTCAACCTTCTCTAAGCAAAATATTTAAAATGTCTGTTGTTTTAAACTACTCCAAGTTATGGAATGTAAGCTGCTCTGATCAAAACAGTACATGAATAGAAGGCAGGTGAATTAATCAAAGGTGTAGACGAACTATTCTTGATGCAACTCTGCAATTTCTACTATATTAGACAGATACTATCATGCAGCTGCATAAATTTTGATTCTGCTATGATTGGAATTTCTTTGGAATTGGATTGGAATCACTATTAATTGCTATATTTTTGCCAAAGATAATGTAAATTTGTGTTTGCAATTGTGCTTATTGCCAGGGTGTTTTGAGCTGTCAGCCACACTGATATTTCCAGAGAAGAAAAGCAACACATTTTTTAAAAGGAGTACATAATCTCCTTTTTACCCCTTGTCCTACCTCAGTGCATAGAGGAGGGTAAAAAGAGCATAGGTCATCATTCTTGTTTGCTTATGTACATCAGAAATTATTGCTGTTATCTTAAATAGCAGCTTGTGGTATCCCTTTTCAAGCAGACAGTCCTGCTGTCGCTCGAGCGGCTGCTGTGCTGCTGGTGTTGGCCCCCAGCAGCGATACGGCTATGGCTAGTGATAAAAGCTCTGCTTCTGGGGTTGTGGTAGTGGTGAGGACTTGGTGGTGTTTTTGTAGAGATCTACTTTCATGGAGACCTGAATCAAGGTTTTATTGCTGCTAGAGAGACAAGCTAGCAGATTCTAGTCTTGCAGTGCTTATTACTGCTGTTGCTTATTTATTTGTTTACTTTTAATCAAGTTTTGGAAGTTATTTATGTGGCCTTGTGGTTAATATTTTGTGAAGAAAGGGTTTTTTTGCTTGCTGCCTTTTAAATTTCTGGAGGCTGCCACTCTTGAGCAGGGAAGTCCCATTACAGGCTAAACAGGAAGAACAACACAGAGAATATAGAGGAAAGGACTCCATATATTTATACATGTATTAATCAAATATCTATTCTTCACACCATTTTAACTAGCTTTTACTGAAGGAGATCTGGTCTTGTCACTTAAGTAACTTGCAGGGCTTACCGGTTTTGTTGTCTCCTTGGACGTTTTTTACGAATGGAGATAAACGGGATTTGGCATCAGTGTGATGAGAATGCTCGACTAAATTAGTAAAACCTTCAGAAAACATCATAGTATGTATGTACGTGGGTACTAAATGAAGAAGAGAGAGAAAGATCAGAGGATCTTAGTGAGTTTTAAAATGGAATTACATGATGACAGAGGTTGTTATTTCTCTGGTATTTTCAAGAAAGCTGAGTAGGAACATTTTGTTGGGACTGGTCCTAGAATTTGTAGTCATTAGCTTTTGTAGTCACAGGTTGTCCCATAGAGTGTTGTGTGTGTGTATATATAGATTTTATATGCAAAAAGCATAATAATTGAGGGAATATTATGTACCGGTGATCAAGAATAGATTATAGTAGGAAAGTAAAATAGTAGAGTTCATCAAGGAAAGGGTGATTCCAAAAGTTGCAGATGGGGAGATGGGTAGGTTTATGGAGTAGGGTGAGTGCAGAAGAGAGTGAATTATGCTTGAAAACATCATCCTTGACCATGAGAAATTCTTGTGTAATCAAGGCACGTAATCTAAGAAAATTATTTTAGTAGCATGGGGGTATTTGGTAAAAAGAATACAAATAGCATGGAGTTAATAATAATTGCACTAGAGTTGTGTAGGTTATTATGAGCAATATAAAATATAAAACAGCTAAGTTTGAAAATATAGTGTAACAAATCAAGTGTAAAATGTGGAATTGTTAGGAATTTTTGTAATGTACCATCAGTAAGGGAATCTCCTGGTTTGAGACAATACCAGACCATACAATTGCCCCAGGACAGGGAAGGGGAGAATCCTTAGTAAAGTTTTGGACCTTTTGTCAGGGAGGAAATAGAGAAGCATTTGAAAATAATACTGTTCAATTAGATGCTGCCAAGGCTCAAATCCTTGATAGGTGGATCTCTCTTGCTGTGGGAACTGAAGTGCCAAAAGAGATGATAAATTCCAGGAGCCATCTAGCAGGATATTTGAGGAATTATTTATGTAATGTTTTGTATTTATTTCCTTGTAACCAAGTTAGTTGGGTTTCTGGGATTTGTTTTGTTTGTTGGTTATTTTGGTGTATTGAGATTGTTTTAAGCAGTTCAAATGGTATTAAAAAAAAAGAGTGTATCAGAGTTTCTGTTCATTCTTTTTACTTTTAAAATGTAATGTATTACTCTCATGGACCTCTGTTAAGTGCTGATCAGTTCAAAGACCACAGCTGTAGCACTTGGCAATAATCCAGCTCATGCTATACAAGGTAAGAACACCTTCCCTTAGAGGGAGAAGATTCCCATGGAAAGACGCTTGCTGCAGGATCATGCCAATGAACAGTACTCGCTGGATGTGACTGACATTGTGGCTTTATTTTTTTATCTTATATCTCAGTTGTCATGTGTTTTTTCTCATGTTCAAGTGTTAGTATGGATATTAATTGAGGTATCAAAAATCATGCAGACTCCATCATAACAGTTAGTTCTCTCTCTTTGTTTTTTGATCTAAGTGTGAAAGGAGATCATCTGTAGGATTGATTCTCCCTCTGTACCTTTGTCTAAAAAATAGATAGGTGTGCTTTTTATCAGTAACACTTAAGTTACTGAACAAGTGGCATCTTTCTGAGCAAATGATTGGTCTTCCACTCTTTTTTCTTGTGTTATATTAATGATTTACAATTTTAAAACTGGTTCTCAGCTGTTGGCTGCCTCTGGGGATATTCTCTGTAGCATTCAACTTTTCTTCAGTAATCAAGGTTTGAGTGCAGTCTGTGTGGAGTCACATTATGTTCCTTTTCCAGTTGTGTGTAACTGAGAGGTTACTGGTGGAGTAACACAGTCCTGTGTCTGAACTTAAACATTTACCTGAACACATGTATCTTAATCTTAGAATATATTCATATTCAGTAATGCACTGCAGTAGGTGAAATTGACTTTCCCTATGATTGGCAAGATTTCTTGGTAAGAACATCTTACAAAGAGTGTTTGGTTGAAAAAGTGTTTATTTTTCTGTACTGTAGTTCTCACCCTGAAGGTTGCAAGCTTGTTTTCGCTTTAATAAAATGTTACTTACAATAAACATTTGTTGACTCCAAACGGATTGTCAAGAGCTGTATTTTGCAGTTGTATAGAAGGTGTAATATTTCATACCTAAGAAATTCTATTAAGTTTAAGGGGGTTTTTTGAAAGTTCTGAAAAGGAAATGATGGCAGTGGAAGACTACTTTCACAGTTGAAGAACTTCACTGCGGACTAGCTGGCACAAAGGTGTTTTGTGCCTAGGAGCTTCTGTCTTAGAAGAATGTATCCAAGAAACTTTACTCACAAAGGAGCATCTTCTCAGCTTGGAATAGGATGCTTTAATATCTCCTGTCTCATTATGTTGAAGTGCTTTGGAAGTTTAAATTATTATTAGGAACTTTCTTTCTTCATGGTAGTAGTTACATCTTTGTGTAGCAAGAACTGAAATGAAACCAGTGTCCTGGTTAATCAGGGATACAGTTATCTCCGAATTTTAGTAGGCAATTTTTCTCTAACCTTTCACAAGCTTGTCCTCTATCTCTTTCTTATGCATTTTTATGTATGTTTTCACCAGATGGATTATGTGGGGTTTTTTAATATGTTAGTAAGCTTTCCCTAGAGGTACTGATTTTCACATATTCAGTCCCTTAGTTCAGGACTGGAGTAAGCATAACATACAAAAAGGCAAGCAAATCTTTCCTTTTAATGTTCTAAAAATGAATGATTTACTGCAACGTTAAGGTCAATACCTTTTAGGCTTTACCTTACATAGTGACCTCAAAAACAAGTAAGTTACTTCACCTGTAGTTAGAGTGACTCACTCTTGGGCTGATTCTAATATTCTGTTTTGCTCAAGAACACATAGGAATCACTTGTCCTCTTTCAGAAATAAAGAAGAGACCTTAGTACATTTACTTTTTAATCAGACACTGTAAGGACAGGAGAAGTATCAAATTTTATAGCCAATATAAGGCTAATGATATCTGCATAGCACTTGTGAGGAAGAGTAAGGAGGAATTGCAATTAAGCTGCTATGTAGTGTTTTTTTATCTGTCATTTGAAGACTGGTAATGTGTTTGCCTTTTGCCTTAAATAGGTGAATAATGCTGCTTCCCATAGATTTTAAAATTGGTGGTGTTCTCTGGGTGGGACAATGAATGGTGCCAGGGTTTCCTAATTTCAGGAGAAGTTTTCAGTGTTGTATTTTATGTAAGCATGTAGTGTAGTGTAGTAAATTACCTAATAGTAATTTGATTAGTCCAAAATGTGCTTATATTGCTTTGTACATTTGAGAACTACCAATTGCATATTGCAGATTTAATTCTGGTAAACAGATAGTTCTGACTATGAGCTTACTGCAAAACATTAAATATGTACTAAGATTTTACAACATGTACTTTTTAGTTCAAACACCAGTAGTAGAAAGTAAAAATATTTTAAAGATATGCATAGTGTGAAAATAAAAACATCTCTGAAGTGAATCATATATTGTTTGCATTATTATTTGGAGGTTATGGCTAGCACGACAGAATCTTACAGTAATACAGTTTTGGCAAGAATTGCTGTTACGGTGATGTTCTTTGTAAAATGTCGGGGGAAAATATTCTCATTGGCATTTAAAGATAACACTTAAACTCTAGAAGAATTTGAAACAATTCAAAACAATTTTTACTACACTTTATCTACACTTAAAATAATCCTTTTAAATCAGGAATAATTTTTCTTTGTTCCAAAAATGTCAGCAGCACTCACTTGAGGGACAATTTGTATAATTAAAAATCAAAATTAAAAGGATAAGGATTCTTTTTCAGGGTTGTTACTTTAATTATCAATGGCTGTTGACAGGTATTAGTTGTCTTACATTTAACCTAGTAGAAAGGCTGCTTGCAGTTCTTTACTTACTTTTCCATTTTGGTAATTTCAATCTTGTTTTCTTTCCAGAAATACTTTTGACTGTAGTACGCTACTACAGTTTGGCAAGGTCAAGGCCCTGTAGTTAGAGAAGTACCTCCTGTTCATCCATTGTTACATTGTTATTTGTCTGTATTTTAGGTAGTTAAACTATCTTTCCATTTCTTTCTCCTTTATTTGCATTCTTCATTTTAATTTGACAGCATGTCAGAATGATAACTAAATATGAATGGCACCTCTGCTACTGAAAAGAGCAAGGAGTAACATATGCTGTAGCCAGGATGGTAAGTTCTGTTTGAGTTTCAGGAGTGGTAATGTGGGAAGGAGCTGTTGGAGTTTTCTGAAGACCTTCCTGTTCTGAAATTTTTGCAGTTGTGCCAGTTTCCCCTTTTCCTTTTTAAAAACAGGAAACTGAGCAAGTACAGTGGAAATTTCCCATATTTTGACAAGGTAGAGGAGGAAGTTGGTTTCTGTCTTCCCTAACCCATCATGGGATACTAAGAGCTCATGATCCTTCTCTGGGTGGATGGCTTTCTGCCTCTTAGGCTCTGGTGCTGTTGGGCTGTTGCGAAAAATAGTAACGCATTGCTTTGTCATTTCCTCACTCCTTTTTAGGAAATTGGGTTTAAAAGGAGTTTTTTGTTTAAAACAAAAAAGCTTGACTACTGTGACTTCAAAACATTTAGAATTTAGGAGATGTCAGAATTATTTAGCTGATTTGACATTTAGATGTTTTTTCAAAATTAATTCAAAAAGAAGACTCAGAATCTCCTCACAGTTCCTGGACATGCTCTGCATTGATGTAGGGGCTAGAAATAAGGGCCCATTCATCTAATTGCTTAGGAACTTCTATAAGCTCCTAAGAACAGTTGGTTTTGCAGCATAATTTTAAGAATATTTTTAGCACCTCTTTTTTCATATGATAAAAAAAGGTAAAATTCTTAATGAGAAGACCTGAAAGGTTAAAAAATAGGAGAAGTTTATGTATCTTTTGTAAGCTGTTCAGTGGTATATTTTCCAAGAACTATATTTACATGCACGGATAAAAGATGAAGTTCTAAATAAAGACAGTATAAAAGACAAGTAATCTTTTTTCCTTTACTATCACCTTAAAAAAAACAAAAAAGAAAAAATCCACAGTACATGCTGACACTTGGGCTTTTCATAAAAGCACCATTTTAAGTACTGTGAAATGCACAATACTTTCTGGAGAAGTTTTGTAAGGAAAAAAAAGTGGGGAGAATATAATTTTTAAATTGTGTTTTATAATAAGGAATATAAAATAATAAAATCCTTGCTAGGATTTAGTCTCTTGCTTTCTTCTTATCTAATGCTGCAATCCCTAGTGATAGCATCACAAATGGTTCCTGTGCAGAGTATTAAGAGTAGGGTGATTTGGGATTATGTTCTCATGTAAGAGTAGGAAAGATAAGCATGTGTAATATATTTTCACTAAACATTAGTATTGTGAGATGATAACTTGTGGTTTAGAAACATCAGGTTGTAGGCAGTAATGGTGATTAACTAGGTTAGTCTCAGAAATCTGAAAACTAATTGTTAACTTTTTTATAGTACACTTCATAGAAAAATATGAATAAACTACAAAAGGGAGGTGCAGCAGCATCTAGTTAGTCTGTGTTGTAGTTTCATGCATATGGTACTTTTGAAATATAAGAGTTTCAATGTCTTGGGAAATACTGCATAGTATACCCTAGTAAATAATTTTTTCTTATTCTACTTCAATAAGACAATGAGAATTACTTGATTTAAGGCTTCGTAATGAAATTTGCATATGTAAATAGTTATCATTCAGGATGCAGCAAATTAGGTTAATTGTGATTTAAACTATTTGTTTTTTCCACACTAATGGAAAATGGCAAGGCAGTACTGGAAATTTATGACAGAGAAAATAAATGCAACTAATGTTTTTTTCTTTGAAGATCCAGAAATCTGTTCCTGTGTATTTTGGGAAGAATTGTTTCCGTCACAGTTGCCAGTAATGGAACCAAATAGACCCAATGTCTGTGTTGGTGTCACATTATAGATAATGAGACAAATGCTGCTTATATGTCAATTTTATGCTTCTCTCGTAGGGAGGCCGCACCTTTAAGTCAGAGCATCCTTTTAACTTGAAACACCTGTAGAACTAGTTGTTCAATTGTATTCAGTTTCCAACACTGAATGACGTGTGGTTTTTCAATTACTTCCATTTCTCATTAGGTTGTGATGTGGTTTTGAATACTGCAGCTGAGGGAAAAATAAGGAAGTTTTACAGCTGTTTTTTTTTTTTAATAATTTATATTTGCTTATAAGAGATAAAAGATAAAATCAAAGATTAATATTGCAGATTCCATTTAAATATGGGCATTATTGAAAGGGGAAAAACTGATCTGTAGAACACTAAACTTTAATCTAGTAAGTGTTACAGTTTTGCTTCAGCATCTGCAACTTAGTCTTTCAGTGAACTTTATATTATGGTATATGTCAGTCTTAATGGAGTGTTGGCTAGTTATGGTTATATTTTCTAACCACTTTTTAATTCTGATTCTTTAGAGAATCTCAATTCAAAATATTTAATAGGCAAGAATCACTTACTGAAGTGCCAGTTGCAAAAGTTGAATGATGTTGTATTAAGAAAGTGACTAAGGCATTGTTGTCATAGGCATTTACCAATGATCGCTAAGCATTCAAGAAAATAACCATATAATGCTTCTGAAAAGTTAACATTTTTTTCCTGAGAGTTAAAATGAAAAATTAATCTGTCTCCATATTGTTGTATCTCTAAACATTAATGACATTCTTTTCTTTCTCCAAAGTGGAAGTCAAATTTGAAGAACAAACGTTAGAGTATATAGCAGGCAAAGCATTCAGATTCTGAAAATAGTGCTTTGGGGTTTGTCCTCTAGACAGAAATTTTGGCTGTTCCCTAATCTGACAGGTAAGGGGTACACCAGTTGAAATTTTAGACAGGTAAACTGTTAGACCGTTTAGATCCTCTAAGGAATTCAGCTTGTAAACTAAGTGGCATTGTTATTTCTGGAGTTTCCATTTGTGTTTCAGACAACGGTGTTATGTTTGTATCCATTATTTAAGGCTAGTTTACCTAATATAGCGTTGCATATTCTTAGAGCAGAAATAATAGCTACGTAAATGTCTTATTTATACTTTCAGTATCAACCAAACTAATAGTTGTTATGGCTTGTTACTGCATACATACATACATACATAACTCAGAGTAGTGTAGTCCCATCTGCCTAGGTATATATAAATTGACATAAATACTGAAATATCTATTAGTCTGCCTGTCTTCTGACTTGTAAAGGTTTCTTCTGTAGTATGCGAGTAGAGCTTGTAAAATGTTTACTAGCACCTCTTCTCATACATGCTGAGATGTCTTCAAACCACTCAGTCCTTTGCAAGGTCAGTGAAGTTCCTGGGTTTTGAACTGGCAATACTGGGTGTGCTGGCATTGAAGTACTGTTCCAGTAACAAAAACTTTTGCATTTGTCGTATATTTGTAAATACAAAATGCACCTCTCTTTTGGGTATTTCAGCTTGCTCAAATGGTAGGATAAAATACTTTGAATGGATATTATGCAGCAGATATTTTCCTTAAAGTAAAAAATGATTAGTTGTGTGAAGAAATGACTGACAGATTCTTGTCCTATGACTTTTGTCATTTACAACTATTCATGCTTTTGCAGAATGTGACTGCCTTTAGTAATTTTTCTGGTTTTAATCAAATACAATTTTAGAAATACATTTCATGCCGCATATGAAGTGTATATCCAACTGTACAGTCTGAAAACGTTTTGCATTTGACAGTGAATGGGCTGCATACCAACTCAGACGAGATATTGTTTTAGGAATAAGTCACAGTCTTTTAATTTACTTTTCTTTTTGAAACATCTTAAAGTATTGCAAGTGAATTCATTATTAATTATGGTGGTTCAGTAATAGGCTATCCATGATGAAAGAGTGCTCACTACCTTAATCTTTAAACATTTATAATAACCATTGTTTATTTTTCTTACTAATCCCCACTGCAACTGTTGTGTCCCTTGGGCTCAAGAGACATGGTATTACCAGATCTGTTATAGCAGAGTGCTGCATGGCTCTGCTACCTGTATTTTGTCATGACTTTCAGTATTTGTTACACTGAAAGGGGAAGGCAGTTACATTGCTTCACGAAGAATGTATAGTAATATAGAGGGAATCAGTTATGCTGTAGTAATTTCTAGAAAATGCAAAACCGTCTAGGCATTTTCAGGTATTTGCCAATAATGGACAGTAGTGCAAATATATGGAAACAGATCAGGACTGGAAATTCTGTTATTTGACTAGACATCTATTTCATGAGAATTAGAATTTCTCTATTTTCATGAGAAAAGGAAAAACAAATTCTTCTGTAGTAATAGGTAGAAATAACTACTGTATGGTTTTTTTCCTAACTCGCTGTAAGAAAACAGACTAATGAATAACTGACATTTACTTCTATCTGTGGTGCTTTTATGTATTTTCATTATAGTTATTTGTAACTTTTATGTGCTTGCTTTTGCCTGGAAAATGTGCTCAAACATCAAAATGCTCAATCATTTTAAATGAGTGGTGAAGAATGTTACACTCATGTTTACTGTTGGCAGGTTTTTTTTAGACATAAGGCTGTAGGTCTTGGTCTTGTGTTCTTGGTTCTATAATTCTCTTGTGAACTAAAGCCAAAGCCAGTTAAAGTAAGTTCTGCTAAGTTTCATAAGAGTTGGATGAGGCTTTCTGAAAAAATAAAGATTTGAAACCTGATATGCTGGCATAATTCTAACCTTTGGCTCTCAATGTATAATTTGTCTTTCTGAGCAGATACTTAGATTTTGCATGGTTTATCTGATGGATAGTACATGCTATATTTTTAAAAGTAGCCATTTATAGTAGAACTACTTGGTTATAAAGGTAATGGTACAAGACTTTCCTCTGCATTTGCACATTGTGTCCTTCACCTTGCTCTTCTCTGCTTTTATTTCAAGTGGGCAGCAACTGCAAGCTGTAGGAGAGGGCCAGATGGCTCCTGTCAGGTCTAGGAAGTCGGCATGTAGTGGAAGGCAGGGTCTTCCTTTTCATCCTCAGGTAGCTGCAGAGGTGACTGAGAGCCTTCCCTTTGGTTTATTTCTACACATAGACCTGTACTGTTGCTCAGGCTTTTAATGTAGACCCTGATGGTTAGGACTGTGAAACTACAGCCATCTTCCTAAAAGTACATAATGCTAGAGATACACCTTCCAGTAATGATCATTTTATCACTTACTTGCAGAGCTCTGAATTAGATCAGGTTCCCATTGTACAGGGGATTGTAAAGCCAAGTAATAAATTTCTTCCAAAGGAAGAATTAAATAAGCTTGAATTAAATAAGCAAAGAAAGTGAGACTTGAACTGAGCTGCCAAACATGGAATCGTCCTTGAGGTCATTCCAGGGCTATCTGTTATAGCCCTTGTACTTCATGTCTCTGTTCCAAATGCATGGATATTTGAGATGAGCTTTCTAGTGGACACAATTGATTTAATGTATTAAATGATTTGCTTTTCAAGTTATGTAAGTTAGTGGTAAGCATAACCCTCAGACAAATGAAAAATGAGTATTCAGGTTGCCAATATGTATTCAAAAGTCAATAATTCTTAATACTACAATACTAAAAATAGGCCAACCTATGTTTTTTATATGCTTCTCGTTTACTTATCTCACCAGTTGCAGCTTCTACTTCTGTGACGAAAATAGTGTGTGAATTGTATGTGGTGAAGTTTGGTTTGTTGGGGTTGGTTGGTTTGTTTTAAACTGAAATCCTAAGTCTGTATTTTCTCAATCAGTTGAATTTTTTTCCTTCTAATAATGTATTCATGAAAGTAGAGTCTTGCTTCCAGAAAGACTGGGACTGCAAACTCAGAATTTAAAGAGCCTGGAGAGCAAAAAATACTGAATACTATAGTAATGGAATTCCTTGATCTGCGCTTCTCCTTTCTGTCCAGAACCACAAACAGACAAACCTTCTGGAATGAGGAGGACCAGGACTAGTTTCAGTCTCAGCGCAGGAAGTGATTATTGTTTTAGTAAGTTGTAAAATGGAAGATGGCGGAAAATGGAAGTGTCAGTTTTAGTTATAACTCGGCACTTCTGCAAGTGACAACTCATTTTTCATTTGGATCTTCAGTTTATTTTGTTTTCCTCCTTGGTAATTCGATTGATTTCTAGAGCATAACTGAGCAGTTACCCTGTTGTGCCCTTCTCTAGCACCAGCTTGCTTAAAGGCCGTATGTGCACCTGTTGGTGTGCAAACAAAAGAACAACATACATGGACTTCTGCGAATTGCCATCCTGAACTTTCAATCAAAAACAACAAAAAAGAAGAAGATGCAGACTAGGAAGCATTCTGTATACCAATAAATAGGTCACTTACAATTTATATTAAATACTTAAGATGACCAGATGGTTATGGAGTTTTATATGCATAATTTGTATTTGATATGTACATTTGAGTGCATGAAATAGCTGTGAGCTGTGAACACACAATGTTTTTTTAAGAACCCAGTGTAGAATACCTCTAATAACAGGAGCCAGATAGTGGGAAAACTCAGAATTTATTGCTTTCATGAACACCTGTGCATTGGTTTTTGTTTTGCTTTTAATTTGTCTATATCTGAAAGTGATGTAAGCAGCATCTGGTTATTCTTATTTAGTATGCCTATGCTGCCAAAAAATCAACAGATTCCTACTGTACTGCGTTTCAGAACTAATGAGGACATAATTATATCCCTGAGCAGGAAGAAGGAATTATGCTGTGTTGGGGACTAGACTAGAATAGAAAGAAAGTAAACGAGAAAAACATTATTTTGAACCAAGTAAGAAAAGTGATCGCTTCTGTCAGGTATCTGATATGGATTAGTTGGCAGTTGACTGAGAAAATACTGCAGTAGAACTTGATTTCTGTTGAAAATAGAAATCCTTTTTCCCTTTTAATTTTGCACGTCAGTTTTGCTGGTTTTCACCTTCTTCTTCAAACTGATGTAGATTTGTAGATTCTCATGAAAATTGTTAAAAATAAGCTAATAAACAAAAGCAGCTTAGGTTCTTTGTTAACCTGTCCATTAGTTTAAAATACATTTTTGAAAAACTCGTAGGTGCTCAAGTCTAATGTGCTTGAAAAGCCATCTAATTTCCTGAAAGAGAACTTAACTTTAGGAACTATCTTTGTAGTAGGTATGTGTTTTTCAAATACATAGTGGTAGAAACACATACAACTATCTACTTTCATTTCACTACTGGTGCTTGGAGTGAGTGGGGAAGGCTGAGAAACCTGTCCTTGGAAACTGACAAAACCTTGAGTGTGCAGAGACAACTGAAGTCTCTGCTTTGATCAGGCACTGGATGAGATCAAATTCAGGGGTTTCTTCAAAACCTGTTATTCTGTGCTTAAAAGATTATACATGGTATTATGTAGAAATATTTGCCAGGTTTGTGTCATCATCATGGTAGCGACTAGTCGTGTGTGTGCCACCAGTGGGACTTGGATTGTTTTGCTCTTGTGCTGTTCTTCTTCTGTATTGTAGGTTGATCATAAGGAAGTCACGGAGGTAATTGCTGATAAATGTTTAATTCTCACAGTGTGCAAGCTACTACAATGCAGATCACAGTTTAGCTGCCCTCTAGAAATACGGTTTGCTTCTGTTTTGAAAAGTGAAGTTGTGTTCCTCTGCTAATGGATTCCTGTAACATCTCTATGATATCACTGGTCGTTGGCTACTCAGATTGGGTTCCTGATTGAACTGCAAGATATGTAGATAAAAAGTAGTTTCCAGTCTACTTAGAGATGGAAGATGGTAGGGTGGATTGTTCAGGGTAATTTTTCACTTAAATCAGTAAACTGATAGTACAATTATATCTTCAGGATAGAAACTGCCGTTGTGAGACGGCAGATATGGCATATGTGCATAATTTTGAAATTCCTGAATAGGATAGCTTGGGTGAAATCAGAGGACTAAATAGCAGTTTCACAATATAATATCTCTATTACTCTGAATTTTTCTCAGTAAATGTTCTTTTAGATCCTCTATGACCATAAATAAAATAACTTAGCGCTAATTTTTATTTGTTTGTCAAGGTACATTTTCATAATGCTGTAACTTATAAGGGAATCAGAGAGTTGCTCACCCTTAAGTGATAATACATTATGATAGTGATTTAAGTTAATTACAGGGTTACTTTGGGGAATTTTTTTTATTTCACTTTTGCATGCTAAATGCAAGATTGGTTAGAGGATTAAGTTTTGCTCTTAAGTTTTCAGCTTTAAATTTTGAAGCTGAAGGGTTTTTTCTGAACTCAGTATAACTTTCTTTTAGAACAAATGATATCAGATGGACATCCTTCAGCCAATTGCCTTGAAACAGTATTCATATATTTTACACAAACTCTTTGTTGTATTTTAAAAAAGAAATCCTTAAACTGACTTGGTAAGTGACCTATTACAAATAAAATGCAATACACAAAAATGGAAAATAAATGTGTCCTGTTTCTCAGATCCTGCTAAATTCATCATGTTGGAGAACTGGGAATCAGCTCTTTAATTGAATCAAAAACAGTGCTGGATCTTATTTATGGTAATTAATGAGATAATGTATCCTAAAATTGCAAACAAATAATTTGAAAAAATAGTAGGTTTTCTGCAGTTGTTTGTGGCAATCTGAATTTAAGGGCAGGGGAGGTAGAATGTGGGTATCAAGGTAACCTCTGAAAAAGAAAAGTAAAGCATGAAGGTATAAGAAACAAGTAAACTAAACACATAATCTCAGTTGCCTGTTGTTACATTTCTTAAAATTAGGTTCACTGGAGGAGTATTTAATATGCTTTGTAGGTGTTGGGGAGACATACCTGGTTTAGAAATAAAAGTTTGATGGTCTAAATTCATAACCTAAGTGGGAAAGTATTGTCTCAGTGGGAAAGTTCAAGTAGCTTTGCCATTTTCAAGAACTGTTTTACAAATGACATGCACAAAATTCTTATATTCTACATTGTGCTACATGCTGTTCTGATGTGTTCAGACTATAAACTCATGGTGGGAATATTCTTTTAGTCCATAAAATGTTGGGACAGACTTGTGCTGCTGTTAAGTTAATATTTTAATTTTAAATTTACACCGATTTTGAGTGCCCTGTATTTATAGGAAGATATAATTTAGCATAGTGGTAAATAAAAGTCTGGTAAAATCTGTAAGGCAGAGGGAGCAGAGAAGAGCAGCCAGGTGGTTGGTCACCAGGTTGCAGGACCTGTGTTAGCCAGCTCAGAAGAGGATTGACAACTCTGCCTGGCAGGAGTGCAGCCGGAAGAAGTTAAGCACTGAAGGAATCTAGGTGAGGGATTTAAGGGTAGCCTGTAAGGAGGGAAAATGCAGGATGAGACTTGTACATGGGTTTAAAACCACAGAAATACTACCCCCTGCTGTTTCTGATGGAGCATTGGAATACCTAATGCTTTAAAAAACGATTTTATATATCAACTTTTTGTAATGCATTGTTTTCTTTTTAGCATAACGTAAAGTAAACCCATGAAGTATAACCAGCCTCATAAGTAGCTGTCCTTGATTATGACTCAGAAGCACAAGTTCTGTTTAGCTTTGCACTGAAAGCAGGATTTCTGCATTTGTTTTGGTTTTTTGGGGGACTCAGTGTACAATACCCTTATAACAGAGAGCCAGATAGTGGGGAAACTCAGAATTTATTGCTTTCATGAACACCTGTGCATTGGTTTTTGTTTTGCTTTTAATTTGTCTATATCTGAAAGTGATGTAAGCAGTGGTGAATGCTGCCTGTCCTGTGCAGAATATAGTATTTTCTGAGTGTAGTATGAAACTGCTGGGATTTTTGTAAGCAAACTCATTAATTATTTTAAATTGAAATTAATGAAGAGTTGGATTGAGAAATGTAGTTTCTGTTTCAGTGTGTTTCTAACCTGAATTAATTTAGTAGTGGATGAGATAAATTATTCAGACTTGAGATTCATCCAAAACACACTGAAATCTTTTGTACCTTGAAGAATTTAGCTTGTGGTTATCCTGAACCACTTGCTACCATACATGATACTAAAAAATACATGGCAAAGATTGGAGCTAAGATTATGTTAAGTGTGATATTCTGTAACATCAGAAGTAATTTTACATGTTGCTTTTGCTATTCACTTTTGTGTAATTCTGGTGGTTGTAGGATGTCTGTCCTCTTTCACAGATGAAGTTGTATTTCCTGTTCATCTGTACATTTGCTAGTGTATGCTATCCCATGCATTCCCTGGCGAAATAGCATGGCTGCTATGATTCTTCTGAACACTGGTGCTTAGTAGGGCTGTTGCCTAGTAAATGCAGATGCATGAGTTTACGAAGAAATATTCCTTTTATTATACAGGTGAAAAGAAAGTTATCTTTTTAAAGCATGGATTGGGCTATAAATGCTAAAAAACATGCTTCAGAATGTTCATATTTTGTTGCGTTTAACAGAGCTCAGTAGGGCAGAGTTAATGTTCTCTTAATATTTTATATCTCAGTTTCTGTGTCTTAAAATGTATGTATTTCTTTTGAGACAGTTCCTGGAATTTAGAGTATCTGCAACATGCCTAAACAAACCCCTTAATTCTGTTCATTTATCTCTCACTGTTTGAACGGAGCTTAGCTTCTTTGCGTATGATATGTGAAACAGAATAATATAAAAAAAGTCTTGCTTTCAGATTCCAAATGTTTTCTGAAGCATAAATGAAGGTTTACAAGAACTATTCAGATGACTGTTTTGTCCCATTTTGTAGTCGGGGAGGGAGGTTTATCTGATTCTTTGTATATATTGCTTTTGTAAACATAATGTGTAATGTCAATATATTCCTTGAAATAAAGGGACAGTAAGTGATTTCCTAAAGCATTTGAAGGAATTCTTACGTAAACTGGGGTTAGGTGTTATTCTCACTGACTATTTTTTCCTCATCTCACTTACTTTATCAGTGTGGACTTGACTACAGAGGGACTACTGCAAGAGTGCAGCACGAAGGATCAGGAAGAATGAAATACATGTTAACTTTGTTCACTTTAAAAGAAACCTCTGGATTTAACAGTTTTCATGCTGTTTCTTGAGAGCCACATTCTCATTAGTAGTGTGAAATCCTGTATAATCATTTACTAGAAGAGTGTGGCCTTACAGGGGTTTTGGGAGTCTGTAGAAAACAAGACGAAGATAAGAGTATGCCTTTTTTGCCTGTCTTGCTTAACAATGTAGTAACATGCGGTGTGTGTATTGATACTAGTGTATCTTGATACCAATTTTTTTCAAATGCATTTATCTTTTTTTTTAAAATTAATCTTATCTCATAATTTTTAGAAAATTGTTGTTTGGTTTTGCAGTGGGTTTTGTTTGTCTGTTTTGTTTGTTTGATATGCTTTGTTTTCCCCCCCAGTGCAAATGATGCTAAGGTGTTCATTATACGTTTTTGAGTGGTAGAAGTATTTTTCCTTTTTTCACCTTATGCTTCCCATCCACCTGCACTCATTTACTGTTAAGTTATCAGAAGGCTTGAAAGTGTAATTTGAGGAATAACTGGAAGAAAAATGTTTTGTTTGGTCTACAGAAGAGAAGACAAAAGAGATGTGATAAGAGTTCTTTAGTATGTGAAAGGACCAACTATAATACTAAAACTTCTTTTGTGTCTGTTGGAGGTGGGACAGACAGCAGTGGAGGGAGGTGGTTGGAGCAAGTGAAGTTTAGATTGAAGATTTTTAAAAGTTTTCTAATATAAGCAGTGGGCGATCATATCCCTGTAGAGAATTGGTGGACTCTCCATCAGTGGCATATTTGAAACAGGTTAGAATAATCTTTACCAGGAAGGGATTGATTCAGATGAGTACCTGCAAGCAATACTGGGATGATGGACAAGATAGCCTTTTGGAAGATATTTCTAGCCCAATTTTCTAGATGTCTTGGGTTTTTTTGGCTCCCATCTCAGCACATTCATTGGGAACCAACTACTTTCAGGAGATATTAAAAGCTCCCCCCCCACCCCCTGGAATGTTTTCTATTTCACAGAAAATCATTACTTCAGTCCCTAGTACATGTGTTGATTTCTATTTTTTTGTTGTCAGAATATTCCATGATTTCTCAATGAAGATAACTGTGCAAGTAATAAATATTCTTGTATGATAGCACTATCTGAAGTACAATGCTTCCTTTACAATGAAAAGTATGACAGTATTAACTTACTCATGATGTGTTATCGTAATCCAGTATTGATGGTTTAATTCTTAGGTGTTATGTCCTCAGAATTTTGAGGAAAGAAAAAAGACTATTCATTATATTGAGCTCAGATCAGTATTGGGAGAACTACTGGCTGCATTTAGCAGAACTGTTAATGTGTTAATTAGCTGGCAGTATGAAGATGAAGGCTGGCTGCATGGGGAGACCCTGAGCTGATGCAAGAGAGGACTACTTTTTGCCACCTTGTGTTTGAATACCACAGGGTTATTAATTCTTGAAACTTACCAAAGGAGATGCTTCAAATGTTAGAGTTGCCATTCCAGTGAAGTTCTGGGAGTAAATATGGTCTGTCTGCATTAGCATGCAGCGGTATTAACCACTCTTAATTCTGTTTCACTACCCGTAATGCAACTTCTTCATGATGCTAAATTTCCTATGTCTTGTTTGACATGTCAGCAGCATTTTTTAGTGATCTCGGATGTAAGACTAGTGATACCTGAATGAATGAGAGTTTTTGCTGTTACTGTCACAAATAATGATCCATGCATTGGTAAATCTGAAAGGTGCAAGAATTAGACAAGGCTAAGAAAAGCTTTTCATAATTAGTAAGCAAAAAGTTGGAAGTGAAAACTTGCTCTATTTGGGAATACTAATTGGAAATGTGCTTCATTTTTTAAAGTTAGTGCAATCTTCAGAAGAAACTTTATAGGTGCTTATACTTTGAATTCAGGAGCAAGTTTGTTTTTTTTTTTTTAATTGCCAAATATGGTTGCAAGATGAATGATAAATTTACTATTGCTCTTTGCATGTGCTATTTTGCATGTAAAAATATGTCTGTTAAACTGAAACAGTATCTTGTACATGATGATCTCATTCTACTCTTCCCATTATTCCCTGCTGGCAGGGCAGAATATGGAGTGGTATATTATGTGTGTATATCTACAAAACTGTTGTCTTAGAAAAGATACTTTATTTTAATTTAGGGCAGCCTGAAGTTAAATTAATTGTAGCCTGCTGCTCTATGAATGCTGTTTTCTCCTGCCATTCTGTGTCACAGTATCTCATATATGTGTTCACCCCAGATTTGGAATTGGTCATCCCACTTGTCTGTTTCATCAGTCATAAATGCATTTCTTTTGTTAACAGTACATGCAGAGCCAGTAAACTGCTAGTTTAAGCAGCTAGGGCAAGTATTTATTTGCCTGTTTTCATATGTAATGTGTGGATATGGATGTCTTACTGTTCATTCCTAGGTATTTTTGGTAGAATTATATTAGTTTTATGAAGAATGTTTTCATATGATTGTACTGTATATGTCTGTCTTCTCTGAGAACTTTGGAACCTGTTAAGGAAGTTCAGCTGTGTTTGATACAAAGAAATAACTTCCTTCTAAATTTCCAATAATTGATTTTAAAATTAATAGGTACATTAAGAAAAGAGACATTAGAAATGTTGGCAGTGAGGAAGGAGAGTCAGAGGCAGCTTGGACTGTATGCATTCCAGGTGAAATGGCTTTCAGCAGCTCACACATACCAAGTTGCATATTTTTGGGAACCAGTTCTAGCATGGGCTGGTCCTTGCCTGGTTAGTTGGGAGTGATGGGTCTGTGGGAGCTGCAAGTACTTAGCAGTTCTTGAGTAGGCACAGAAGGGAGAAAGCAGTGGCTGCCTTTTTTTTTTTTTTTTTTTTTTAACTGGGAAGTATAACTTGAGGAAAACTTAGGATATGTTAATTCTTGTGATAAAGATTTTTGCTTGGGCCAAAAGGAGAAGTCAGCACCTTAAGGGAATATGAGGAATAGAAAGCACAAATTCTTGATTTGTTATTTGCATTCCTCACTGAGATTTTAAAAGCATTTTTTCTGTTGTGACTCCCCTTGGTGTGCTGCTTGCCTTTATTCTTTTAGTTCCTGTTGTTGTTGTTTGGTTTGGTTGGGAGTTTTCATGTTTACTAACCTGCTGTGGCTAAGGAACAGAATTACAGAGATTTATCCCTTCTACTCTTTGTGTCAAAGATGTGGGTATGGAAATGTATATAGTTATATAAAAGTGCTTCTAAATATTTGGCTTAGTATAAGAACTCTTAAGAACTGAAGTAACAGATGCTTAAAGGGCTTTTCATTTTGTGAAGCAACTAATTTCTTACTACAAAACCTAAATTTTAAATTCAAACTTAAACTCCATGGCTTTACCATGTAGCTATTACAGCAAGTTAACAAGTCTTCCACCAGGGATGCAGTCTTTTCTAAGGATTTCTAACACCTTCAGCCAAGTATCTGCATTTTGCATATAAATATTATTTTTCTACTGGAGCTATTACAGGCACGCAGCGACTTTATTTTCAGTGTGCATTTGGCTCTTTAATTGTGTTACCTCATTGTGTTTAACAGTTGAGACAAAATTAGGTAAGGTCAGTTAAATGATAAAGTAATGTACAGTCATCAGATTCCAATCAGAAAAAATGTCAGTCTCACTTTTTTTTATTTTAAATTCTCTAGAATGAAATGCCTTCCCCCACTTTTTCTTATTCACTGAATAAATTCACTGTTGTCTTGTGTCAATAGCTAGATTCAAGCAGCAGTACTGTAGGATTGAACCTTTCCTATATGAGTTAATAGAGTGCTAATTGTGAGTATTTAAATTCTTTACACATCTGAAGGACAAGCCAAAATACAGCTGCCCAGCTGACGGCATAGTTCTAATTGTGAGTATGAGTTGCAAGTCATAGGATGAAACCTGATCCATTTTTCATGTCTGCAGTGAAAATACTTTAAGCTGTTATGTTTGTCTTGTTTGCAGTGAAAATACTTTAAGCTGTTATGTTTGTCTTGTTTAGGCAATTGTCACCTTATTATCGTCATCCTAATTCAGTTTCCTGGGAGCTGTAGTCATTCTGTGCACTATTCAGTGTAATAGGAAAATGATCATAATTTGACTTGCCTATAGAGATTGTTGGCAACAACTGCTATAACCCAAGAGTATTCGATCAATGGATTAGATTCTTGGTTAGGTATTTGTTGTATAGATACTTCTACTGTGACTTGGATAAGAGAAAGATACTTATGTAAGGTCAAACTTACTATATCCCAGGCCACTTCAGTTTTCTTTTGGTACAAAACCAGTGTATTGACAAGAATATTTCTGTGTTTTAGTGTCACATCTATTTTAAATGTCATGCTACTGTTCATATAAAGAAGTCCTATCATTTCTATTTTTGACTGCATGGCACTGTTTTCAGCACATAAAATTGGAGTCTTTGAAATGATGCTTGTACCCAGCATATCATATCATATCATATCATATCATATCATATCATATCATATCATATCATATCATATCACTAAGGATTTTCAGTACTGCTTGAAAACCAGTAACAAACTTCCTATCATTGGTGTGATGAGAGGGAACAGTAGAATTTTTTAGATAAGTTCATCTGACATGCTTAATTTGAAGATACGTTTTAGATAATTGAAAGTAAAATAACACTCTTATCTGGGAAAGAGTTGCACAAATCAGTTCAAGTAATCTAATGGATTGTTGGTAGTGAAAAAATGAGCTCCAGCTTCTTTTTGTGCTTAGCTGTGAACTCCCACCACTTACTTTTTCACTGGCCTTGGCTTTTTACTTACACTACCCCACACCCCGAGATTTGATGTTTATTAATTAAACGCTGATGTGAGAAAAAAACTAGCCCAAGAGGGAAAGAAAAGGCAGGGTATTGCTGGAGTTTTCAGTGCATGGGGTTGACTGGAGAGTAGTCATGTTAGAACTACTTTACAAAGTAGTATACCAGTAGTAGGATGGTGCAGCATATCTGAGAGTGAGGGTGAAAGGTGGCAATGGTGTGCTAGGCTGGACAGTCTGGGAAGTGTAACTTACTGTAACAGGAGCTGCTCTTCTGTGGCAGCATAATGTGATGTAACTTCTGGCACTAACAGTCATATCCTCCTCTGTGCCAGCTTCAGTGCCCTTCTGACCCCGAACTCAGCTGCTTCAGTCAGTACACATGGAAGAAGTCTCTCTATGTGCACATTCCCGTGTCATTCTGCTCATATATACACACCAATGCACCTTGAAAGTATTGTTTTCTGGTGTGTGCAGAGAGCTTGGCACAGAGTCAGATGGACACCAGAGGGAGTGGTAATGCTTTGCCAGGGGAAAGTATCAGTATAGCTGCAGTTAGATCTGCTTCTTCTGCTATCAGCAACATTTGTCAGTCTTAGCAAGTTAAAAAAAAATAAGTGAGGGGAAAAAGAAACGTTGGTCTTCCATGCGGATTTCTGCAATCTGGGTTTTCATTTGTGCTTGAGCCTCAAAGATTATCAAGACATTTATAACAGTGAACAGCTAATTAAGGAAATGTTTGCTTGTTTATTGTTTAATCAAGTAACTTGACTGTGTTTGTAATGAATTATTTGTTTCAAACTATGGTTGTGGGCATTTGGAGTTTTATTAGTGTAGTACATGGCAAACTTTAACAACTAGTGATGTCTTAAATACCTTTTCCTTAGGGAAAATACTGTGTTTCTGGCTATCAGTAACAAATTGTATCACTATATGGAAAATAAAACAGTGGGGTTTATATGGATTTTTTAAAAGATTAGTTAATAGTAAATTGAGTCACAGCTTTATTTTAGCTCTGTCTGCTAATTTGTGTGATGGATATGGTTTCCTAGTCTGTGTTAGGATTTTGTTTTGGTTTGTTTTTTATTAAAAAAGCCAATTTATGTATAGGATGCATCTTAAAATAATGAGACGTTAGAAAACTTGATAAAAGGTTTCCATGTCATTAAAGGAAAGCTTATGGTCTAAGTCCTTTACCTGAATCCAAATAAAGTATTTTTAGAGGAGTTTAAAGATGATATGTAACTTAATTGACTTCTATTCAAATGCTGTTTAAATGTCTGCTGTCTTTCAGTTGTATGTTTACTGGTTGTATTGTAGTAAAACAGTTAGCATGATCCTTACAAGGCTTTAAGAAATGAGTCAGTGGGAATAAATACGGTTACAATTTTTTTTTAAGCATCATCCCTTCAGTGAAATTATTATAATGGCTGCGGCAATTAAAAAGTAAAACAAAGTATTTAAAACCAAAAGCAACTCTTTATCCCTCAGTAACAACAAAAGCCAGTGTAAGCATGTGTCACCTAATGTTATTTGACAAAGTTAGGGGTGAAACCTAGATTGGAATGTAATGGTGCTTGTTATGAGCCGGATGGCTTGTCTTCCTACTCCTCCCTCTCTTGCCAGTGCCATAGTCCAGGGCGAATTACTCTGTAGGTTGCTGATGCAACTCTTTTATAGATTTGCAGACACGGTAAGGTGGAAAATACAAGCCACTGCCCTGTCCCCTCCTGAATTTGTCGCTAGAGAAAGGGGTCTGTGCCGAATTAGCTCATGCTTTGCCTCCGCATCTGTGTAGTTTAATTACTGTGTGGGCAGCCTGGCTGATGGGATGAAGGTTGTGTCTGCAGCAGTACAGACATCCCTGCTCAAGGAAGGAACTTTGTAAGAAACTACAGCTGTATCTATTGTTTCCTGAGTCCATAGGATAAAACTGTAGTAGAAGTTGTAAGTGATGGAACTGGAGAAGGCAGCTGGCTGATCTCTCTAGTTATTTCATGAATTAGTTTTATGTTTGTTCAGATAAATTTTAAAGTTATCTGAACTAATATATACTTAGTAGTCCATAAGGTTGCATAAGAAATGTGTGGTCTAACACGTGTAATCTGCATAAATCCAAACTGTGCCCTTTGCACAGTGGTCGAATGAGTGCTGGTAGGGCCTGTTCTGAGCCGGTAGTGGAGGCTATTGGTTTTGGCAGCCACATAGTAATAGAAATCATCTGGCTCAAGCTGTTACTGTTATGAGGTATTAAGTTACATTTGTCCCACTTTCCAAATGGTGATGTCAGATGTGCATATAAATAAGCTCTTGAGCCATAGAACTGTTTTCAGGTAAAATTGTCTGTGCTTCCTTGACTGCACAGCTGAAAGCATCAGTGATTCGTGGGCTGATTCAGGGGTGCATCAGATGCCTTTCTTTAGAAGTTGCCAGGTTTGTCAGCAGGGAGGGGCAAGCAGCTGGGTAGTGATGGCTTCAGTTGTCTGATTTTTATCTGCAGCTACAAGTCTGTCAGCACCTTATGTTAGTTTGCTCAGCCTAAGGATAAACCTCAGGTCAATATCGGACAAATGTACGTTTGTGTGTTTAAGTGCAATGTGCCTAACACTGTAGCACACCTTGATGCCTGCTAAGCATCACAGTTTAAAACCCTGCTAAGAAAGGGCTAATATGGTTGTAGTGTAGACAAGTCAGAAGTTCTTGGATTTCTTATTCCGTGGATTTCTAGGGATAGTGATCGGGTAATAAAAAGAAGTTTGATGCTTTGGAGAAATGTGGATGAAGCTTAAATTACATCTTCAGTTTACTTTCATAGTGGAGGCTGAATTCTATGGCATGTTTGTAATTAAAACTTTTTACAGAATTCAGGTTGTTCCTTATGCTTCTGTGAGAGGGCTAATTAGCTAGCCACAGTCCCTTGTTACTAGATTAGCCCACAGGCTATTAGTCATAGGCTTTTTTTTATCTTGCCCAGTGTGAGGTCAGACAAATTTGAAACACTCTTGTAATTGTATTTAACTGTATGTTACAATAGCATACCATATTTTACATCTTTTTTTTCATTTCTAGTCAAAAGTATAGTTATTCCTTGTACTTCCTTTTGACATGATTTTTCCTCACAAAATTAAACTTGTTTCACTGATTTATTAATAAAATAACTACTGAAATTTGCCTTTCTGATGTTCACTGTTTTTTAATGGATGTCAGTATTTCATAATATTACATCATTTTGATGTATACATAGCTAAAAATAAAACAACTACCATTTTAGGGCTCTTCATGCACTGTTTCATACTGCTCATGCTCATCCCATAGGCAGCAGCAGTGCAGGGATGATGTTATCACTGCTATGACAGGGTTTTTGTTGCATCATGAAGTTACTGAAGTTGTCTTTTATAATTTCGTAATTTTGGTCAGCAGCTGCGAACCTGAAATGATATGATATCTTTTCATCATCTTCACACTTCAAACTTTTCAGTTTTTTAACTGAAAACTTTACTTAAAAAACATCTCAAGTATAATACAAGCTTGTAATCATAGACAGGAAGCTGAAGAAAGGTTTCCAACAATCCTTTTGCCCTCCTCTCACCTTTTCTGGTGCAAGAGGAAGTATAGAGGGAATATCCTGGCAGATGTGCTATTGCTCCCTAGTAATTGTTTTAAACAACTGAGAAGTTTCTCAGCTTGATCATGTTCAGTGTGTAAATTCTTATGATGCCATGTGGCAGAAGACTCTGTGGGGGAATGCAAGATTGAGCAGAAAATCCTGGGAAAGGTGAGCAACTGCTGACAAGGACACTGCTGCTGAAAAGGTACGTGTAAAGCTGTATGCTTTTGATTTTACAAAATTACATAGTCTAGAAAGGCATGAGATTTGATTAAAGCTACTTGGAATTACTGTAAGCTTCGATTTTTGCCATTGGTCTTTTTAGTAGCTTTCCAAACCCAAAAAGATTTGGAGATTCATTTGATGAGACATTTTTATCGTGTAGATTTATGTCCAATAAACTACTCCAGCTGAGCAGTATCTAGCTCTTTTAGGCCCTGTGTATATTACTTCATATCATTGTCCTCTTTTACAAATGCCACTTCAAAGCAGAATCACCTACACAAAATTGGCTGGCCTATGGCAAAGCATGGTTTTGGTATTACTGCTGGTTTATTGGTTTTATTTTCTCTTCCCTCTCTTCACAGTTTTTATAGTGAAATGTAGCTAGTTCTTAATGTTTAGAGAGCAGTGATTAACAGGGCTGGGGAAGGAAGCCAGGAATATGGTGCTCACCCTCACCTGACTATTATGCCAGTATAGTGACTTTAAGCAGCTGGGAGAGAAATTAGCAGGCTTTTTCTCCAGCCTCCTCTACATCATCTGTTACAATTTATAATCTTCCCCTGTTTCCCTTGAAAGTAAGTCTCATTTCATTTCTGCTTCACCTCCTTTTAATCTGCACCATACAGAAAAGTTCTGTGTTTTCTGACAGGGTCAGCTACTGCAGGCACATTGCAGCTGACCATCGACCTCCCTTCCCTTCTGCTGTTCACGCTGCCAGCAGCTTCTTCCCAAAGCCTTCCTTGTCCTCTGCTCTTTGGCTGGCATGTGCCTTATTCTAATGTAGGATCTGATTTGCTACATTTTTAAAATTTGTTTTTTAACTTCGGGAAATGTAATTTTGATTTGTTTTCTGGATGTTTTCTCCCTTGTTATAACCCTTGTGCATTAAAGGGAGAGTATAGAGTTCTCTCTGTCTCTGCTTTAGCTCCTAAATCAGTGTCCTCTTTCCATAATATCTCACTGATTTTTACAGTCTCAAACCCCTTTCTTCATTTTTTTTTCTTTTCAGATTGTTTTTATGTCTTCCTGTAGCATGACAAAATACTTGTGAGATTATGTTGATAGAATGCAACTTGATACACATAGTTCTAAGGGTACTTACATTTTCTTTTAAAAGCAATCTCTTTGCTGTCATGGCCGCAGTATATTGTTTTTTAATTGTGCATATGTTATAAAAACTAGCTGCCCAGAAATGTAGTTAATTGCTTGTCCATCTTGCATAAGTTTGTTGTAATTCATCTAGTATTCCCCTGCTCCCAGGAGCTTAAAATGCTTTAAAATGTTTAATTATTCTTTGCATATCTTCCCCAAAGGAAGTTACCCTGAAGAAATGTTTAGGTTACTTGAGGCATGAATTAGAGTCTCTAGTCCATTAAAAAAAAAACCCAAACAACACCCTCCAAACTACCAGACAAGCTCAGTTGCAAATTTGGTAGTGAAGACAGAGGGCAACGTGCACAAGTGATGCAAAAACTGGATATGGGCTCTGTTCTATATTCATGTTGGTCAAGCTCAGTGCAGCACACCTTGTGTAAGGCATGGATTTCAGACTGTTAGGAGAAATGACTGCTAAACTACTTTGGCATCTGACATCAGTTCAACATGTCCTGGATTATCACTGTACCTCCTCAGCTGGCAGGTACTGCTCCCTCTACAGCCTGCTAACTTGAGGAATCTTGTAAATACATTGTTGGTGAGAGTACAACATCAGCCATTTTATTTCAAGTGTTAGATAACTTCATAAAACAGTATCTAACAACTTAGAACTTAACTGCTCACTGATCATCTTAAGGCAGTTCTTAAAGAAAGTGTTTTATGTGGTTTGTTCCTTATGTCACAGTCTTTACAGGGGATTGGATGTTGTCACTGGCTTAATGCTTTCTATGCTACTTAAGGATTTACTCTTTTCCCCATCTGTTGCAAAGCATGGCTGTTACATGTGAGCAGAAAATACTGAAGATTTATTTTTAGTTTCTTGTTTGAAATTTATTTCTGAGAAGGTTTGCTCTTTTGTAGAAATTACCTCTTGCTCTTGGTAGAAGATTGAACTGGTCTGAAGAAGAGTCTTTAAAATGTACCAGATCTTATCTGACACTGAGGTAGCCTGGTTTCAGAATATTGAGTACTTAAACAAAGGGATTAGCACCATATGCTGGTTTTAGCTGGAAACTTAAGTAAAGTGTCTTTTTTTGTAGTAGTACGCATTACCATGTACCATGGTACCATGTACCTAATTACCATGGTCAGGGACATATTTTACAAAATCAGGTGGCTCAAACCAACCTGATGGTAGCTTTTAGAACTATTCAAATTTATGTACAGTATAGAAGGTGCTGAGGTAAGAAAGGGTAACATCTGGATGATTATTTATGAAAATGTTTGTTTACTTGCTCATACATTGCTTAATACAGATACCATGTGACTTTGTTGCTTTCCATGATGAACTTTCTTCAGTCTCTTCTTTCTGTGTCTCTTGAAAAGGTACACAGTATGTTAATTGCAGGGCATTTATCTTCCCAGAAGTTATTTCCATTCAAAATACTAGAAATACAATAAGCCTTACTGGGTTTACACAGTATTTGAAAAGGCTGGTTAATCCACAGTGGAGGATCAGGTTTTATCTCCTCTAAACCCCCGACCACCAGCAGGGACTATGCATACTCCAGGCATTTTGTGATACTTAATACCTGAATACAGTTGATACTGAGGTGATTTTTTTAGCCTTCCTACAAAAGAAAAGTTTCTCTCCCAATATGCTCAACACAATTTTAATATCTGTATCTGTTTTATGTAAGATAAGTGTTTGAGGGTTTTATTATGTATTTCACAACTGCATTCTTGTTGAGTAATTTATTAGATTTTAATTTGTTAAAAGTAGAGCTGTTGGTTTATTTTTTTTTCATTCTAGTACTCCAAAATTCTCTTCCTTCTTCCTTTAAAGCAATTTGCAATGATTATCTTCAGCGACTGAGATGGATATTTTCCAACAGGAAATCTGATCCTTGGGCTTTATCTGTATTCATCATGCCCATTTGTTGTCTTTCTTTTATCTTTGTGTACATTCTAATGGCTTTACATTACAGTTATAAAAAGCAAAAAGAAAATGCTTATAAATTCTTCATGATTATTGTGTTGGTTATTCCAAAATGTTTTCTGAAGGAGTGACACTTCATCTGTCATTCTGCTTTCCTCATGCTTTATCAGAATTAATGTTAAGCTAGAGGCCATCTGTGTAGCATGCAGTGATTCTCTGGTTATATCTCTATTAGTGAATTAAGTGTGTCTGAGGCTAATTGACACACCACGGCTCACATCCATAGTCCTAGCCCCAAAACAGGGTAGTTATATCCAAAGCTACTTTTGGGAATGGTCCCCTTACCAAGGATGGCCCTCTGACTGGTGCCTTCAAATTGCTTGAAAGAATGCTAATTGGCCTGGACAGAAGTTGTTTCAGGCACTTCTTTAACAGTTTAGTGGTACAGACAGCTCATTTCCATGCACAGAAATGCTCACAGGCACTGTTGGTTTTACTGGTATAGATGTGTAACCTCTATGACTTTAGACAGCTAAATCAATATGTTACTTCTTTATCATCATTTCTAAATTTGTACTTGGCTGCATTCTCAGAATGCATTGGGATACTTTAAACCATATAACTGCATATTTTTAGGTGATCAAAAAATGTAAAATTAGTCATTATTATTGTTATTTTGCTTTCCACGTGGGTTTATTCAAAGCATACAGGTATTTTTGAGTGTTTCTATGAAGGTTCAATTGCATTTGTTTTTCAAACTGATTTTTGGGAAGATAAAGAGATAAAGAGATAAAGAAGGTACTTGCTCCCAAGGTGGCTTTTTCCTCTCCACTTGGACCTTAAAGAATTTATGTTCCTAGCGTGCAGAATCCCAGCAGGATCCTCTTATTCAGATATTTTATTCCAGTCTTATTTTTTTCTCATGCATATTTGATCTCTGTGGTAGAGTGTTCAGCAATTAATTGTTGTTCATATTTTTGTTTGATTTACCACATGAATAAGGACATGTAAACTAGTATATGTACTTTGATTATGTGGTCAGAGTGTGGAATACAGTTTGGCAGAGAAATTGTAAATAAATTTAATTGCAGGAAGAGACTGGTTTGTGATGAAGGCACAAAGTTGCCAAATCTGTGCAGAAAGTAATGGTGAAATTACAGATAGCTATGTGAGCTGGAAAAATGGCATGGCAATAAGTTCTTAATAAATGCTTGCAGATTGAATAAACTTAAGAAACAGACTAGAAGGATTAGTAACCAGTAAATTCAGTATTTTTATTCTGTGTTCTATGCTTCTGGGGTTTTTTTAGTAACTGTTGAATAGCACTGAAAGAAGTATTGTGGAAATGTTTACCATGGTGACTATAGCAATTGCCAAAATCTAGAAAAGCTGTTTCTAGGCTGCTGTTTTCATGAGATTTAGATCTACAATTATTGTGCTTATATAATATCCTTCTAATTGCCAGGCTTGCTGTGGGAACCTATTGGCCCTTCTTGTCAAAGCACTGCCAGAATGTAGCAAAGAGTATGGATTAATAATTGGCTGTGAGAAAAGGCCATTTCCAATAATTAAGAGATAGTACTTTGACTGTAAACAGTCTGGACTTCCACACCTCATTCTAGAAACAGCTGACATGGTTTTTGTCAGTGGTGTTTGATTAATATCCATAAGCAACATTTCTGTGGCATACTTACAGTGAAATATGTAATTATGAGGTGTTACAAAATTTTAATTAATTATTTTTAAGTTCAAAGAGTATTTTTTCTTATTACTTCAGTTTGAAAAGTGTGTAATATTCCTAAACTTCAAAAATGTTCAAGGTAAGTATTTGTACGCAAGAAGTACGCAAGTCTTTGCACATGAACCAGTTCTAGTTTAGCAAAGTGTTCTGAGTAAGTGTGTAATTGTAAGCATGTGATGTGTGACCATTTATGTGTTGTGGTATTTTGCCAGATTATGCCTTTGTAGGATAAATTTATTCTGCATAGACAAGACAAGGTGAGTGGCTACTACCATCTGTGATAATACAGTGAGCTATGTTATTAATGATGGTTTGAGAGAAAGTCAAAGAACTAGGAGTTCTTGATGGGATAAATTCAGGGCATTATTGTTATGAAAATAACTTTGGTGTAATCCTTAGCAGGCGCAAAATTAAAGAATTTACTCTTTGCATACAAAACCCCCTAGTCAGGTTTCATTTGAAAAAAGTAATGAAATCCCTGACAGTCTGAAAGTAAACTGTTCTTGTGAAAAAATACTAGCTCTCTCTATTTGTGTGTTTGATAATGGAACTGTGAAACTAAAAAAACCAGGGAGTCACTTTCTTAGTTGTATGTGCTGCAAGGCCAGCTTGCATCCTGAGTTTGGGAAAGAAACCCAAGACAGAATTGCAATAGAAATTTTCTGTAGTGAGAACACCTCTTCAGTTTGTACCCTGATAGAATGTTGTGTTGCTCTAACAAATGTTTCTTCCTCCACTTTCTTCTGTGCTATCGGAACACACCACACGCACATAAAAAAGTATTTCTCCAATTTAAATTTCATAATAGTTAAGTAATAGGAGAAGTAATGGTCAAATTAAGCTATACTTGTTTATAATATGTGTAGTTTTCTTCATAGAATAATCAAATATTTGTAGGTTACTTATATAGGCCAGTTTAACAGCTATTTGTGTTCACCATTATGAAAGTTACTCAACTTCATACGCAATATATGTTAAATATGTACTTGTGTACTTGAATTAAAATGTCTTCATATTTGTAGTTGCTTGTCTCAGGAAGTACTTTTAGAACATGTGGTCATTAATCTCTGGTGTTTAAAGTGCTTTTGCTTGATTCTAATCTCCGGAGTATCTAATAGAGTTTTGGCTTTGGCATTTGAAAAAATATAAGCTACTATTTCTTAATGGAAACCCCCAAATTTAAAACATGCTCTAAGTTATCACACTGTGTAGGAATGATAACTTTGTTTTGATTTTTGTTTAAAATAAGTATGTGTTTTATATATGTTTATTTTTTAAAATATTTTCTTGTTAAGTGCACTTACTAGATAAATACATCTGTTGTCAAAACACCACCCAGTTCTAGGATATGTTTGTGAAGAAATCCACATAAACAAATTATTTTTATTTTAGTATTTACCTTGACGTTTCACTTAGTGACCTAATAGTGTTCACTGAAGGCAAGATTTTGCATTCTGTGCAGGGTCTGTTTTACAAGACATGCTGTTTGTAACTAATGCTATGTCAGAAGCTGTATTTAGTTAAAAATTTTATTATTACTGTCACAATATGTAGTACAGTATAGAGACATTCTTTTGTATTGCTGCCAGCTTTGCGGTGTATACATAAATATTTGAAATTGTTATAATGGCTTTCATAATGTGTTACGGGTATTTGGGATTTTGGTGATGGCATGAAATAAGGTGGCTGATGTGGGCAGTAGTATGTTGTGACTGTGCTATGGGCACACCACACAATGTTTAGTTAAAATTTCCTGCATGGGCCTACAGGAGTTCCTAACCATCTGTACTAGTGCATCTTTGCCATTCAGATACTCTTGTGTTCAGGCACTGTAGAGAAATCTAGGCAGTACTGTAGAGTATTTCTCAAAATAGATTAACTTCGAGGTTTTTCAAGAATTTGTGAAAATGTCACGGAGATAATAACAAATCTAGAGGGTTCTGATGTTGTGCTTGAAGAGCTAAACTCAGACTGCAGTTATACTTGAGATTTGATGAGCTGTCATCCTAGAGGGAAACAGAGTGACTGTAGTATTAGTAAGGAGAATACGTCTGGGAATTGCCTTTGTTGAAAAGATAAAGACTGGAGAATTAGTACTGTTAGTAATTGTACAGCTCAGATATTCCTGGATGTGAAGCCCAGCAGGTCTGATGAAGCTGCCACTGAAGCAGTAAGAAGTGATGCTGAATTTGTTTTGTTTTTGGTAAACAGTGAGAATGAAGTAGAAGAGTTAGTCCTGTAAAAGAAGTTTGGACCACAGCTGTAGATCACTGTGGAGTTCATTTAAATAAAATGGAAAAATAAATGAAGCTTACATAGCAGTGTATTTATCTAGAATCTGTTGGAGTTGCTGGTAGTGCAGTGTCTTTAGAGACGGATGCCATCCTCCAGCCACCTCAGTCTATTGCAACTGCTCTCCAGCATAAGCACTTTATTTGGCTGTCATGTATCTTTTATTATTTCCCTTCTAAGGTGGATCATTATTAGTATGAAAACATAAAATAGTATCTTAATTTCTTTCCTCTCAGCATTCCTATAGATACTAACAAGGTATTTTCATTGACTTGAATAATTTTTTTCTTTGAAGCATTGAATCTTTTTATTCTTGTAATGTCTAACAAAGTGAAACTTGGAGGGTTGCTGATGTTCATAACTTCTACACTTCTTTCAGCAAAGATTCACAAAGATTGCATTAGAAAATAATTCAGAACATCATGAAGGCGTGTATTTGAATTTCCTCTGTTTGCAAAGGTTTCTTGGTAGGATAAGAATTTTATAACCAAATTCCAAACTACAAATTAGACCATCTATCATGTAGTCCTATGTTACAAAAGTTTAACACATTTAAATGCAATTATAGTTTGTATGTGATTATGTATTAAAGGATTTGGGCTCTTTAATCTGCACAGGGCCATCTGAGTTTGCTCACAATTCTCTTGAAGTGTGAGAGAATCTGTCAGGGTGGAGGCTGGATGGTAGAACGCAGCACAGGCTGGTTGGGACAGTGTCCTGCCTGCACCTTGTGAGACGCTGCCACATGTTTGAAAAGCACAGCTATTGGAGTTTTGTATTCATCTGGCAGGCTGGCCAAGTATGCAGCATTAAGAGTCTTGATTTATCAGCCTGTCCTATTAGGTGGTCACAATAAACCAGATATCAAACAAATAATGCTGAGAATCAATGTGTGCAGTGTTTCACTGGAAGCCTTATGTGAGATAGTCTGTTTCTGAGGAAGACAAGGTGAAGATGGAAAATGCAAATGTGGTTTTGAGGAATTCAGCTGCAAGCATCAGTTGTGACAATAATTGGGTGTAACTGTTGAATTGGAATTCGAGGTGCCCTCAGGGCCAGGGGGAAAAAATAAAAGAACCTGAAAAGATTGCTGATGACACTGGCAGAACACTCAGACATTAAATCAAATTTGAGGCAGTTTGTTGGTGTAGCTAAACATTTGAGCAAAGCCTTGTAGCGGGTTGTGTTCACCATTTTCAGAAAATACTCAGGACAAATCTGGGGACAGGAATTTAGTAAGTGAACATCTGTGAGATGAGTAAATGAGTGTACATTACTTGGGGCAGCTGCAGCAGCAGCTTCGTTAAGTTCTAAGCAGGAGTTTCATTGCAGTGTGTGGCACCAGTCTGCTACATGTGCCAGCAGCAGCAGAGTCAAGCTTAAATGCTTTGGCCCTACTGAGAAACAGCCTTCTGTGGGATTAAAATACTGCCTGCTTTAGTCTTCATAAATGGATTGGATTTTCAAGTAAGCATATCAGGCATAGATTCAAGTTACAGGACTGCAATAGATTTTCTAATAAGGATAGTATCTTTTTGAAAAGGTTGTAGCTTTTGTTTGGTACCACAAGTTTGTGAGTTGCCATTAGTTAGTCCTTGAGTTTAGAGCAAGAGTCATGTTGAATTGGGGGCGAAGAGAGCCTGTATGTAGCAATCCTCACTTAAGATAATTCAAATTGTAATATTCAATAGTGTGAAATCCTTATTGCAGTCAGTATTTTGTCTCATGATTATCTAGGATGTTGATGATAGTGTCACAAAGAGGGAGAGGGGGTACAAGTAAATGAGCGTGTCTGTCTTGCATCGTATTGGGCGGTGTTGAGGCAAACAGAAATGGTGCAAGGTCATGTCGTCAGTCCCCCACTGGTAATGCTGTTAGAAAGATAGTTTCAAGGAAGGTGAGGTGGAGAGCTATGGTAGAAATGGTACCTGCTTGCTCTTCAGCTGAATACAAAGATGAGGAGGGAGCTGATAGCTGGACTGTAATAGTTCATGTCTGCACATATCATGTTTTGCCAGACATTGGCGTAATATATATTCGGCCATTTATTGTGTCTTGGTCAAGGGAGCCAAAATACCCAAATGAGCCAGATGTTTTGTACTGTTACATGAACCAGTTTCTGTTGTACTCTAGGGCCATTCACGACTGCTATTGATAGTAAATTATACATGCCCCTAGATGTACCTAGTGTAGGCTTCTCTTTGTTAGTATTTTTTTCCCAAATATCTAAAAACAAGCCTAAAAATCCCTGGGCTGAATAAAAACTTGTGTTGTTACTAATTGAGTGTTTTTCATGGCCAAAAATATTACTCATCTTCGTAAAACTTTATTTCTCACAGACTTGAATGCAACAAAGTGACTTATTGCTATCAGAGGAACAGAATGTGTGCTATGTTAATTTGATTTTCAAAGGGATATGATTTTTGATTTCCAAATCAGGAGATCCTTAAAGTAACCAAATTTTCAGAAAACATTTAAATCACTTGCCCTTCAAAAAGTAGCCAGTCTGCACCTATTTGTCTCTGGTTGCCCATG
The DNA here is from genome assembly GCA_034336665.1 of Luscinia megarhynchos. NCBI lineage: Eukaryota > Metazoa > Chordata > Aves > Passeriformes > Muscicapidae > Luscinia > Luscinia megarhynchos. The sequence continues at coordinate 70,787,569 of CM067564.1, forward strand.
TATTTTCTTATTTTTCAATACTTGGCATATCCTGTTGCTCTAGCTATTTACCAGAGGTTTGTGCATCTGTGTTTTTTGTTGTTTTTGGAGAGCAGTGGTGTTGGTTTTGTTTGGGGCGTGTAGCTTTTTTAAAATTTATTGATTGTTCCATTTATTTCTTTATTTAATTTAAGTTAAGCCTCTCTGAACAGAGGAGTGATCCAAGTTGAAAGGCCAGGAGTGGCTGTAAACGGATTTCATTGCATTTCAATTTCTTGAATATTTTGGTTCATATGTCCAGTGGGTAACACTGGTTCAGGGTGCCATGCTAACAGTGTGAAGCATCTTTCCGCATGTGTACAGAAGGCAGGTTTCCTTATTATTCCATCTTCACCAAGGCTTCAATATAGTACTTAAGTAGGCTTTTTTAAAGACTTGTATTAAACTTTTCTGTCCCATATATATTGTTTGTTTTATTAGTAATTTAATTCTGGTATTTCATTACATTAGTTGCTTTAATTCTTTTTAGTACATACTACCTGCATCTTTCTTTGTCAGGACCTAATTGTTGAGTTGGTATTGAAACTAAAAAAGAAATTTAGAAGATTGTTATTGTTGATGTATATGAGCTGTGACTTTGTGAAATTAAGGAAGCATTGTGAATTCCTGAACACCTTTTTCTGTGATCAAAGCATACCTTTCTAGCCTGTAACTACAGATCCAAGTTGTTTTGAAACATAAAATTAGCCATTGCAACTGATCATAACATATGAGCAGTTGTACAACTGTTTTTCAGTAATAGAAAAGCTCTGTTTATTATTTTTAAATTTCTTGTATATTTAGAGCAAGAAGTGATTTTATGCTAAACTGTTCTGGTGTTTGCATAGTAGCTGTATGCCAGACTGTTGAGATTAGAGTTTAAGACTAGTAAAGCTCATGTACAAGCTAATTTGCCAAGCATCTTCTCTACACTGAAATTCCAGGCCATGCATTCTCTCTGCAGGAAACGAGGAATATTTGGAGGATTGAGTTCTGTGCGACTGTCTTGAAACAGTTGGTACTTATGTAGCATAAAGGAATCATACTGAAGAGTCTATTAGAGTCTGATTGTTACAGTTGAAATTTGGTATTACAGTGCTGTTACACGCAATGGATTGACAAATAGTGCAGCGTCCTCCCTCAATACTAGGAGTATCTTAAAGAGAATAAATTGTTTATTTTAGAGGTGAGGAACATATTTTTGTTGTTTGGTTTGAGGTTTGAGATTTTCTTAGGAGGGGAGGAAGGCAGAGTTTATAACTGATGCTTCGGGATTATTGAGGCCTTTATTTTGTTTTATTTTTGACTTTTCCTTTGCAAACTTGAGAGTTTGGGATGAGATAAGAAAGGAGGATTCTTTTTTGAAGAGGCGAAACCCGGGTAAATTGAATAACAACATAAAGAGCTCAGAATTTAGTAAAGTGAAGTTGATGCTTGCATTGGCATAGGGAAAATTGGATCATCACTTAAAAGTAGTGTGAATCCTGGTTTCCTGTGAAATGCTTAATAAGACATTTGTGAGAACTTTGTGACAGTTGTCAACACAAAACAAATGATGACCACTTTAGTTTACAAAGATTTTTTCATATATACCTAAATTTTTTTCAGAGAGGGAAGAAAGGAAGTAGATTCTTGAACTTTGAGATTTTCTGTGTTCAACAGACTGTTTTAGCACCTTTTAATAAAGTAGATATTAACAGAGGAGAAGGTCTAGTATACTCATACTAGACTCAGCTTGGCTGAGACATGACGTTAATAAAAAGCACAAGGTTAAGTATATATATTCCATAGAACACTGTGGAACAACATGAATTATTATATGATATATACAGGGGGTTTTTTAATGCTTAAGTAGCTATTCTGTCTTGGTAGAATGGACAACTCTAGAATAATTTGCAGATTGTGTTTTGAGTACCATATGTGTTTCTGTATAGAGATTTTTACTTCATCTTATTAAATATCTTTATGAAATTTTATTTCAATTATGAAACTGTTTTAAGCTCAAGCTTTGACTCAGACTAACAAATTTGAGGAAATCAGCTCTAGCCCCAGCATTTATTAGACAAGCTACAGCAGTGTAGCTTCTGCCAGTGTGGAAATGGTACATGTGGCATCCTTGGCTATGTACACCTGCTGTTTTCCCCTGCACCAGATCTAGTATTCATCTGACCCCTCCTCAGTTTGAAAAATGACTGGAAAGCCGATGTAGAATCCTGCTTTTCTGAATGAGCTCTTTGAACAGAGAGTGATTGGACAGATAAAGGGAAGTTCAAGCTGTCTTTGAACTGCTCCTTTTGGTCTTGACCATAAATGCACAGGTTCTGTTAATTAAAATTGATTAGATTACAGATTTGATTCATCTGGATATAAGATGTAAACTAAAGGAAAGATGTGGGATAAGAGTTAGGAAATATAGGGGAAGAGAGAACTTAGGGTTTCGATTTTACAACAGTGTTGAGCTATGAATTAAAGGTATAAACAATTTTAGAAAGTTTTACTTTCTTTGCAGGTACTCAGTTGAAACTTAACTCACATAAATTAGTATTTTTTGTTTAACGATAAAAGCAACCATACTTAAGTGTATTTTTTAGTCTTTTAAAAACTGTAAAAGCGGATGATTGTGCAGGGAAGATTTTTGCTGACTCCTTAACTCATTCAAGAGTTTCTATAGTAAGGATGGGGCTATGGCAGTGGTTCATGTAACAATAACATACACAGTACTTGGAATATCCTGAACTCTAGTCAGCCATGAATGGTATTTGCATGTGATACAGTACAGCGTGATTTCTTTACTGGCTCTGATATCTTTCATTTCTTCTGAAATGCACCCTTTTCTTAAGAAAAAATGCGTTTGCTAGCATGTTAAAGGTGTGGTTATGTCATTGATACCTCACTTAATGAAGTAATTACTAATTTAATGAATGTGAAATACTCCTTAGAGTGGGAATACTGTTTCTTTAAAATCTTTCTGATTTACCATGAGCTAGTTGTCAGTGTCTACTAACAAAAAATATACAAAAGCTTATGCATATAGTAAATATTCTAATATGTACAAAGATAAATGTTTAAAATTATTTTCTGATTTTACAATATTTTTGTTACGATTTCATTGAGTTGGTATTGTTATTTTTCAGCAAAATTAAAATTGTAAATTTAGGCAGCGTTGATCTTGACTTAAGAAGGGTTTTCAACTACATATCACTGAGAATTTAAGGCTACAGTGGGTATTTTAAATTGGCTCTGTATATTGTAGAAAGTTCTGAAAATTGCATTTTTAATGCTTAATTAACTGTCATTGAGAAAATTAATTTACCAAGCTGCTTGGCTGTTTACTTTTAATGTAGAACTTCTGTGCTGAAGGTTCATTCTTTGTACAGTATATCAGCTTTTTTTTTTCAAAAGGATTCAGAAGGATTTCCAGTAGTTATTAGCTGCAGCTATGGCTCTCAGGTTTTGATCCTGAATTGCTGCTCTTGGTATCCCTGAATTCTCTTACTCTTGTGTAGTTGTAGGACCCAGTGTACAGTTTCTCTTTAAACAAGGCAAAAAGAAATAAGTATTTTTCTGGACTTGACCTTGGTATATGGTAATGTGCACAGAGTAGTTTTTATCATGCTTTCACCTACAGAGTTATTTTGAGTGGCAAAAACTGATTTGGGAAAAACAGGCTTAGTCACAAAGGGGAGCAATTTGTTGCAATTTATCTAAGTATCATTGTAGAAAAATGTGAAAAATTTGGTATCTAAAGCAGTAATTACATACCTACATTTTCTCTGTCGCCTGTTGTCAGTCTGACTCAGGTTTTGTTTTTTAGCACTTTGATTATTGTTTCCAGTAAACCTCTTTGTTTCTGATTGCTTCCTTTGGCAGTTCTTCTTTTGGAGTGAAAGATTTAGCTGTACTAAAATAATTTTTTAAATAATTTTATTTCAGTTATCTTGAAAAGTATGAAAAAGTCCATCATTTTGGGGAGGAGGATGATGAGGTACAACCAGGCAATCCAAAGCCACAACTTCCTATTGGTGCAATTCCAACTTCCTATAACTACCAGCAACACAGCGTGTCAGGTAAATCACTGAGGGCAAAAGTGCTATTTTCTTCATGTGTGTGGATGCTTTTTTTTTTTTTTTTTTTTTTTTTTGACAGGCTACAGAAATAGTGTGTAGATAAATTTGGAATATTACTGAAACCATCAAGTCTGTAGGACAATCCGATATTTAGTTTCATACACTCAAAAACCTTTCCACTGTGAACCACAACAAAACAAATATTAAAATGCATAAGTTATTTCTCTTCTTTACAAATATTATCCTTGCTGCTTAGTAGAGCTTTGTAGTTACTTATCTTGAAAAAAATTTCATTGAAAATTTGCTGTGTGTTTCTTTCAATCTCTTATTTCTCCACAGAGTCAAATATCTGAATTGAACCTACAATTAGCTAAGCTTTAAATCAGATGCGGGTGGGCTTTGTTTAATGGACATGTAATTTATTGTATAGAAATTGACTGACTTCAAATTGTATTACAGCTCCATTCTGCTTTAATTAAAGCTTGTGTTTTGTAAGCTTTTTTTGGGAGTGCTGCAGTGTTGTGTTCTGGAGGTAGCAAAGAAACTGATATGTGACTGGAAAGGTAAACAGCAACGTGGAAGGGGTTCCACATTTTGGCCAGACAAAAATACATTGAATACTGTAAAAAGGTGTTAAAAATTTTAATAATTTATAAACAAACTTTTACAAAATTCTTACTTACCGTATTACTGCTTAATGTATCGTTTCAAAGTTAATGGATGTAGCTATGAAAGTGTTGATTGGTTTTTATTTTATTATTATTTAGATTATCTTCGTCAAAGCTATGGGCTGTCTATGGACTTAAACTCACCAAATGACTATAATAAGTTGGTGCTTTCACTGTTATCTGGACTCCCTAATGAAGTGGATTTTGCAATTAATGTGTGCACTCTTCTTTCAAATGAAAGCAAGCATGTTATGCAGCTTGAAAAAGACCCTAAAATCATCACTTTACTGCTTGCAAATGCTGGCGTGTTTGATGACAGTAAGTATGTGACAATATTTTTGCAACAGAGAGAGTCCATACCTGTTGTAACATCTTTCACAACTCATGATAATTAAAATGTTAATAACTTGCTTCACAGTAATATATCTAGTTTTTCTCTTTACCTTGTCCATGATTGCAGGTTTTATGAGATGTTACAAATAGCTTTTAAGTTAGGTAATCTAAAAATTTATTTAATGGGTTAGTGAAATGTAAGAATTAGTTTTTTGACAGTAAATTTCAGTTGTTCAGGATGTTAAGTTTGCAGCATTGTATTTCCATCTGCTTATAGTATATTACTATTTCCTTTTGAATTTGTAGGACCATGCTGACTTTTCATAATTCTTTTTTAATGGCAATTTCAGATTTAAAAATTAAGAAAATGTAGTCTGAAAACAATGACTTGATACTGTCCTGATACTTCACTACACATTCTACTGTAGTAAAATTCAGGTTATAAAACTGAAGGGAGAAAAGTCTTAATCTGATTTTCAGAATTACTTAATGTGTTAGCACATAAATTTCGAAAGAGAGTTGATTCCATCAAAATATTAAAGTATGTGAAATAAATTCTACAGATTTTTTTCAGTGTGAAAAAAATGCCTCCATGCCTAATTATTCCTTGTTAATGGCTTCCTGTCAAGAGAGGAGCAAAACCTAAGTTAACCTAAACTATTGTAAAATCCTAACAGCATAGTTTATAATATTGGGGTGGTGAAGAGGAAGTATTTGCCAAGTTTATGTGCTGGGGTTTTTTCTTTAGGTTTTGTTGTTTTGTTCTGTGTTGTTTGTTTTGAGTTTTTGTTTTTGTTTGTTTGTGGTTAGTTGATTTGTTTGTTTTATTGAGTTGTTTGGTTATGTGGGTTTCTTTTGCTTGGCTGGTTGTTGGGATTTTTTTTTTTTTTTTAAATACTGAAATTCAGAAATTACCCCCATAAAAATTGCTCAAATGAGCCTTTTCAGCCAAACATAATTAAGTTTGATAATATAGACAATCGTATCTGTTTGAGTATAAATCTACTTTTCATGTGCAAGCATAAATGTGATATGATATGTCAAAGATTCTGTTTCCAAATTCTGGGGAAGAACCAGTGTTAGCCATTGTATACGGTTTAGTTGGTTTTTTTATCATTGGCATTTTTACATAATGATTTGCAGCTTTCCTCTTCTCCCTCCAATATTGCATTAGTGTCCTCCAGCTTCTCTCTTGCTTTTTCAATTAGTACATTTTTCAGTGTCCTTCAGATATGGTTAAGCCTTGATCATTTAGTGTTTGTATCTAGTCCAGTCACAAGAACTTTCAAAGGAAAATATTTGAAAGGAAGCTAAAGGGAAACTTAGTCCTCCATATGATTTCAGAATATTTGCTCTCTGGATTTTTGAGGCTACTATCACTCCCCTGATCTTTTGATAAAACTTTATTGATTCAGGAATTTGCACATAATTTAATTGAGTTTTATATTGCTATTTGCAGATTTTTTTTTTGATGTTATAGGGATAGACAGTGTTTTCTAGAGTTCTTAACTTAAAGAACAGGTTTATTCCATAGCTCACCAGTAGTGTTTTTAGAAAAATATTTGTGGTGAAGCTGAGAGGAGTGATGAGCATGTAATGAACTCATTCTTTTCATTCCCTGGGAAAAACTTCATTTTTATATTACATGATTATGTCTTCTTCTGAATAAATCCAGGGAAATGTCCTAGCAGCATTAGGAGGACTAATTGGGACAGATGAGGTAAAGACACAGCAGGGGTATGTTTACTTACTTTTGAAGCATGAAACTTGAATTTTAAATACTTACATAGCTTTATAGTATAAATAATAAAGGTAAATCTGCTAGGTTTAATAATTAAATGTGTTCTCTAATTAGTAAATTCAGACATTATGAATAGACATTATGTCATAATAATTTCAGATAGCAATAAAAAATAGCTGATAAACTTCATTTAATACAAGTTTTAGATTTTTCTTGCCTATAATTAAGGATTTATAATTGCTATTACTTATAATGTAGTGTTTCTAGGTAAAATATGTCTTCAGCTTCCCTCCCATGCCCTCCTAAACTTCATGATACAGTTGGGTTGCACGTCATGGGGCAGCCCCAGGGGCTTGGGGGTTTTATAGTACATTCAGCTTGGAGAGCTGCATAAGGCCTTGGTTTGGATTCTGTGAATTGAAAGCTGATGTGGTCTTGGAGTTGAGATTTGTAGCATTTTTTAAAAAATCAGAAAACATGATGAACCAAAATGTTTAACTTAAATGTGTTATTAGTTCATTACAGAACTATTGCAAGACAGAGTTTATTTTTGGTTTGACTCAGCATTTGAATCAGACAGACTGAGTCTTAGCTGCTTTCAGGGAGTGCTGATTACAAAAGCTGTGGTAGTGGCTCCATCAAACCATCAAACAGCCAAGAACATCCATTACTGGTCTTGATTATATTTAGTTTGAATTGAATGCTGTCAAAATCTTATTACTGTTAGTTTTTTTAGGAAACATAAGTGGGAATTTGTTTAATTATTGCAGTAGTATTTGTGCTTACAGAGTGCACATGGAAAACAGTTCTTGACATGGGGGTGAAAATAGAGTGGTCATCTTGACTCTTGGAAAAGAGCTCTGGAAAAATGTTCCCTGTGTTTTTTTTACAGGATTCACAAACTAGCCCTTTCCTTATGAACTCCTCACTCTCAATTTAAACTATTAAACTGCAATAGCTGTTAATTAAATGGCAATAGACATTTAATCTGGTTTATGCAGTATTTTTTAAGATCAAAAAGGAACACTAGAAGAGTCTAGTAGTGTTCTTGAGTCTTTATTTAGTTTATGGCTTAATAAAAAATGTTCCTTTTTCTTATTTTACTAAATTATGTTTTTTGTGCTTAAAGCTTTAGGTTCATTTTCTGCTGTATTTGGAGACGAGTGGAAGGAGAAAACTGATAGAGATTTTGTTAAGGTAATTTAAAAATTACTAAAATAGTTTTGTACTGCATATGATGGGTATCAAATCCTTTAAAAAGATTGAAAATTCTGAGATGTCCTTAAAATTACTCACAACTTCATTCCTTTGCTTTAAATATAATAGGACACTATGTCACAGTTGTCTTAAAATGTTCAGATATATAGGAAGAAGTGTGTTAAGAAAAAATAGATTTAGACAAATGAACAAAGATTTCCACGTTTCTTTTTATAGGGAAATTAATGTGTGAAGAAAATGAATATTGGGCAACATATTTACCAGGAGGCAACAATGCTGTTTTAGGTTTTGTTTTAAACTGCAATGATGAATGTAAAGAAATATTGTGAATTATAAAAATTAAGATCATAGCATAAGAAGCATATGAAAAATACTTTAATAGGTTAGCAATGTTGCAGGTTTATTTCAGTTAAACTGTTTTTGCACAAGGCTTTTTTAATCTTTCCACTAGAGGGCATGAGCTACTGTACAAGCAGTGTGAAATGAAGTTAAAAATAGAACTAAGTTTTCTTTGTACAGATGGTTATTTATTCTAGATGAACTTTTTAAGGTAAATAAGAGCGTGAATTATAGCTGAAAGAGATTTGATATTTCAGCATATTTACAATGATATGCAATTTCCTAGAGTTGAATTACAGATGATGATTTATGTGTCTAAAATAGAAGAAAGCAAGATTTAAATATATTTGGATGCCTTATAGTTTTTATTAAATAAAAATGTGAAGAGATAATCTTCTGAGTTCCTTATAAAGCCAGGTTTCTGTTCAATTCCATAGTTGTTTCATATACTGAAATCTTACCAGTATTACAGAAAAATATTTGTTGGAAGCTTTCATCATTTATCTTTTGTTTTATTTTTTTGTAACTCAGTTTGGGAACAAGCTGGACCATAGTAGTTTTAGTTAATTGATAAGTGTTGTTAAAATACCAGTGTAGAAATTCCCTAATCGAAATTTCCTAAGTAAACTTTAAACCAAGAAAGCTAAGTTGCCATATTTGTGACTATATGAACTTTAAAGTGTGTTACATATGTGCCAAACTTAAGTGAAAAAATTAATGTTTCATGATCTTTAAAATTTCCCTTTTCCACTGAAAAAATATGTCCACAGAAGTACTGTGAGTTATTTGGTTGGTTGGTTTGTTGGAAACATTTAGCTCTGCTGTGTTGACTTCACCCTAAGCTGTCACAGGCAACTGTTGCTCATTTAGACCAGCAACAAGCACCATTTCTAGATCTGTAATCATCTGAAATTGCACAGTGTTCTAATTTATTACATAGTCATTAATTATATAAATTCAAGTAATTGTTAAAAGGACAGGTGGTTCTTATAAATGGTTTAACATTATAAAAGTTTTAAGTAGATTCACTGTAACTGCAATAAGGTTTAATAATAAAAAACTTGGATGTTCTCCAAGATCTATTTTTGAACATTACAACGTATATAGTACCAGTCTGGAGTGAAATACTGCTGACAGCATGTCAGAAATCCTTGGAAAGCATGTGAAAAACTGAACAATCAGATGTAAAAGTACCTCTAATGCCAAGAATTCAGATTTTTCAGAGCCTCTCACTGCAAGCATTTGTTTGACCTTACTACTGGTTGTAATTTATTTTGTATTGCAGCTGTGGCTGTGTCAAAACAGGAATCAGGAGGAAGCATGGGAGCTTCCTGACGTAGGAGACAGATACTTGGTTGTCAGCACAGAGGTTGTGTGTCTGGTTTTGGTGTTTGTTTTTGGGGTTTTTTAAAATGTACTTTTGCAATTTTAAGAAAAAAAGAATGACTATTAAGTAAGTTACTCCTTTCACGGTTCATATAATCATTTTTATTTAAAAAAAATTTGTTTCTTTGTTTTGGTGCTGGTTGTGTCCTCCAGTATCACTGCTGTGTCAGTTGGAGGTGAAGATGAAAAGCAATGTGTTTCTTTATACTAAACCTTAAGGGAATCAATTACCTTTCTTTTCTTTTTTTCTTTCCTTTCCCCCTAGTCCTTACTGCATTATATAAAACTGAAAATTTTTTATTTTTCATTATCTTACCTGCAGCAGGATATATTTTCTCACTTTTTACTGAACTTACTTCTAAACTGAATTAAATGTTTTAACTAGTCAGTGAAAATCTGTTCAATTAATTGTCCAAATTTGAGTAATATTTAAGCTGAGCCTGCTGTTATCTCTTACAGCTATGTTAATTTGTCGCATTCTCCCCTCTTGATTTTTCCTGGTGCTGCCAATAAGTTTAAATGTCTACTTAATTGGAATGACTGTGTGTCCTTACTTAAGGATTGGAACAACTGGCTTTTAGCCAGTTGTCTTGTATCTCTGCTTGTTTGTTTTGTTGTCCCCTTCCACAAGCTAGGATGGCATCCTGCTCAGATGTTTTCTCCTCTGCTCTGGAAACTTTCCCATTTTTGACTTAGCTTTGTTACCAAGGTTCACTTGAGAATATAGTTAGCTTTCAAAAGTGATTTGTTTATATAGTATGTTTATAATGTGATAGATGTAGCTGTTTTTCCAGTATTTCTTTCATGTCTCCAGCAGCTGCTCAGTGTCTGATGTGTAGTGTATGAAAAATTGCATTACATTTCTTCACATACATTTATCTCTGTTTATTTCAGTCTAATGATTTGCATTTCATGTTCTTGGACTTCTTGAGGCCTCCTCTAGTTGTCGAGTTCCAAAATCCACATATATGCAGTTCTTGTACCTTACTTACTTCTCTGATTTTCTTCTTTATTTTGTGGCCTTTTTTTAAATTTTGTAGGCAGCTCCTTCTTTTTTGTGTAAATTTAATTTTTTTTCATTTTCTATGCATTTATCCTCTGAATCTTTCTCAGATAGTGTGCAGAGAGGGATCCTTATGCATTTAGATACCTGAAATACTTTTCAAACATCACTTTTCTTGTCTCTCAAAGTAGTATGTCAAGCTGACTTGACTCAAATTGCTCTCATATTTTTCTTGGACAATAAGTAGTCATACCATTGCTACATTATGTTTTATGGACTTAAATGACCATTGCTTTTATGGACAGTCATTTGGTTGATTTGATTTGCAGTGAATTCTGTATAATTCTTTGCATTTTTTCCAAGGGCACTTACCTACTGACAGTGATCCAACTGTGAATGTGAATCAAGTTCTTTACCTTTGTCTGTTATCTCTTAGCATATGGATGTCATGTGGTTAAGCACTATTTGGTTGCTTCCAGGTTTTAGCTTTATGTTTCTATTAGCAGTACACTTTATATATTTTTATATATATATATGTATATGTATATATATAGGAATAACTAGTGATATAGACCTTTACTTTTCACCCTGTCTTGTTTATTTCTTTTAATATGTAATACTAGATTACAGCTGTTCTTCGTAGTAGGGAATAAATAACTGCTTGTAATGCTGAACTGATTTTTTTGTTGCCTTTGTGCTATGTGTTTTTCAAATGAATGCCCAGAAAAATTCTTTTTTTTTCCACTTTTGCTCTTCTTTTGGGGAAAAAAATTGTCATGTTTCACCTGTTCCCTTTTAACCGAATTTTGCATGCATGCCTTTATCTTCTGTGGCTCTTGGTGATAGCTTCAGTATTAATTAGAAAAATCTGTTTATCACAAACAATAAGAAATTAAGACTTTTTTCTAGCTGTTCTTGTCTTTGCTAAAATGAGGTAATAATCCTTTCTGTGCAAGTAAATCCTCTTTACTAAACAGTACTTGGACGCCATTTAGCAACATTGCAATGAAAATAAAATTCTTTTCCTTCCAATTTAGAAAATCTGTAGTATTGTATTTGTCAAGAAAATAGTAGTGTCAAGCTTGTTATGAATGCTGTAATTTAGTAATTACATTTGCATAGCAAAATTTCTCCTGCTGTTCATCTGGTTGTATTTCCCATCCTTCTCCTTTTATCCAGATTTATTGGGGGTTTTATTCTGTGATTGTAGTCAAAAGAGGAGTGGTATTTGCATTAGTGAGTCAAAGAAATATACAAATTTTTATTAGTCAAAGAAAGATTTATATCTTTTTTCAGATATGCCCATTATAATGCATGTATCATTATATATTTTTATATTTTTATACATCACAATATTTATTTTTATTAGCTTGCAAACCTGAATTCCTTGATTAATTCTTGAATTTCAACAGGACTAGCAACAAAACAATCATTTACAGACCAGGCCATAAATATGTAAAGTGATTGGAATTCCAGTTTGCTGAAGCGTTCTGCTTTGGTTATATTAATGAAAGTTTTTTGTGATGGTGGTGGTTGTTTCTCTCTTTTTATTGAGTTATGATGAAGTAGGAAATGCAGCAGCAGCTTTAAAACGTCTTCCAAAATAGCAACTTCTTGTGGGAATCTAAGATCTACTGAGACTGGGAAGAGTGACCTTATTCTGCCTTAGGTCACCACCGTTTGTAGGAGATGAAGGAGGATTAGCTGTACTTTTCTTCCATTTGTAATTGCTATATTTCTAATGGTGTGTGGAAAACTGCCCCATAGTTTCAGTATGTGCTTCAGCACAGCACTTCTGTGGTAGTGTTGGTTGATTGTGACTGCATACTTCTGGTGCTTGAAGGGAGGAGTTTCTTAATGTAAAGTACTGAACATCTTGCATATCATCACTTCTGGTTACTATCAGATGAATCATACTAGGAAATCTATTTTAATATTATTTTAGTATTTTAACATAATAGAAATAAAAGTAATTAATATTTAAAGAAATAGCCCCTAGAAATTAAGTATTTTTAATTCTTTCTTCAGTTTTGGAAGGATATTGTTGAGGATATTGAAGTTCGTGATCTAATTTCTGACAGAAGCAAATCTCAAGGTGAGACATCTTGACTAATCTTAATACATGTGTGTTGCTAAATCAAGCAAAGGAAGGACTAAAATTTATTTATTTACTTCATAGATATTCCATCAGAAGAATGGATTTGGGAATCCTTGTTTCATCCACCTCGCAAATTGGGCATTAATGATATTGAAGGGCAGCGGGTACTTCAGATAGCAGTGATTTTACGAAATCTTTCTTTTGAAGAGGGAAATGTTAAACTTCTGGCAGCTAATCGTACTTGTCTCCGGTTCCTGCTCCTCTCTGCTCACAGTCACTTTATTTCTCTACGGCAGTTGGGGCTTGATACGCTGGGAAATATTGCAGCAGAGGTAATGTGCCTTCAAACAGAACAATTCAAGTACAAATTGAGAAAAGCAGTAGTGTTAATGAAATTATTTTTTCCCTTTATCATTGGATGGAGAAGGAAATAAATTATTCTCTGAATTTTTAATTAGCAATTTGAAAACAAGTGTTCAGACACAACTGTATAGGTCAGTTTGCTAAAACAGAATCACATGAAGAAGACTGATGTAGGGAGATAAAAGATATTCATAATGTATAATTTTCAGTTTAGTTTCCCAGAGAGAAGAAAGGAATTTGTTAAGTTCTGCAGTCTGTATGCTAGCTTCTTCACTTTATAATTATAATCTTCAGTCATAACTTCAAAATAGTGTGTTTAAGAAGGAGAGTTTTAGAAGATTTTATGTGCTGTGTACTGTACTTTGTGTAAACTAGTAATATGCCACTGGGTATGCTGCCAAAACCATGTGAGGCATCTTTTTTTTTTAATAATTTTTTTTAAAAGGTTTGAGTGTTATAAGATATGCTATTTTGGTATGTCGTATTACCGTGCAGAAAATTATATGGATCTTATAGGTGGTATATTCAGATAGTCCTTATATTTTAAAATATAGTAAATGAGTTTAAGTAAAATAGGTACTACCAGAGAGTAAGATTCAAGTATTGGTCCACTACCAAATATTGAAAGAAAAGATGGTGTTTTTCATTTTCCATGTACCCAACTTCTTTTGAATGAAAATGAATGTTACTTATGTCTGAGATCTCTAATTGAGAAGCAGAAGTAAAAATACGATGAATGACTGGGATAGTGTTTGGGAAGGAGTACTTGTTGTTACTCAAGTTCTGGTCTTTGCTGGATATTAGAATCCATTTATGTATATTGTTGACTGCCTGAGAATAAAGTTATTTTCCTTATTCTGAGCACTGGAAAGTGTAAATTAGATTGCTGCTTCAGAGCAGAAAAGGAGGAGGGGGCTCGAAATGCTAGGTAGAGTCAAAAGCTTACAGTGTTTCGTTTTTATGAATGTGAATGTAATTTGTGTGTACTCCACTTAAACACTTCTGAATCTTATATTTTGATAAGCAAATTTAAGTATTTCAGCCATTAACACTATGTGGATAGTGTTAGTAATTTTGTTTTTGTTTCTCGTCAGCTTCTTTTGGATCCTGTTGATTTCAAAACTACTCATCTAATGTTCCACACTGTTACAAAATGCCTCATGTCAAGGGATAGATTTTTAAAAATGAGAGGTAAGATCTCTAGCTATTCTTGTAATTGTATCAGTATTGTAATTATTGCTTTTTTAAACTATTTTGTATTTGTCATTCAGGCATGGAAATCTTGGCAAATCTTTGTAAGGCTGAAGATAATGGTGTCTTAATTTGTGAATATGTGGATCAAGAATCCTATAAAGAGATCATATGTCACCTCACACTACCAGATGTGCTGCTTGTAATCTCAGCACTTGAGGTGCTGTACATGCTCACAGAAATGGGAGAAGTGGCCTGCTCAAAGATTGCTAAAGTAGAGAAGAGCATAGGTAAGTGAGAAGCAAAATCTATTACGTGGCTTGCTTGTGTGTGTGAGAGCACGCAGCATAGGGATGGAATTTACTAAATTTATTCATTTTGTCCTAAAGGAATTGATGGTGCTAAAAATTCTGAAGTGTTTTTCTTTAATGCCATGAGGTGTGTTTTAAAAAAAATCTACAGAAGCATGCAAAGACTTGTTTCCTTTCAACACATGGCAATTTTAAAGTATGTTCCAACAGCATTCTTCTTGTCCTAACGTCATTGTTGGTTTTACATTCAATACTTTAGATACATTAGTATGTCTGGTTTCTATGGACGTCCAGATGTTTGGACCTGATGCTCTTACTGCTGTAAAGCTCATTGAACATCAGTGTGTTACCCAGCAAGCACTGCTTGATGTCAGACCACAGGTTATGGATCATGGTTCTTCACAGGCCCACGCAGGAGGTGTCCCAGGTGAGTACCATGGCAAGGAAACACACTGTTCTATAAAATTTCCCATATGATAAATTATTTTTATCTTCTCTAGATTTCTGAATAGCTTACATAAATAAGTCTAACATTATGCATAACATATGTATCTTTTTCAAACGCTTGCTCATGAAGCAAATACGCTATTTTTGCCAAAGCTCTGTTAGCCAAAACTGTTGTGAAACAAGCTTTGAAAGAATTTTGATGTTTTTCAGTTGGTAATCTGAAAATTCTCTGAAAGTTACATGCATTGCTTATTTAACTTGTTCAGTGGAAAAAAAAAGTATCCATTCTAGATTGTTCCCACAATTTTCAGAGAATTAGGGGTCCATTTTATATTGTGCTTTACACTGGTTATTATTTGGCAGTAACATACAGTATTTGGTGGAACTGAAGAGATGAGATGGATAGATTCACTCTTGAAGGTCTAAAACAGTTTCTTGTTATGTGAACCAAATTGTAACTATTCTTAGGAAGTTATTGAGAAAACCATGCATCAGACATACCTTTGCATGTCTAAGTGTGCTGTTTCTGTAATGGCTGTAGATACCACAGCAAAAATGACTGGGAGAGAATGTAACCAAGGGAGTGAACAAGTGTGAATGGGATGAACTGATGTGACATTGACACAAAATCCTTTGCAATATATTTGCATCCATTTAAGAATTGGAAAAATAACTGCTGTGTATTTGTTCCTGTTTTGGTGGAGAATTGTGCCACTTCAAAATCATGCTCAGTGCTGTTAAGTACTGAGATGATGATGATGAATCTGGAAGCAGCCATTCGCTGGGTGCACAGCTCATGGTTACACTTGAGCGGTGACTCTGGCCCTGGCAAGCCGTGCTTCGCTTTGGTAAACTCGCGTGGATGTGTAATCTGCTGTGGGGACTTCGGTGACTTGCCTCAGCTGGATACATTCTTACTTAAAAACATAGGAGAAACTGTACCAGTGGATGTCATGAAGTGCTTCATTCAGAAAGAAAAAAAAACATTTCAGCAAGTTTTGTTTTGTTTTGTTTTTTTCTTCCCTACATTCTCTACAGCCTCTAGGACAGCACCACATGTTGCTCCACCTCCAGGAATAGTAGAAATAGACAGCGAGAAATTTGCATGTCAATGGTAAGTGTATAGTTTTATTTAAATACATTATTGCAGAAGAAAAAGAAAAATGCTGAATTCATGTGTCAGAGAATTTTCTAGTTGTCTTCTCTTTACTGTTAGACTGATTTTTCTTAGAAGTGTAAACCAAGTCTATTCTCTCATTGCTTTGAAGAAGTATGAAAGCAAAAGCTCAACTAGAATACTCAGTCTTCACTTATTGATCCATGAAATTAGTTGTTTTGTCTCTTAGGACAGTTTGATTTGATTTTTAATTCTGATCTTGATTTAATTTATTTTTTCAATTGTCAAGCAGAGTTACCTGTTTCACAGGTATTTTCATCTGGTAATGTGTTGCTATATTACTGATCAATATAAAAGTAATTAGCAAATTATGAAGCTAGGCCCAGAAAAATTTTTACATTATCATTGTGAACCTCAAGTTAAAGAAGATCAGAGTATTTTCCATTCAAATTCTCTTGCTTTCAACTAATATTATTGTCAGATATTTAGAGAGAAACTGCCTCTCCTGAGGTTCTCATGTAAACTGCAGGTCATCTTTCTGAGCTATTTGTCTTATGAAGATCAACTCACATTCTGAGTATTTGTATTAATTGATTCCTGCTGGGCCCTTTCACCTCTGCTCCTTTGCAGCTCTTATGTTTATCTTTTGTCATACTGAGGAGACAAGCACCTTCTAGATAAAGTGGATGGAATTTACAAAACTTAGTGTTTTAGGTTATCATGAAGTTATACTTTCAGCAGAGCTTTGGTTGTATGGGGGAAATATTGCGGATTTTTGTGGTCAGCTGATGTTTCCATGCATCTCTTTGCACAATGCAAGGTATTATTCATAATAATTAACTGCTGAAAGATTGAGAAATTTCACATTCAGGTGTTTAAACAGAGATACTAGGAACTGAACTCTCTCTACAGATCACATTAGCAAACTTAGATTAACATACATTTTCATGGTCCGCTTTAGTCACTGCTTCCTTCTTAGAGAAATGGGAAAATGAATAAATCATAAGAGTAGAATTTAGTTGCTATCTCTTGAAAGCAGCAAAAAGATGAGTTATTTACGCTGACCTTCCTGGACATATTACTAGCCAGCTTAGATTCAGCAGGAGGTGTAAGTGTGGTGACAGTAAAGTATTGATCACAGATCTCATTTCACAATTTTAAATCCTGAACATCTCCAGTTTGCTGGTACAAGTGTTAGTGTGTCAGCCTAATATGACATATCCAACTGGAAAGTCACTTGTCCAATATGCCAAATTTAATTAATATCTAAACTTTCTGTTAATATAATGTAATCTCAGTTTTTGTAATAATAAAATTCTAACAATTGCAGGAGAAATGGTACTTACTCTTTATGAGAGAACACAGTTTAAAGAATGTAATCATAGGCTTTTCATCTGGTTACATTTGGAGTGTAGGGCTCTACAAAGGAGAATGCAGTGTGGTTTTCTGGAGTGTTAGCACCATACAATAAATGATGACAACTAAAATATTTCTTTTATTCTCATGCCAGTATTTGAGCACTGAGTGAGAGTTGTTACTTGCCTCTGTTTGCTGCTGGGGATAAGCAATTCCTTTGTCTCCAGGTTGGAGTAGTGGATCTAAGAGGAATAAAATTAAACTGATAGAAAAGTTTCCTTTTCTCATAGCTTCCTGTGAGGTTAGAGGGGTTAGATGGTCTGTGGATTGTGGAGAGTCTGTAGGAGATATAAGTACTTTTCACTGCTGAGTGAATATCAGATGTAGAAACATTGACTTAGGATAAAAACTTGTGATGAAGAATTAGTTAGCTTTCAGCTAACTCATTAAGGAATAAGAATAGAACTATGGGGAAGAGATGCCAAAAAACATGCATTCTCATTTGTTTTTGCAGAATCTACAATAAAAAGGCACAGGTAGAGACAATTTTGCATAAATAATAACTAGTACATATATAGGTATGTAAATGAGATAGTGAATGTAAAACTGACTTCAAGTGTTAGGGGTCCAGTGTATTGATTCATAAGCAGTGAGAAGGAGAAAGTGTGGAACATCTGACAAAACAGTACACTAAAATGATATCTTCCATGTTGTTGGCAGATCTCAAAAGAAGTGTTTAAACAACCCCTTTAAAAGTACTCTCTGTATTTTGCTTCATAGTTTATTTTTTCATCTTCAGGTTGAATGCCCATTTTGAAGTGAACCTTGATTGCTCAGTCTCTCGAGCAGAAATGTACTCTGAATACCTCTCTACTTGTAGTAAATTAGCTCGAGGTGGAATCCTAACATCAACTGGATTTTATAAATGCCTGCGGTAAGACAAGAATTTATGCAGCAATAAAGAAGCAATTGTATGTTCTCAAAGCTAACTGGTAGCTTTCTATTTTTTTGAGAAAGTTCTACTGAGTTGAATGACACCCAGTTTTTGAATTTTAATTGAAACAAATGTTTAGAGTCTGTTTAATTTTATTTCATTTTATCTCAAGATCTTTGAAAGGGTTCCTTCTCTGCCTCTGGTCCTTCTAATTCTTTCTGGAGTAGTTTTTCGAGATTTTGTAATTTTCACTTAGGTTCTATGACATCTCAGCCATCTGGGGGACCTACTAGTCCTCAATGATGAACACTCACATGCTAGTATAAAATCCTGCTATGCTGTAAAGATGCAGCCATCCCTTCTATTACTCTGCACACAAGAGCAGTTAGGTAAAACGAAAACGTTGTAAGAGAGTTGAGTTAGCATGTTTATTAACATGGATTTATGTTGTGTTTGGCAGAACTGTCTTTCCAAATCATACAGTGAAGAGAGTAGAAGATCCAAGTAACAATGGTCAAGCACATATACATGTGGTAGGAGTGAAAAGGAGAGCTATACCACTTCCCATTCAGATGTACTATCAGCAGCCACCAACTTCGTCTACCCCAGTTGTCCGGGTGGATTCAATTCCTGATGTGTCTTCGTCTCCTTTGCCAGCAGGTTTTTAAATTAATTATGTCTAAAGTATTTTGCATTGATCCTGAAACCATAATAAAAGCCAGAAGTTTTTAAACATAGCTTGAAAGTGTTAGAAGTTGAGGCCACGTGTTTTGAGTTAATTCGGTAATGTCAGGAATAGTATTGCAGTATTTCCTTGCATGCGATTCTAGTCTTTGACGTGTAACCCAACCCAGAAGCTTTCTAGTCAGCAGATAAGCCATTGTTGCTGCATCATTAATTTAGAGTCTGTAGAGCTGAGAATAGAAACTGCTTCATGTAGAAATGCAATTTCAAATCTTGGATTTTTAAAAATTTCTTAGTTAATGTGTTTGAAATAATCTCTGCTTCCAAACCTCTACTGTGTTTGTTTCAACAGGAATCCCGCATGGGCTACCAAGTATAGGAAATCACTATCAGAGGACCCCTATTAACCAGTCTTCAACTTTGACAGCAACACAGATGTCTTTTCCAATTCAAGGTGTTCACACTGTGGCACAGACTGTTTCTAGAATTCCACAAAATCCTTCTATTCATACACAACAGAATGCTCCAATGACTGTTATACAGAATAAAGGTCCAATATCCTGTGAAGTAGTGAAGGCCGCAGTAATACAGAGCTCTGTTCCTCAGTCTGCAGTTCCTGTTCCTATTGCAGTAGGAGGAGCTTCTAATCAAAATCACAGCACCACAGGCCAGCAGCCGTCTGTTACAGTTGTGAGTTCTCAGATGCTTCACCACCAACCTGTAATTCAACAACAGTCCCCACTGCACGCAGTGGTACCAGGACAGATACCTTCAGGCACTCCTGTTACGGTAATTCAGCAAGCTGTACCTCAGGGTCATATATTTGGCAGAGTACAAAACCTACCAGCATGCAGTTCAGCAGTTTCACAGGGTCAACAGCTAATCAGCACATCATCACAACCTGGCCAGACATCATCTCAGCAGTCCTCTGTGGGTAACCAGCAACAAGATACAGTCATCATAACACCACAGCAGTATGTCACAACCTCTGCATCTAACATTGTTTCTGCCACCACAGTTCAAAATTTCCAAGTAGCAGCTGGGCAGGTGGTTACAATTGCAGGTGTTCAGAACCCACCAACATCTAGAGTAGGGTTTCAGAATATTGCTCCAAAGCCTCTGCCGTCTCAGCAAGGTCCACCTGCTGTGGGTCAGCAGCCACAGCAGCAGCCTCCACCACCATCCCAGCAAAGTGTAGTGATAGTAAGCCAGCCTGCTCAGCAAGGTCAGACATATGCACCAGCCATTCATCAAATTGTGCTTGCTAACCCAGCATCTCTTCCTGCTGGCCAAACTGTCCAGTTGGCTGGACAGCCAAGCATTACTCCAGCATCTTCACCATCCCCAGGTCCGGTTACAAATAATCAAGTCCCTACAGTTATGTCATCTTCATCTACCACTCCTCAGTCGCAAGGACCCCCTCCTACTGTTAGCCAGATGCTTTCTGTAAAGAGGCAGCAGCAGCAGCAACATTCACCAGCATCATCACAGCAGCAGGTACAGGTACAACAACCGATGCAAATGCAAGTTCAGTCACAACAAGCTAATACAGGAGTTGGCCAGCCCAACTCTGGTGAGTCTAGCCTGATAAAACAACTGCTTCTTCCAAAAAGAGGCCCCTCAACTCCGGGGGGGAAGCTTATACTCCCAGCTCCACAGATTCCTCCACCTAACAATGCAAGAGCTCCTAGCCCTCAGGTGGTTTATCAGATGGCCAATAACCAGACACCAGGTTTTGGAGTTCAAGGACAGTCTCCAGCTCAGCAGCTGCTAGTCGGACAGCAAAATGTGCAGCTGGTACCGGGTGCAATCCCGCCCCAAGGGGCAATGCAAACAGTACCCATTTCTAATTTACAGATATTGCCAGGCCAGTTGATCTCAAACAGCCCAGCAACTATTTTCCAAGGGACTACTGGCAACCAGGTTACGATAACAGTTGTGCCAAATACGAGTTTCGCTACTGCAACTGTGAGTCAGGGAAATGCAACTCAGATCATTGCTCCAGCAGGAATTTCAGTGAGTGGAGCACAGACAGGAGTTGGGCTACAGGTGCAAACCCTTCCAGCTACTCAAGCACCTTCAGCTGGACAATCACAGTGTACTGCTGCTCCCCCATTCAAAGGTGATAAAATAATTTGCCAAAAGGAGGAAGAAGCAAAGGAAGCAACAGGTTTACACATTCATGAACGTAAAATTGAAGTTATGGAGAATCCTTCCTGCCGAAGAGGAGCTGCAAATACCAGCAATGGGGATGCAAAAGAAAATGAAATGCAGGTGGGAAGTCTTTTAAATGGGAGAAAGTATAGTGACTCCAGTCTACCTCCTTCTAACTCAGGGAAAACACAGAATGAGGCCAATCAGTGCTCACAAGTCAGTAATGGGCCATCATTAGAAATGGGTGAGAACGGAGCTCCTGGAAAGCAGAACTTTGAACAAACGGACACACAGGAAATTAAAAGTGATTTGAAGAAGCCCCTAGTTAATGGAATCTGTGATTTTGATAAAGGAGATTGTTCTCATTTGAGCAAAAACATTCCAAATCACAAAACTTCCAATCATGTAGGAAATGGTGAGATATCTTCAGTGGAACAACAAGGGAATTTGGATGCCACGCAGCAAGATACTGCCAAAGGTGATCAAGGGGAAAGAATTTCTAATGGGCCTGTATTAACTTTGAGTAGTTCACCTGCTGTAAGCGGTACACAGGAGGCTGCAAAACTGTTAACCCAGCAACTTAGTGGTACCAACACTGATTTACCTAATGGACCTCTAGCTTCAAGTTTGAATTCAGATGTGCCTCAGCAACGCCCAAGTGTAGTTGTCTCACCACAATCTACAGCCTCTGTTATACAGGGGCATCAAATTATAGCAGTTCCACACTCAGGACCTAGAGTGTCCCAGTCTACCCTGTCCTCCGAAGTTCGGTCTACTAATGGCACAGCAGAATGCAAAACTGCAAAGAGGCCAGCAGAGGATAATGACAGGGAAACTGTTCCAGGAATTCCAAATAAAGTAGGAGTTAGAATTGTTACAATCAGTGACCCCAACAATGCTGGTTGCAGTGCAACTATGGTTGCTGTGCCAGCTGGAGCGGATCCAAGCACTGTAGCGAAAGTAGCAATAGAAAGTGCTGTTCAACAAAAGCAGCAGCATCCAACCACGTATATACAAAGCATGGTCACACAGGTATGTTGCAGTGTTCTTTTTATGTTTATTCTGACTAATACTGTGAAATAACATGGCTGAAAATGTGAGCTCGGTCGATATCTCTTGCATAGTATTTCAGATATTCAGAAAATGATACCTTCTGTTCTTCCACAGACTAAAGTTTTAACAGTTTACATATTTCTTCAATGTCATTGACAAGAGTGGAATTCAAAATCTGTAGCTTGATAATACACAGTGAGGAAAGAACTTCTGCTCATGATTTTCTTCCTTTAAGGATTAACTGTTCCGAAAACAACTGTGATTTGCTAGATGATCTTGTAAAAATGTCAGTGTTGTTCTGCATTTTATTTTCTGTCACTGTGGAGGGGTGAATTTTTTTTTTTTTGAAGAAAATCACACCTGCATCTGGATGGCTGAATTGAGTTGAAGTTGTCTCATTTAAAGTTGGTCTTCAAGGTCTTGCCATGTGGGTTCACTACAGTTAGGTGAAAGTATTTTTGTGTAAATTTGTTGAAATATTTACGTTTATTCATTACAGTGTTTATCAATAAAGCAAGCTTTGTTTTGGGTTTTTCTTTTCTCTGTTTGCTAAGCTTTGCTGAGGATTTGTTGGGCTTTTTTATTCCTTAATTTAATCTGTTGAACCTTCTGAAAGTGGTTACTCCCTAACTCTTTACCAGAAATGTGGTATGGACACCAGGAGTATTAATAAGTAAAATTATAATGTTAGAGATTACTCCGTTACCTAGAATTTATTTTAGTTTTGTACATAGACAGAAAATCACTCTCCAGAAAGCCCATTCCTAACCTGTATAATAGCAAAGGGAGTAGAATGGTAGGTCTGGCAGTTAAGAGTTCTGACACATCAAAGAGAGGAAATGAAGTACTCAGTGTATGTTAGTACATTTTGATCTTGGAGTAACAGGTCTTTTATTTCTTACTTTTTTTTTTTTTTTTTTCCTATTTGGGGGCTTGTTTGCCTTTGACAAAGTAGAAGGCACAGATGTGATGGGCTTGTACAGACCTAGAACTCAAAATGTGACAAGTGCTGGCTAGTGCTACTTCGTTTTCTGTGACAAGTTATGTTGCTCTTGAAAACGCTTGACTTTTCTAGTTGTCAAAAATCAGGTTTAACACTTTACAAGTTCATTCCATTTTTACTTTCTCTACTTTTTGCTTCTAACTGTAACAGTGCACAGAGTTAATTCTTAAAATCTCTTTGAAATCATTCCTAAATTTTCATTAGGTTTTGTTGGGGAGAGATCTGTATTTTTTATATGTTATTTATCTTTGTTCTGACTAGAAATAATTTGACCAAAATTAATAGTTTCAGTTAGCAGCCTAGGGACAACATGCTAGATTTTCTATAGTGCAGATATATTAGCTATGCCTTGCTTTTTAAACAAGTTTGGATTTCTGTTACAGCTTTGCTAAATATATGGCTGAAGTACAAAATGGTATGGCTGTCTCTTGAATGGAATATGTTTTATTTATTCCCTCAATATGTACTTGAATTTGCAGTTGTATCTCAAGCAGCTACTAAATGATCAGATTTTAAGAATTTTGAGAACGGAGTAGTACAGTTAACTATTTAATTTGATTTTGATAATGTGTATCATGATACCAGAGGGGGAGGATAGAAAAAAATATTTTCTATGCTGATAGTTTCTTTTTTACGCTATCCCTAGTGTCACTGTCATTAATAATTACTAATTTTTCATTACCTGTACAAGCAGAAATCTGCCTGCTGGGTTTGCCATTTGGTAGAAATTTTCAGATTAGAAGAATTTGGTTTAATGTCTCCCTGTCTGAAAGTTTGCTCATTCTGCTGTCTGTAGGATGCCCTTCCTTTCTTTAAAACTACAGAAATGTGGGAGAAATGAGTAAATTAGTTTTGATCTTGGTGAGAAATGTATTCATTAACTGTTTGCCTTAACCATATATCTCTGTATTTACAAATCATGCCTATCATAATACTTGAAGTACAAACTTAAGAGTTGAACCCATTTTGGAGTACTCTGTTCAGATATTGTGATCATCATAGTTTGGCTTAGGATTTGCAGAGATCTTTCCCACTTCTTTAAAATTAACATGTTGGATTATAAATACTACCAAAATCACCCTGGCCAGCTCTTTTTCTTTCTATATAGCTGCTGAGCAGCTGCAATAGCCGTTGGTTTTCTGGAAAAGGAGATGCTAAGTATTTCCAATATTAAGTCTGCTTTTAGGAGTGTTTTTAAATATCCAGAAATGTTGCTGAACTTGGTGTGAATTTTAGTTATGACTTCATTTAAGATTAGGCCTTGTGTTATCTTGTATTTTCTCCCTCACATTTTGAATATTCCTCATCTGATAAGCAGCTTCCTTGTCCCTGACTTTTTTGAAAGGCAGCAGATGAGGAACACTTTTTTTCACTTGAGCATCTGCATTATTTTATCCTCTCTGAAGTACCCAAGTATATATTGGTTGTCTTGCAGAAGGAAAGGAGAGCATGGTTTTTACTGTGAATTATGAAATTTTTGAAAATGTATGAAATTTATTAAAAATACAATTCAGTGGAGAAAAATGGTGAGGGCCAGATAATAAAGGGATATTAGCTATGGAAAACTTACATAGCTGTTGAAGCTTTTAGTGTGCAATTTCCTGTTGCTTGTTAGCTTAAAAATTTATTTTAAGATACAGCTTGTATTTTGGAGAAGTGTGAAAGGAAGAGAAGAAAAAAAAAAATTGTAATAAATGTAAAACCAAACAGGAAGACTGAAAAAAGAAGTTCAGAGGACAGAAAAGGAAGGAGAGTATTGGTTATACAACTACAGTAGGATTAGCTATCATGAACTACAAAGAGGAGAAAGAAAAGATGCTTGAAGATAAGATAGGATGACCAAATAGGGCAGGAGTGGAACTACAGTCTGAAAACTAAGGAAAGCAAGAAAGAATTAAATAATGCTGAAGGGAATGTAGAAGTTAAGAGAAATTTGTTTCATTATATGAATAGTAGTTTGAAATGGGATGACACACCATGCTTGGGGAAAAATGTTAATTTAAATGGCCTATTAAAATAATGAAAATTGTATACTGGCTGGGAGAGCTAAGTGCTATTAAAATCCAGTTAGACCAATACAGGTTTATTGTTTATATGATCTGAGATTATTCCCTATTAATTGTATACCTCAGCAAAGCTTGTTGAGAAAGAGCTGTGTTTACACTGAATATTTTAAAATTTCTTTTCATATTTTGCATTACAATAAAAAAGGAGATCTATTAGTTATGTCAGAATAGGTACACATGATACATAGGGTGTTGCAATTTTGTTCTTATATCTTCATCTATATTTTGTAAGCTCATGAAATGTACTCTTGCGAGAAGACAGAATTGGTACTGTACTCTTTTTGTTTCCTTTTATTTTGGTATTCTCTGTTCGTGGTTTATTGCTTTCCTGAGGCATTGTGCTAGACTGGTGGTTGAAAAAGAAATGAGCAATTACCTATGCTTTTCTTTGCCACATTTCCTCTTCAAACGCCTCCAAAACATCTGTTGAACATAACCATGTTGGTTTGTCCCAATTGGTGTGTGTTTTACAGGAATGCTCTGATACCATGCCAGGTTCTTAGAATTGAGTGTATCTGATTTAAATTGCCTCATCTGGCTTTTAAAGTAAGGACTTTTTACTCATCACTGTCATTCCTCACAAACAATTCATGCCCATTTCTCTAAAGGCTGCCCACTTGAACCATGCTCATGTTGAAATGTAGGTGGCAAAATCTGTGGCCTTTGCTGTTAGGTCCTGCTCTCTGTTTCTGGAAAGCTGAGAATTACCATGCACCAGAAAGCAGGTGTGTAGCTCAGGTGGTGTAATTCATTCCTAGCCACAGAGCAAATGAGTTTCTCAGCTGGGAGTAGTGAAATACACAATCTCTGTGCTTTTATTGCCCTTCACTTGTGAACTATACTGTTGCAAGGAGACATAAACTTCAGTAATGTAACAAGAAAAGAGCATGTATTTTGGGGCCTACTTATCCACTTGACCCCTTTCTCACACTCAAATTCTGCTCTGTTTTTGCCTTATGTGTTCTTATAGATCTGTTCATTGTTGTGAATAAGCTTAACAAAATTTTGTCATATCAAGCTGTAAATCCTATTATACTTTAAAAATATTTTTACTAATAATTAACTTTCTTTTTAAATTACATTTATTTACAGTGGCTGTGCATGTATTAGTGGTGAGGAAAAAGATGCAGCTTAATGCTTTTAAACTGCATATGGCTCTACATGTCAACAGAATCCCCAACACACTGGGATGCACAGTGTTCTGCTGGTGGCATAGTAGGCCTTTTAAACAGAACGTGCAGATATCATGATAAAATAGTTATCTGTTCATGCATAAAGGGAATAGCATCATTGGTTCCGTGCAATGCAAGTGGAGGCTGCAACTGGCCTCAGCTCATAGGGTTTGTTACTCCTACCACACAGGGAGGTTGTGTGCCCAAATGTAGGAGCTCTTGTGCATAAAATTAAATTAACTCGTCTGTAAACAGTGCATTCTAGTTAGCAGAAAGCTCTTAGTTGTACTCTTGGCTTTCATGACCAGGCTGAATTTCCTCCCCCTCTCCAGTACTTCAGTCTAAAGTCAACCCAGCCTAGATATAAAATCTCTACCTGCTTATTAAAAGTAGGCTCTACTATCTGCTCTGTAATGCATAAAGGGTTTATATTTATGTACTTTAGGATTGAGTGTAAACCCTACTGAGACAGATGATGCTGCTCTAGGGGTACCTTTCAGTCCCAAGATCCTGTGGGAAAAGGGCTAAGTGGTGGCAGTTGCAAATCATTTGATTATAAAAGGGTGTTGTGAAGTGCTATCAATTGTAGCAGAGTACTGGGCATTTGTTTTCTTAAATGTTTTTACAAGAGGATGACATTTTCTGAATTTTTATGCCCCAGGGAAAGACTTGATGATGTTACTTTTCTCAGAAAGACTTCATTAGGGAAAAGTTAGTGTCTGTCATCCTTTAAAGAAATAAGAGAATTTACATGATCATTGCATATGAGCACTGTAAAGTAGGTAGCATATAACAAGTATTTCTAGTTATATTTCTGGGAGGAAAAGGAGTTTCATTTCTGAAAAACAAAGGCTATACCTTATTTTAGTGATATCCCATGTGTCATACATTAGTAAACTGAGATACGGCAGTAGGGGGAAAAGGAAACCAAAAATCGGCATAAAAATATAATAACAATCAACAAAGCTGATAGGCAAGCACTGGATTTGTCTTAAAAAATGCATGGAAGTTTTGTCCACCAAGTTGGACACCAAGTAGAACAATAAGAAGAGACTTTTAAAACAACAGCAACTATTCTACATATTTCTTTCCAATTTATCAGCTTTTTTTTTTCTCATAGGGAAAAAAATAGTAGAAAAAACTAGGAGGGGAAACGGAATGATAACTTTTTGTCCTGCAAATTTGTTTCTCTTTCTAAGCTCTTTAATTTTCAGCATGCAACATTTTGTGCTGTATATCTCAGATCAACTTATTTAAAATTAACAATTTTTCAATGAGATGATATTAAAACCTTTGAATACCACTAGGAGAGCTTGCCAGAGAAACCCTTGAGAAAATTCGTAATTCCAGATTAATTATAGGGTTTGCTTTGAATGGAGTAAATAATATATGAACTGCACATTGAATGATGAGAATTAAACAAAATACAGAATTCATTCAGCAAGCTCATTACTTCAGCACATTAAATGAGACAGAAGTTCTACAGGGATAAAAAGTCACATAAAAAGACCATCAGAATGTGTTGATACTAGGATGTCAAGTGAAGGTTGCAAAACGAGCTGTAGTGATGGCACTCCATTATTTTAGTTGCAGCTTCATTTTAAAAGTGTCTTTTTAAGGAGATGTTGCTACTAAAAGGCACCACTTGTGTTTACCTTTTGTTAGAAGATACCTTGTGAAGGATTCATTACCCATTCTGTGAAACAGCTTAAAGGTCCAGGTGAAAATCATTGCTGAGTTCAAAACAGTTTGTAGTTATGGCTAATGGACTCAAGTCCTTTCTTACAACCTTTTACATATGTGCATGGATCACAGGCATCATAAGTAATTGTGCCGTATTCAGGAGTTTTGCAGAGTTTTTCCCTATTTTTATCCTGTTTCATTGCTTGGATATGGGATGTGTTTTGCTTTTGATCAGGCTGTTTTGCTGTCCCTTGGGTCATGTTGGTATATTGGTAGTATAATCTGTGATAGTTACCAACTCACTGCCTTGCGTGACTGCCAACAGAGAGCAGTGGGAAGAAAATGTAAATCAATATGAAAATGAAATGTTAGAAATTGAAGTTAGCTATTTGTTCTTTGTAGTGAAAGTCTAAGGTTACTCAGTAACAGAGCTATAAAGATCTAAATGTGTGCACCATTTGAAAGTGTTCGCTTATAATATTCTTACACAGACTTGGAAGTAATTTTATTTTATCTCTTTGGAGTATGAATTTGTTTTCAGACAGTGGGGAAGAAAAGGATGCTAGGTCTTCATCTTTAAATAATGTTCAAAAGCTTAATTTTTCTACTGGCATCATCCTTACAAACGTCTTGTTGACCAGAGACTTCCAGGGAAAAAAAAGAAAGAAGAGAAACAGTATTCTGACACAGACACCGTTTTGAAACGGAAAGTTCTGCATTCAGTATCCATTATTCAGAAAAAGAAAATTGGTTTGGGTTTATATATTTTTATGTAATTTCAAATATAATTTTAGTTGAGTGTTAAGTGTCTTGTTATATTGCAGGGGAGCAAGGGGAACATCATTTTCCTTTCTGAAATGTTCCTTTTTTCATTGTATACAAGTTGTACAGCATCATCAGGCATTCTGAGCTGTGGTGCTATTTCCTATGCTGGTGATACTGAGTTTGCATGAGTTTTTGTCTTTTCTTAAATAACAACAAAGTGTTTGAAAAATAATGTTCAACTTTGCTCCACTAGTGCCCTTGAGAAATTTCTTTGCAGTTAAATTCTGTACTTGAATTTGAGCATGAAGTTTATTATTTGAATATTAGGAAGTTCTGCATAAGTACTACAGTGTAAAAGTTGTATGTCCCTCATGTTACTGTGTCTTACTGATGCTTGTTCAGAGTATTAAAAATTGAACACCTGTGGTGGATTAAGGTGTAAAACAAAAAGTCTTTCAACAAGCAGTAAACTGTATGTTAAGTGTAGAAATAAGCCCTGTTTAAAATTGTTTTAACTTTTTCTACAGAGCACACCTGCAACATCGATACCAACAGTTCAAGTACAGAGCCAGCAGATGAATTTGCAGCCACCCTCATACACTGCAGCAAGTCAACAGGCAGAGCAAATGAAAAAACCTGGACAAAACTTCATGTGTCTGTGGCAATCTTGTAAAAAGTAAATGGCTCCTTTATTTACCTTTTACTGATATGTAACAGATGCTTGTATATAGAAGGTGATTCTATAAGTTCCATCTATTCTGTTTCCTTAAGTTACCTTATACTTTGTCAGTGGGGAAAAGAAAAAGTGAAAAGCATTGAGGGAATTGAATGAGATGGGGCAAGGCAAGACACTTAACTGCTCCCAGTTTTACTTCAGAGCATAAAATGAGTATTATGTTACTTGCTTGTAGTATATTGATTTTTCAGTAACAAAAACCAGTTATGTTTAAGTTTAAGTTTAAAAGAATTCCGAGCTCTGAAGCTTGTTCTCTGTGTTGCAAATATAAGAACAGTTCCGGTACTGCAGTTACAAATCATGTCTTGACATTTTCTCGTGTTTCCAGTTTAGCAAGAGCAGGGTGTTGCACTTCACTATCCTAGTCACAATCTTATTTAGCTTATGACTAATTGTATTAATTATACCATTTGTGTGCCAGAGTATGACATTGTCACAAAAGGAAGTAGAAACTGGGCCTTAAGACTAGACAGCCATGATTTTTTTTTAATTTGCTGCTGTTCTTAGAGAGGAGTGAACTAGTAGACATTTAGATGTAGGCTTATAAAAACTTGTTACAGCTCTTACTAAAAGTACGTGTATCTTGATGCTGATTTTTAAAATAACTTCGGTTTGTGAATATGCTTAGTTTCTGAGTAAGGGTACAGATTGGTGAAAAAAAAGGTAGTTGTTATATAGCCACTTTGGAAACTGTAGACAAATTGTGAGAAAAATTGCATA
Organism: Luscinia megarhynchos; assembly: GCA_034336665.1. Classification (NCBI taxonomy): domain Eukaryota; kingdom Metazoa; phylum Chordata; class Aves; order Passeriformes; family Muscicapidae; genus Luscinia; species Luscinia megarhynchos. Next base: position 70,818,195 of record CM067564.1, read on the forward strand.
ACATACAGGATGGTACAAAAAGGAATGAGAGGACTCATTGCTATGGGATGACAAAGGGAGCATAAAGCTCATATGACAAAAAGCTGGTGGGAAATTCAAAAAACTGGGATGAAAAATGGAGAAGTTTAACTGTTTGGAACTGATAGTGAAAATAAGTAATTTGAACAGAATTGTAGGAATACTGAATGACAATTAGTGTGGAAGCCCCTGGAGGTGTAATTTCTGTTTCTTTCGTTCCTTGCAAATGTAATTCTAAGATCATTCAGTCAATTCAAGACATAGGCATCTGTCGCTTTTTTTGAATCATTGCACTATTTTCATTTTTAAAATAATTTTTTTCTTTAATAGGTGACACTTCTTCACATAAGATTTATATGTAAGGCTCTACTGACTCTGTATTTTCCTTAGAACCGTAGAGCCCTAATCTATTAGCTGCACAGTAGATGCATTAACTCATGCCTAGGTACAGGTGGGTTGCATTGAGGTTGAAATGAAAGGCTGGGGCAGTGTCACAGCAGAGGCCTTGCCAGCTTGTAACATGTCAAAGTTTGCTGAACTACAATTTTAAAGTGTAAGTCACCAACTTCATTCCATGTCTGAAGTTGCATAAGATGAACTGTGTTGGGGCAGGAGGAGGAGCAGTACTATTAAATTACCTTACATTATCAGTGTATTTGTAGTCTGTCTTAAAATACTACTCCAGGAGGTTTACCTGAGACTGAAGTTAAGGTCTACAAGGTCATTGATCTCTATATTTTACTCAACATCTAGCGTATTATTTCTGTTGCTTTTGTTTATCTGGCTGTTATTTCCTGTACTGCTTTTTGTTCATGGTTAAATTTCATTCTTCTCAAAAGCTTTTTTTGCATTAATAGATTTTAGTTCACATGACACACAGGTCTTATTTTTATGCTGTCACCTTTGAAATAGTTATTTCAGTCCCAGCCTAAAACCAGTTTAGGTTAACGTTACACTCGACATTCTTTGTGGTGAAGAGAGAACCAAAATGTTAAGTTAGCATTTTCCTCAAATATATTGTTTATTCATAGTCCTTGAACTGCCTGATTAAAAACAGGTGTATCATATCTCCTGTAGGCTTCCTGATTCTGTTAGACATAAAGAAAAATCTTGAATTGACAGCTGTTTTTTATATTTATAGCTCTCAATCTTAGCTGTTTTTATTGAGTAATTCAAGTGGGAAACAAGAAGATTCTTTTGAGTTGGTCATTAGTCTGTGTGAACTTCACTTCTTGGTTTCATTCTTGATTGCTTAGCATTTTTTTTTCTTAGAATTAAATAGGCAGTTAGAATACTGGGGGTTTTTTGTGATATCTGTAACTAGCTGGAAAGATATGACAGAAGGCACATTTGGAAAAGTAATTTTCACTTGTTTCTCTATGCATGTTCATTGGTGTAATTTAAAAAAATACTAGCATTATGTTTTCTTTCAAAGATGCAATGCAGAAGTCAGTGAAGGCCTTAAACATTTTATTGCGAAGCCAGTTAAATATGAATAAATAAAATAGTGTGTTCTTTTCCTACTGACTAATTTGGCTGCTCCAGTCAGCAACATTCCAGTGGTGTGTATTGGTAGTTTGGTTTGGGTTTTTTAGAACTGAATTAGGAAACATTAGACCAAGATTTGAAATGCCACAGATTTAGTAATGTCTAAAGACTACAATGAAATGAGACTGAATTATGCAAATAGTTGAAATGATGGGCCTCTGGCAGATGTGTTCAGATTTATTATCTGAAGTGGAAGTAAAATTCTAAAAGGTGTCAGTCAGCACATTACTTTGCATTAAGGATGTAACAGAAAGTAGGTGTTTTCCTTTGAACTTCAGCTGTCTGCAAGTACTGCTAATTGTATGCAGCTTAATTTAAAAGCTGCTGTTTTGTTTCACAGGTGGGCAGATGTCTGCTCTTGAATTGCTTTGTATTTAAAAAGTAAATTGAAAATGCTATTGAATCTCCAGTGCCTGTCAAGTCAGCTATTATTGTTCTGTTCAGCATTTGAACTGAACCATGGATGAATTAAGTGAGGAAACAAGAGTCTAGACTGCACTGACCATATTGTCACTTTGTAAGCTTGTTTTTATTACTTTAGTTAGGTGTTTCTTTAAGGAAAATTAGTTTTTTCTCTGCAAAATGGTAGTAAGTTTGAATCTTTTAAGATCAGTGATTGAAGTGTATAACACTGACTATATTAAACAGTGAATGAGCCAACATATCTGAAATAGCTTTAATTTTTCTGAAGCTTTGCCACGTTGAATGAAATGTATTTGGATTTTAGTTAGGCCATGAAATTTGTTTTATCTGTGCCAGAAATTATTCAAAAAATTGTTAGTGCCAGGCTTCAGTTGATTCCCCTTTATTGTGGAAAGACACCTTTCTTTCCTCTGAAACACCTTCTGTTGAGCCAGTGCAGATCTAAAACATTCTATTTTCATTTCCTACTGTGGGTTTATCTGGACCAACAGCAAGAGATATTTCTCCTTCTCAGCTTCCCTTCAGTAAGAGGTAACTGGTATGTAAAAGATGAATGTTTTTAAAGAGAGTATTATAAAGTATTCTAAAGAGAGTATTATTGCCAATGCAGAAGGTAATTGCTGTATTAGAGGTGGTTGCTGCAGTAGCATTCAGTTTATAACTAAGACTTGTCTGTGGGTGAAATTAGCTCTCTGATGCCTTTATAGTGTTCAGATATCAGGGTCTGTACACTTACACATGGACATCTGTTGCAAGTATGTGTCATAATGGGCACTACTGAAATGAGTAGTGGGATGTGGAAGGAGGTGGCTGGATCAAAGCACTCACTGATCTGCTATTCATAAGCTGGGAGTGTGTGAGGGCAGCTGATGGCAATGACTTCCCAAATGGCAGCAGATAGGTTTCTGGACCTCTTCAGTTCAAGCATTAAGTGGATGTTGATGAGCTGGGTTAGTTGTATTGTAGTGAATTTTGAGCAGCTAAATCTTTTGCCCATTTTTTCTCTGTTGGAGCAAGGCACTTAATTTGTAACATCTGAGATATATAAGGTGTATATATATATATAGGCTAAAAAAAACCCAGTGCTTTGAGTCATTCACTATTTTCATGTCATGTTTTTGAAATACAGTGATTCACTTTTACCAGCTTATATGTGTTACAATAACACATCATTTGTCTGTATGAGAGTGGAGGTAGTCTAGGTTGCAGCAGTCATGCATTGGTGGAGTTTGCAGTCTTGAGAAATACAGGTCAGGTAAGGAGTAAAGTCAGGCTCTTGAACTTCAAGAAGGCAGACTTCCAGCTGTTAAGGGAGATTGTCTGTGGGATCTTTGGGAACAAAGGAGTGGAACAGAGCTGGAACTGAACCTGGCAAGGTACGCAGAGAATGACAGGAAGGGCTTGTACGGGTACATTAATCAGAAAAGGAGGGTCAAAGGAGGTGTACCCTTGCTGGTGAACAGGTAACAACAGACAGACACAGCATGGCTTCACCAAGGGAAGATCCTGTCTGACCAACATAGTGGCTTTCTGTGATACAGTAACTAAATCAGAGGGTAAGGGGAGGGCTACAGACGTCATTTATCTGAACTTCTGTAAAGCCTTTGACGTGGTCCCCCACAACATCCTTCTCTCTAAATCGAAGGGAGATGGATTTGATACATGGACTGTTAGATGAATTAGTTTGGACAGTCACATCCAGAGGGGGGCGATCAATGCTGAGAGTCTGAGGGACATGTGGTGTCCCTCAGGGGTCTGGACTGGGACCAGTGGTACTTAATACTTAATGACAGGGATGAAGGGATCAAGCAGGTTTGCAGATGACACTGAGCTGAGTGGTGCAGCTGACAGATCTGAAGCACAGGATGCTGTCTAGAAAGGTCCTGGACAGGCTTGAGCAGAGGGCCCATGGGAATTTCATGAGGTTTAACAAGGCCAAGTTCAAGGTGCTGCACCTGGGTGGGGCAAACCCTGTATCAACATGGGCTGGGGATGGACAGATCAGAGCAGCCCTGCTGAGAGGGACTCGAGGGTGCTGCTGGAGGAGAGGCTGGACATGAGCCAGCAATGTGTGCTTGCAGCACAGAAAGCTGGTCAAGGGAGGTGATTCTTCCCCTCTGCTCTGCTCCAGTGACAGCCCACCTGCAGGGCTGCATCCAGCTCTGGGGTCCCCAGCACAGGCAGGATAAGGACCTGCTGGAATGAGTCCAGAGGAGGGCCACCAAGTTGATCAGACTTAAATAAAGTCTGACTGCCAGTGAAGGAGTAAAATGGGGAAAGGAACATGAGAGATTCTATTTTACAAATATATTCTATATTTTATATATAAATATATTTATATATTATATAAACCTCATCTTGTTTAGCTGTTCATAGTTTATTGCTGTAGTTTGCTTGTATTGCTGAGAACGGGTCTGTTTGGGTTAACATGCATTATTTCTTTGGTGGAGTGTAAGTAGAAAATAGAACCATGATATTTCAATCAGATTTGTAAAAATCATATTGACACTTATTGGTAGCTCACTGGCAATATATGTACATGTTTTTTCACTTCAAAATTTTGCAACTTTCCATTTATCAATGCCTGTCTCAATTCAGAAAAAAAAAAAGGTTAGCCACTAGGAGTTAATGTTTGTTATATTTGTACCTCACCATTAACTGGGGAAAAACCAAATTTAATTCCCCTCCCCTCTTTTTGTAGGTGGTTTCAGACACCATCACAGGTTTTCTATCATGCAGCAACCGAACATGGAGGAAAAGACGTCTACCCAGGGCAGTGCTTATGGGAGGGATGTGAACCTTTCCAGCGGCAGAGGTTTTCCTTCATTACCCATTTACAGGTGCACATTGTCTTTCACATATTACTTCAGCAAACCATAGGAATTTAATGGTGAATTTCCACACACCATTCCTACTGTTTTTCTCTTTTCCCCAAACAGGATAAGCACTGTTCCAGAGATGCTTTGCTTGCAGGATTAAAGCAAGATGAACATGGACAAGCAGGAAATCAGAAGCCTTCCAATAAGTAAGAGAACTGAGCCTCATTATTGGTAGAGAAAATAAGAGAATTAGAAATTATTGACAGAATTTGTTTATAGCTTGGCTTATCAGGTGAAACTCTGCATATGTAAGAATCTGTAATCCAATTTGAGATCTGTTCCAGTAAGACAAAAAGGACAAAAAGGGAATAGATTCTGATATAGTTACAGTTACCATTAAAAAAAACCAGGTAATTCGTTAAAGTATATGGGTCAACACTCTACGATGAGCATAGTTCTCAACAAGTTCTCCTATTTTTTTGCCCCTCTGGACATCATTTTATAACTTCCCTTATAACAGGGAAGTGCTTGTAATACAAATGGAAAGTTATTTATTGTGTACAGTTTATTTGTCTCACAGCTGAGATGGATTGTCTTATAACCTGCTATATTCCTTCCAGTTTTGTGGTCTAAATTTGGGCTGATTTGATCCAGGGACTGCTGTAATAAACTTACCTTTAAACAAGCAAGCAAGCTAAATGATAAAGACTCCTCTGAGTCGTCTGATTTTATGTTGCTATCTGAAGTCAGGTTTGGCTCTTCTCTTTCCCAGAATGATTTTGACCATCTGGAATTAATATTGGAGAGTGCAACCCCACTGGTGTGAGGTTTTGGGGCTGACTATGTTAATAGTGAAGTTGTTCAAGGTTCAGTTACTTGTGTGTGTTAAGACCTGGCCTTTGTTAGTAACTGATTGGGACCACTTCAGGTGTAATTATACAGTCCCAGGCAGACTTTTGCAGTTCTGTTCTGTGGCTTGTAAAACTGCTACCAAGCTGCTGGAGGCAGCAGAGAAAGTCAGGTTATAAAAACTGAGAGATTTAGTTTGAGAGTCCTTTCATTTTTTAATACAGAAAACGATCTTAACACAGACTTCTGATTGCTTTATGGGGCCTTGTTTCATTAAACTGAGCAACACTCATATCTTGGAAAACCACAAAAAGAATAATTATGGTAATGTAGTCTGAAATACTTGGTAAATGGGAAGTGTAGGGTTGACACCATCTACTAGCATGGTGTGTTCTTAACTCTGCTTTTTCATAATGTTCCATAACACACATAACACATTCCAGTAGCTATGTGTCCTCACAAACTTCTTTTAAATTGGCACAGGTACTCATAGGAGAAAAACAGTTCATACATCCCCCTTAGTTCTAAAAATAGGCAGATTCCCTAATTAGAGGTCAGATTCAGAAAGCAGGAATTTACACACATAACCAGTTCTTGCTAAAATACTCAGACTGCAGTATCACAAGATACTAAGGATGTGATTTCAGAACACAAATTGAAATGAGAACTTTGCTTAAAATAGGATGTTTTATGTCTTCAGAAGATGTGCAGATGTGGTGCATTGGGACATTGTTTAGTGGTGGATGTGGCAGTGGTTAATATTTAGGACTTGATGATCCTAGAAGTGTTTTCCAGCCTAAATGATTTTGTGATTCTGTTTTGACTCTCCATGTTGCTTCTCATGGCTGTGCATTGCATATAGTGAGAGAACTAGCTTTAGTTTTTATTAGATGGCATGGTAAATCAATTAAAAAAAAAAACCAAACAACTCACAGAACAAAAGAGTGGGCTTGCCACATGAGTGGAATGTATTTGCCTTACTGTCAGTTGAACACCAGTACAGGAGGTGAGCTGGAACAAAAGGAAAGGATGAGATGTTTCTCATCAAGCACTCACAGCACTTAATACACTTCCCTGTCTTGTGAAAACCTAAAGGTGCCCCTTCCATTACTTTTACTCTCCTTCCTTAACACACAGGAAGATTTTAGTGAAGTGTAGTGTGTCCCCCACATGACCTTACAGCACTGCCCTAGAGTTCTGTTTGCAGAGCTGAAAAGAGCATCCGGCAGCTACATGAGGCAGACAGGATTTGGTAATTTGCTTTCCTGAATCAATGACTTGCCAGACTAAACCCTAAGCTCACTCCAGGAGCTCACCTCAAGCTGTGATACAGGTTTGTGTTTGAAAGCTGTCTTACCAGGTCTTGGCTTAATTTACTATTCTCTGAGTCCTACAAGTGTGTCAGATATATCAGCTCACAACTGATAGTCCATATCATTAAACTCTTATATGTAGTGCTGAAGCAACTTAAAAAACCTGGTACTGAGACAAAGCATGTTTTAGTAATCAACTTTCAGGCATTCATTAGGTGAACTTTCTTCACTTAATCCCTCTCTATTTAGTAAAAATGACACCTGCGTCAGGGACTTTAGATTGCGCATGTTCCCAGTGCTAGAAGTGAAACAGAATACAGTGTAACTGATCATTCCCCAGTGATCCTTTCTGTCTATCATAGCACCATACACGTGAAAAAATATCTGTCAGGGCTTTTCTAGAACCAGTTAAGCAACGGAAAGCTGCATTACAAAATTGGTTCTATCCCTTAATTCTGTATTTCTTTGTCTTTCAAGTTGTATTATTTTAATTCTTTCCCTTCTGGTTTTCAGAGGTAGCTGAACATTATAATCTGGAAGGTCAGCTAGCACTAGCAATTTAACTACATGTTGACTGTAGCTTAATGCATTGGGAGTCCTTTTGGATTCGTGGTAATTTTTTTTCCCTTACTGCTACTGAAGCAAAGGTGAATATTCCTAATGCTCTGTGGGAGTGGGGCAGGAGATTACTTTAAATCACAACATAAATGGTAGGGTTTGAAGTTAAGTTGATAATACAGTTAAAGAAATCAAAGAAATCTGGATTTCTTGTGAGAGAGATACTTGCCCAGAGACACAAGTCAGTTCACTTGATGTCTCAATAACTTTTTATCAACTTCTTTTTTCTTCAAACTTAAAAAGAGAAGATAATTTTTTAATATCTTCCTAATTTATTGCAGTTGTCCCTTTTTCAGTATTTCTAGAACCAAGGCAATAGTAATTCAGCTTTCTAAAATGTGGTATGATAACTGTTGAAGAAAGACATTCAGAACAGCCTCCATTGATGAATCCTTGTGCTTCTCAATACGAGGAAAACAAAAATGTTACAGAAATTAAGTATTAAGTCAATAATTCTTGTACTGTGGTACTCAGTCTTCTATGAACACATCATTGCCCACCAGTTTCTTAATTCAGCCCCTGCCGTTCTCCTTTTACTTTGTAAAGGTTTTTATTTGTTTCGTGTATTATGTGTTTTATTTTATATATTTTTATATTGTATATATTATTTCTATTCAGAGAGGATGACAGTGATTATGAGCTAAGATGTTAGGTAAGGGTCTGTCTGTTACTACAGTAACTCAGTTTTTAGCTGGGCTTCCTTGGTGTTTGAACCTCAAATTACTAAGAAAGTCTCTATAAAGAGATTCTTAGAATATTCACTTTCAGTATAAGATATCTAAATCTCTTACAGGCTTTCATTCAAAAAAATAGAACATTTACATTTGATTTATGCAACATTTACAAGTAAGCACTACTTACACTTCTTAACCAGATTCCACTAGGGCATTAAAAGACTTCATAATAGTATTGTTCAAAATATTGAAGTGTGGTGATATTTTTCACCACTAATCCTAATTGGTTTTTAGGATGACATTATGAGTCTAAATCATTAAGTGAAGTTGCATATTTATACATTCTGAACTCTGATGGCATGAGTAATTTCCAAGTTTTTACATGAAATGCAGGTTTGACTTCAGTGTTACTACTGAAAATTAAGAAATTGCTTCTGCTATATTTGTTATACCTTGCTTAATTTATTAATCTCAGTCTAAAAGCTGCAGTAACAGGTAATTGGTTTTACAAATGTTTGTTCTGATTTAGCAATTACATATTTTATGTCGTAGAACATAACTTACATTATTTTATATTGCTCCTCACTGATCACAGTTAATATGTATTTTATATTGCCTTAGTGTCTAGTGGTCCCAATGAGCTGTGTCAAGTTTTGAGTAGTTATACTTTAAGGACCGTATCTGGCCAAATCTCAGATGGCATTTGCATAGCTGCTATCATGGTTCCTGTCTGATAAAACATCCCTTTAAACTGGTACACTTTGGGAAGTGGCTGTGTTATCAGTACAATATATTACTTTTCCATCACAAATGTCAGAAGTGATGAGTAGTACTTCTCAAGAGAAGTTTTTTTTTACATAAAAATAAAACATGACTTTTCTGAAGGGTTTACAGTAAGGCTTATCTCTATGGAAGCAATCATGTATCAGCACCAAGTGTTAATGCATCTTTGTGTCTGTTCAGATAGTTTAAAAATTGTAAAATAAGTTTTCTGAGTGGTTAGTTGTCTAGAAAGGAGCACAAAGCTTATTTTTATTCATTCTTTCTTTACTAATGTAGGCAGCCAGCTGCAGGGGCTACTGCCTCTACTCCCAGAGCACAGAAGGCCATTGTGAATCATCCCAGTGCTGCCCTAATGGCATTAAGGAGAGGATCAAGAAACCTTGTCTTCAGAGATTTCACAGTTAGTATTGTTTGAATCAAGTATTAGATATTAATTGTTGCCTGCTATTAACTGCAGGACTTTTACATTTCTTTTTGTCTTCACTTTTATAGGATGAAAAAGAGGGACCAATAACTAAACACATCCGATTAACAGCTGCCTTAATATTAAAAAATATCGGTAAATATTCAGAATGTGGTCGCAGGTAAGCACTGTATAATTTTTCTGTTATCAGTGGGCACTGTTGTTTCTGTTGTTTCCAATAGCAAGCAATAGGTAGGTTTTGCCTATCTTTAAAAACCCCAATAAGTATATTGACAGTACAATTTCTCTATCACTTCTGCACTGCTTCCTTCCCCACACAAATGCTCTGTGTCATCTTATCTTAAGACAGCATTCATGATCCAGATGATTGAATAGTGGCTGGCAAATTTGGCAGGTTAAATTTTAGGAACAGATGAGAGAAGACTTTGCTGTCCCTTTTCCTCCAGAGCAGTACTGCATGATTCTAAAAATTAATTCTTCTGTAAACAGCTTCCCACTGGCAGTGCCTTTTAAATTCAGTTGAGAAAGGGGAAAACAAGCTCTTAGAAACACTATCTTAAGTCATCAGAGACACAGTTGTGTTTCATACTTGCTGCCTTTCTATTGCTTTCCTCTCCTATTGGGTTAATGTTAATAAATGACCCAGCTTTCCTGTTACTTGTAGAAGATCCTTCAGTATGTAAATAGTCCAATACTGGCTCGTGGTACTAAGCAGGAAATGTTCTTTTTGATAAAAAGGTAGTAGTTAGTTACTGTGCCACCATGCACGCTGCTGCTTTTTTCCCCAAGAACTTACAAGCTAAGTGTTTTCTTGGTTTTGTTTTGTATTAATTTGCCTTCATAATAGCAGAAGTAATGATTTCTAATGAGAACATATTAATTTTGCCTGTTGTTCAAAAACCTGTCAGTAGGGAGGAACTTCCTCATTGTAGCTCTAAACAAGAGTCCTGATACTGATTGTAGAAATCCTCCTCCTGTCTTCAGCTACCTAATTGTGAGTTGTACTGAAGACAGAATTCTTCTTGGAGAGTGTTAGGGAAAGAGTGGGGGAAATGAGCAGAGGAAATTTATCCCACTGCTGT